>OX439483.1:171151106-171580738 GCA_949320155.1 Melangyna quadrimaculata
TGTATAACTGTTTAGATTCCTCTAAGGATTAACTTTATAACAGCTAGGTTCCCAAAATCACGTGAAATGATATCGAAATTGAAAATCGAGTGAATTTATTTTTCGAATTTCGATCGATTTAATAATTTAATTTCTTTTCCTGCACATTGAAGCTGGCTGCTGTTTTGCGTTTTTTTTGCAGAAGGGAACATTCAACGATCGGTTAGAAAAAATTATAGGATGTGTCCACGGCACACACATTAAAATATCCCAACCACGTCAAGATCCTACCCTATTTTTTAACAGTTTCACCTGTGTAGATCTGGTCGAATTGAAATTACGTCGTAAAATTGAAATGTGGAATACAGAAATTCGATCAGTTTTAACTTTAAATAAATGAAATTAACTTAATCTTACATCGAATTGAAAATTCATTTCGATAGAAAGTGAATTGTAGAACCTAGCTCATAGTCTCAAGTTTCTAACTTTTTAAACTACTTAAAATAGAATTCTCGAATTTTACTAAAAAATCATTTTCAAAACTCAATAAAAAACACTTTTTCAACTCTAAGGCTGCGCGTACAGTAGTGCGACAAAGCGATGCGATGCGAGAAGCGATGCAAAAATGTATTCGAAATTCGAGCAAAAGTGGTCAAAAGAGTTTGTGAACGTGATGCTTGCGATAAGTATGTGATAAAATCGCAACACTCGCAGCAAATATTGCTTCACTGTGCCCACGTTTATAAGAATAAATGTAAATATTTTTCTCGCACGGAAACATTTCTCGCATTGCATCGCTTTGTCGCACTACTATACGCGCAGCCTAAGTTAATATTTTCTTTGCATAATATTTGACTTAACTCGTCCCTACGATAAGATTTCTTATTAAAAAATGCAAATTAATTCTTTACCGCGTTATAGCAATTGTGGTTACGACAATATTATATAATTCGTTCTTTCTATTTTGCTAGTGTAGTGTTTCCTAAATTGTAATCGTTTTACTTTCTATATAATTACTTAGTTTAATTATTCTGAAAAAAAAATTATTTGAGACCTTCAAGTCCTGCTGATGGCTTATTAAATAATTATGTACCTATATTAATAATTAAAATACTCTTTACCGTACAGAAATACTGCTACCTTCTTGTCTACGTCATATAATTAACTTTATCGCCGAATAATAATATTATACGTAACATAACCACAACTATTAATGATTTTATTATATTGCGTTGCGATGTCCTTTCTTCGTTGTCCTCCCAACACCAATGTATAACATATATTTTTAATCGATGCAATAATGAAGTAAACACAATTCCTTTTCTCTTGTCACATCCCTGATCCTTGTATATGGATTATAACGAAAATAACGAAGTCCTCCTTCGAAGTGGAGTTCGATTTCTCGGTCGGTATCGGGAAGCGATTAACATGACAATAATTGGTGTTGCATGTAAATCCTTATCACGAGCCCTATCCACAAGGAGTCATTATACAAACGCCTACAATATAATACACTTTATTCAGCCAATTATGTAAGGATGGCTGGGTCTTGACTCTTGGTTCGCCTATACTAAGGCTTGAAACTCGATATGTGAGTCCTTTTGGGCAGTGTGGAAGATGTAAACGTCATCATAAGAACAAAAAGCTTATCCATATGGCAACTGGTGCATGAACTGTACTTGAAAGGTGCAGTGACACACTTCTGGTATGGACATACTCGTTAAGACACATCATGTGGGACTGTCATGTTGCCACACTGGGTGTGACACTTTTATCAGATAAATGTTGATTGTCTTGTTTTGAGGTCACAAGTGTTGAAACCTAGACCTATTTAATCTAATAGCACACATTTGTAACCACAAATGAATGTTGCGTGACTAAAAATTGGCTTTAAATAAATGACACCCATTATTGGAGATTCTAAGAAATTCTTAACTTAATGGTTCTTAAGAGTTTCTTGGAAATTTATTAATAAATAAATTATAACAATGGCAGTAAACGAACGTGGCTATTTTTATTAAAGTAAAACTTTCAAAGTTTTGTAATTTTAAAGCAATACAAAATGCATTGGGCTCTTGTTGAGCAACTCAACGAATGGTTTTAAATTACTTACATATAGGTACGTCTAGTCTTTTTGTTATGCTTCAGAAAATAGTTCAATTAAAACGCAATTTAGCTATATACTAAGTTCAATTTAATTGTCATAAAAGAAAAAAAGTTTTTGGGTTGGAAAAAATGTATGTATGTATATGTAAAATATAAAAGTTTGGTAAAGATGCAGAATTGCACCCTCTATACAGCATATTGAGTCCAAAATCTCCCGAAATCCCTGTATTGGCTTTATAGAACAGACAACTTTAAAGATTGTTGCGGTGATAACGGACAGGAGAAAAAGAAAGAACCCGAATGAATAACATCTAACTTGTGTGTGGCTTGTAAAAATGCTAGTTGTCCAAATGCAATTGTCAATTCGAAAAACCTTCATTTGGATGAGCACGATCAGGTGACCTCGGTGGTGCAATGCGTAGTGCAACGGCCTCTGTGGAAGCTTGGTCTAGGTTCGAATCCAGTTGACGGCAAAACAATTTATAAATTAAAATTGAAACTAATAGACTAATAAGACTAAGGAATCTGATGATTGGTGTGGCAGTCATGAAATTGCAATAATTCCAGCCAAATTTAATACTCGGTAGTAGCCAACACAAGTGGTTGTTGTTCATTCAAAACATTCAACTTTAAAGAAGGTTAGAGTGGGAGGAGGTGGACATTTATTGAACTGAAATCAGGAGTAGTGCGGAGTTAATATTTAATTGTCATGACAACCAACAGTCAATGGGTCCATAAAATATCTGGTTTTTTTAAGGAGTAGGTGCTAGTTAGCAGTAGCGTACGCAGTATTTTGTTTGAGATGGGCTCAGTCTAAATTTTGGTGAAATTTCTTTAAGGTATCACAAAAAACCAAACAAAATTAAAACCTTTCATATTATCAACCACCTTATGGATATGTATGTATAAGAAGTTATTTCAATAAGAAAAAAAAAAAACAAAAAAAAAATAATCTCAAATAAATATTTTTTTGTAATTTTATTTTTGGTTTGAAACAACAAATTTGGGTATTAGAATTTGGTGAAAAAAATTAGATCCATTCTTTTTTTATTTGCAAATTTATTCACTCTCAAATTTATTAATTCTCCAATCGTTAAGCCTGGTATCAGTTGTTGTGGCCCTCAACGACATTTTAACCGTCTCAAAGTGGAGGTTAGGTTACGTAAAATGGCTGTCAGCAAAAAGCTGACACAATTTATCCATCTGTTGGTCCATTGTGATACCACATGAATCTAAAGTTTTCTCCCTACTCGTTAAAACCAATTGGAGCTTTTTACAAAGTGCGCGATACTGTTAATGTCCGTGCTTGATAGATCAGTAGGATCATTGAAGAAGAAATCTCCAAGATGGAGTTTACGACTGTGAGTGTCCGAGAAAATGAGGAATAGATTATTTCTCCTCTTCATCCAAGCAGCTTCTGCAAAATTCATTTGCAAAACTCCCAGCCGCATAGCATGTTTACCTATGAGGCAGTGTCCGGTAATGACACCAATTATGGAGCTGATATGCAATCTGTTCAAAGATAACAAGTACTTAAAACGCTTCAGGTCCAGCATTGGCCAGATCTTTTTGGTCGCCAGACAAGTGGTGATGTTGTTCCACTTAAGGTTCTTTCTTCTTATAGCATCTTGCTTCAGCCTTAGTTGCAAGTAGCGATAGGCAACCGATATCGACCTTGTCTGGTAGAATAAGTAGTGTTTTTCCACTTTTGGCGAATTCGTCAGCTTTACAATTTTCCAGAATGTGCCTATGGCCCGTCACCCAACAAAGGTGAATATTGAACTGATGTGCCATCTCTGTTTTAGAGTTTGTAGAGACAGAGTCCAGAGATTTTAAAGCAGCTTGGCTATCTGAGAAGATACGGATATCCGAGGTCAATATCACGTTTTCCTTGAGCCAATACAAAACTTCCTTTATCGCCAAAAGTTCCGCCTTGAACACGCTACAATGGTCAGGAAGACGAAATGAGAGACTTAAATCTAGTCTATCTGAGTACACACCTCCACCAACCCTATCTTCGGTTTTTGAACTGTCCGTATAAAAATGAATCGACTCGTCTTCTAAGAATGTCACATCTTCCCATGTGGATCTGGAAGGTATGGTAACTTAAAAGTTTTTGTCGAAACGGTATTGTGGGATGGTGTAGTCAATAACACTTGGAAGTGAACTGTATGAGTTCATAATAGCTGAGTGGCCTATTTCATTATTGATCCACTGTGAAGGGGCTTTAAGACGGATCGCGGCGCTGCCGTTTGTTTACTGAATATATCGAGGGGTGTCAGATAGAGAAGAGTGTCAAGTGCAGCGCAGGGAGTAGAGCGAAGTCCCCCACTTATGCACATACATAGAAGTTGATGTTTGGACTTTACTCAGTTTATCGCGGTTAATCGCTTTATCCAGAGCAGTCCACCATACTGCCACCCCATATGTGAGAATTGGGCTGATTACCGATATGTATAGCCAGTGAGTAATGCGTGGTTGAAGGCCCCATTTTTTTCTAATGGCTTTTTTAAAGGAGAAAAGGGCCACTGTGGCCTTTTTGACTCTTTCTTGTATATTAGGTTTCCAGCTTAACTTTTTATCTAAAACAAGACCCAGATATTTTTCTTCGTCAGAGAAGTTTAATGGAATACCATTAATAATGGAAGGATCTATAGTGGGAATTTTATATTTCCTGGAAAAGAGGACAAGTTCGGTTTTGTGAGGGTTACCACCTAATCCGCACCGCTCTGGCCAGTTGGTTAGCTTGTTCAAAGCATTCTGTAAGAGTTCCTTTAAGACAATGAGATGCTTTCCTGATACGGCAATAGCAATCTCTATGACTCTCCGCTTCCAGAGAAGTAGGTAGTAAGCATTTGATTTATCAGTTCACCAAGCGAACCGTCTACCTTCAGATATGACAGCGCGGAGTTGGGAAAGGAAGGGTAGAAGGAAGGGTAGGGTTGGGGAACAAAAATGAGAGATGTAGGGGAGAGGAAAGCGTCCTTTGATTTCGGGGCTCATCTAGTGCATTTTACTCGAGACTCTTTGACCTTACTCAGCTTTCACATCTCGACAAATTCGACGCTCAGGTAGAAGTCTCAAAGTGGAACTTAAATTATTTTTCTTAAATAAGGATACAAATCCGGATTGCGAAATGGAAGTTTCATCTTTCCACATTTTGTTTCCATATCTAAATATTGGTATTGAAAGCAATGCGTGTTACCTTTTCACCAATACTATCTAAACTTTTACCACAGCTGATTTTTGTTTATGAATAAAACTTTACATGTCAAATTTTCTTAAATGATAAAAATCCACTTTTATCGACCCGATTTAAACAACGTCAACGGTAATACGGGTAGGTGAAGTATATTCACATTAAAATAAATAAAATGTTCGTTTTTTCTTTAAGTAAGCTCATAACTGTGTTATTATTATACATATATTATAATTTAAGGTATTAGAAGCAGTAGCTATAATACAATACAAAAAATGGTAACATTTTCAAAGGAAATTCTTTTAAAACAAATTATTATTGGGGCGTTTTCATATAGTGGTTTCGCTAAACTCATGTTTGACTTAAGTACAGTTTAAATAAGATCAATTATAATATAAGTTGTTCCAAAAAGATTTATGTATTTATCAAAATAGAAGTTTATTATATTATTGGACGTCGAAAATAGTGCATTGACAAAAACTAAAATAAATGTCGGAAATTAAAGGTTTAGGTTATCTTTTACATTAGCATTATAGTTTTAAATGACCATGAATACGGTCCATTAACTTTAAAAAAGAGTTTGAGATACAAGTTAAAGGGATAGCTTTTCGAAATGTCACCAATTGACTCCATAGCTTTCTTAATGCCTTATGTCGTAGCATTAATAATAACATTCGGCAAAAAGGTATGCAGATGACAGAAATTTAAAAATATTTTATGAATATTTGATGTTCCAAAAAAGAAATTCACATTTTAGAGTCCGTAAAATTCGTAATTGTTTAGATGACAGCAGGCGTTTTTTATTGGACATTTTTATAGGCAGCGCAGAAAATTATACATGGTGAAAATAGTGCTGATAATAGTGAATATACGTTTTGGAATGGAACTCCACTTGTTTTGGTTGCAGAGATGTAAATTAAGAATGTATATAAATAGTGCATATATGTTTTATTCACTACTAATTACTACACTAGATAAAGGTTACCAATAAAAAACACCTATCGAAAAGTTTTGGCGCTTCACATTTTAGAGAAATTCATATTATCGGTAGTTCACATTATCGAGGGACTGTTGCTGCAGTGATGATTTTATTTTCCGTAACAGGTAAAATATATCCGCTTTATCTAACCCTTAAGAAAATACCCTTCATATATACAGTAGTCCCCGCTTAAATGCACCTCTCTTAATTGAACATCCCGGTTAATTGACCGACAAAATTGAGTTTGAAAATTTCCCGTATAAGTAGGATAGCTTTTCAAATGGTTTATTGAACCCCGCTTAATCTAAGTACTCGCTTAATTAATCTTAAGCAAATGCAGCTGAAAACCTAAAACCATGTTAACTTTTCGGTTAATAGAAGGGCTAAAATAAAATCATTGTGAAAGAAACCTAAAAACAAATTATAGTTAGGTATTTGGCATCACTGAAATTGGTACGGATATTTGCATAGTTTATTTCTTATGTGAATATTTTTTATTTTAATTTACTAACCCGTGCAATTATACAGGCGCAATTAAACATGTCGGTCAAAATTGCTGGGTTTCGTTAACGGAATCACCCGGATAATTGACAAAAAAAAATCTGACAAAATGGCCAATGCAATATAGCGGGGAATACTGTACACCATTTTTTATCCTCATGGTACTCTTAACATTTATACCAAGATTCACCATTAAAAAGTTCCTTGAAATCACCTGCCATAATGCATAGATTGTGCCAATGTCATTTTTTTCCTTTTGGTAAAAATCAATCTCCCCCCTTTCCCCATCAAAAAAAAAAACTCCCTTCCCTACGTCATCCTCATCATCATCACTCATGACGGTATGAATTATTATTTTTTTTTGCGAAAGATTTTGTGTACTGTCTTACATGTGCTATTTTTAAATTGTGTTTTATTAGCTTTATTATTCTCTAGCAAATAAATTTTGAAAACTTCAATCTAAAGACCCTTTCAAAAGAATGAACCTCATCTTATTGAAATTGAATTTCCCATACATATTTAAGGGTCACTTTTAACCTAGTGCCAACGTACGGTACAAACTGTTACAACAAAATGCATTCGATTACAGCTTACAGTTTCTGCCCTGTACACTTGCAAACTTTAAACTTTTTAAATTGTTAAATACATACCCTCAATTTGCCATTATCAGAATCTTCCAAAAAAGTTTTATTTTCATTCTTCTGCTCTACTAGCAGTAAGTAGTGTAAAAGAATTTGATGTTCAAAAACTATTCCTACGGGCATCTAACACTGAAGCCTCCATTTTCTCTTTCTCTTTTTGTTGGTATGGAAATAAATTCCAATCGCAAAAACTCTTAAATCGAAAATATTTTTAAAAACATATACTATACAATATATATACTTGAGCTTCATACATACTTACTACTTGATTCCGTTCTATCTCCAAGGCTGATGAATAACAACTAAAAGATTATTCTCGTTGATTTGATGTCGGTTCAGCTATTTTATTCGTATAGGAAAAAGTTAAAACCATTTTCTGTCGTAAATCCCTTCGAAGAATTAAGTTTTGCAATTGGAACGCTGCGCTGTTGTTTTCGTCACCCTCAGGAAAAATTCTTCATGCTACATTATTTTACTCACACAAGAACATTTCTTCAAAGTTGTCTGCACAGGAATTTTCAGAAATTACGAAACTCTTTATTTTTATTTTCTATAATATTTTAGGGAAGGTTAGATTTGTTTGGTAATTGTTAAATATACAAAAAGACGTATAAAAATAAAAACATACTTGGCAACAGGTCTTTTAGCACAACGTAGGTGAGGTTAGGTTAGGTAGATGGCCTGCCGGTAGATCTTGTTCCCATCACACTTAGATCAATGTTGATCCTCTGTGATACCCCGATGGATTGGACCATCCCTTTAAAATAAATAACCTATGAAATCCTATGGAGCATCCAGCCATTTCGAGGCGTTGATAGAGTTTATTAAATTTAAGATGTTATTATCTGTTGACTTCGAGATTTCTGCTAAACCGTTGAAGAAGTAGCTACCCAAAATTTTGTTCCTTATGTTGCAGAGTGCCGGACAATGACCTAGGTAGTGAAGGGTGTCCTCCTCTACTTCTTCGTCTCCGCAGCCTCTGCATAGGTCTACAGTATTGAGTCCCATTTTGTTTTTATGATACCCTAAGAGATTATGTCCTGTGATAATTCCTATCAGAAGATGGAATTATCTTTTTCAGGTTCATAATTTTGTCTGTTTTTTTCTTATTGTAGCTGGGCCACAGATTCTTTTTAGTGGTACAAGTTGCAAGTGAGTTCCACCTGTCATTGGTAAATTCCACTTTTTTCTTGTTAATCGCCTGTTTAATGGCACAGGGTGGAATTTTAACAATGGAGTCTGTTAGGCTTGGATCTAACGATGTTCATCGGCTTTTTTATTACATTCAATTCCACAGTGTCTAGGGACCCAACAGAGTCTGATGTTGTGCTGTGTGGCAAGAACTCTTAGCTCTTCACGACAGCATGAAACCAGTTTGGATTTGATTTCTGTGGCAGAGACGGCCTTGATCGCCGCCTGGCTGTCAATGTAAAAAGTCGTATCAGCTCGGGGTATCGCCATCATTAATATTTGCTCGGCACCCTTAATCACTGCCAGAACCTCCGCTTGGAAGACACTGCTGTAGTCGGGGAGTCTATAAGATTTGGCTAAATTGAGGGTTTCTGAGAAGAATCCCGCACCTACACCCGTATCCATTTTCGATCCATCGGTGTATATTTCTACCACCGGTTCATCTGATTGTTGTAAGCCAGCATCCCATTCATCTCTTGTGGGGATGGAGACAGAAAACGGTTTTTCAAAATCTGTACGGGGTGTTGTGTAGTCTGTGCATACATACCTCTCCGTAAATTTATTGACAATTTGTGCGTGACCTACCGAGAATCTTTTCCAGCTATTGGTTTGGCTTAGTCTTAGGGCGCTGTAGGCCGCAGTTTCTTGTACAAGTAGATCTAGCACAACGTAAAACAGACAATTAAACTTGTGGCAGAATAACTTTCTCTTACGGCTATACATTTCGAAATTTCCATAAACGAGGAAATCGATCAGCCTTATACAATTCAATCACTTTTAAATCAGCAATTAATTTGTTGCGTTTGTCGTATTGCGGCAATGTAAGAATAAACCTAAAGGTCAAATATTAAATCCAGCATTTTTGAAACTACTTAACCTAGCCTATTTTCGAATCTTTATGGGCCACCACACACTGGCTCAATTTTGAACTGAACTAACCCCAGACTAAATTTTGCTTCAATCGCACACGGGGTGAGCAAAGCTGGCTAAAAATTTTGTGTGCATGAACTGGCTTTAATTGAAGTACATAGTACTTTTCAGTTTGAGAATCGGAAAAAACACAAATAATTTCCTTTAAAATTTGCAGTTTTGCATTACAACAGATTTGTTTATTCTGCCTAAGACAAACAAATGGGTGAGCCGGAAGAATTCAACTAAAACTCCTGCTTCCTGACCATCAAAACAATGTGCATTCGACAGAAGCTATAGATTCTTCCAGCGACGTTTTTCCGAACAGTTTGGAACTTTGGAACAGAACAGAAAAGAACAAGTTTTTCCTGTTCAATGACAAATTTTCTGTTCCAAACTGTTCTGATTTGCTGTTCAGTGAGTCTGTTCCGAACAGTTTAGAACAGAATAGAACACGATTTTCAGTTCTTACTTTTTAGGCAGAACAACTTATAGAACAGGTTTGTGACAACTATCAAAATCAGCTGCTGTCACTTGCAAATTGATATTTTTTAACAAACATCGTGGCTTTTTGTGCTTTTACTTTGATGGAAACAAATAAAAAATATTTAAAAAAGAAACAATACAAATTAAATTAAATCGTGTCAAGTCAAAAATCACTTTTTTTATTAATACCAACTCCATTTCTTATTATTTTTAATAAAATGTATTCCTTGATCATCCACCAAAGAGATATGTATAGTAATTTTATAATAATGTATAATAATTTTAACTATATGCCTGTAAGACCTCAGGTCTTTTAAATGCAATATGCACGGCACTAGTAAGAAGGAATAGAAAGAAAGACCGCTTTCACACAAGGCAACTGAGTTGCCATAAACTAGCTAGTTTGTAGGCGAGAAGCTTGTGAGGGGAAATTTGTTTCATTCCCCTTACGCCCTTCTGGCCTACAAATTCCCAGTTGCCGGCAACTCAGTTTCCTTGTGTGAAAGCAGTCAAAGGAAAGATTTTTGTTGGCACAGTGGATTGAGATTTAGATGTTCATTATTTATCTCATGAAGTTCCACGAGTGGCATCCAGTTAAAACTGGGGAATATAGAAAAAAATGCTGCCTAGACTGGGACTCGAACCCACACATCCAGGTTAGTAGTCAAACACTATATGCACTGTGTCATTGTCACCTTCGAAAAGTAAATTACAATTCGTTTTGACAATTACATCTGTCAGCTGCCTGTTCTATCTTGTCTGACGTTTCTGTTCGAATCTGTTCTGTGGCCACGTTCTGTACATTCTCATATCGAAAAATCGGTCGAGAAACGAAGAAAAAATGGAACAAAACCAATGTACATATTTTGATTCAATTTTCATCGTTTCTCGACTGATTTTCTCGATGTGGGAAGTTACAGAACGTGGGCACTGTTCTGTTCTATTCTAATCTAAAAAAAACTCAATTTTTCAATCAAAATTCAAAAAACTCAAACAATTCAATCGCGGTGCCAAAAAAAAAATTGAAGCCTAGATTTTCGAGTCGGTGACGCTTAGTTTCTTGTATAGTGGGGCGACGGAGAACATTTCCCTTCGAAAGTACCTATGGTTAAACACAAATTGATGACTTTCAAGTTTCCGCTTAAGAATTTGCTGAGCTGAATTTTTATACACGTTTGAAGCGAATTTATAAAGTCTTATATTCGAAGGTAAGCCATAAAAGAGTCATTTATAATCAGTTTTGTTTAAACAAATTTTCTGAGCTGTCTAAATACTATTTCAGAAAACATACCTAGCTATTTGGCGTGTTCTGGAATGGGAGATTTCGGAGGGCCTCAGCAAAAATCTCAGTTTGGCTGTCAAAATACTAAGGAAAAACATGTTTGGAGGATCAAAAAATTTGCGATAACTCTCTTTTCTGAACGTGCCTATTGTTAGAAACGTGACGTACGGAATTCGGGAATGTTCGCCGAATAGAACTAAAAAAAATTATTTTTGAACTTCTATAAATTCTATTTGTGTTTGAATTCCGATTTAATTCGAAGTTTATTGAATTTAGATTTTTTTTGATTAAAGTTCTTAAACTTTACAAAATAATAAGGTGCCTCAAAGTCTTAGCCAAATGAAGCATAGTTTACCATATATGTTTATAATTTTTGGTTTGGTAGGGTCGTTTAAGAACGACAGGACTGCTATCATCAGATTTAGTTCTTTGAAAGTGAACTCTGTTTGCAAATTCGTTGTATAAATCTTTACTCAGAAAGATACAAAAAGGCGAGGGACGGAAGTTTTAGAAAATAGCTAATCACAAAATTCCATTCGAGAGTGGCGTCCATTGGTGACTCCCCATCATTCTAAGAAAAAACTGTACTTCTGTGTCCTTGAAAAATAAAAAAGTTTTTTAATCTGCTTACGAGGTCAAATTTCAAGCCGATTAATATTTCAATTGATATAAGGGATGGAAAGTTGTCAACCGAAAAGCAACTTCGGGTTAAAGAGGATTGCACAAGACTATAAGAATCTTTCGATTTGTGGACATTTAATGCGACAAAATTATGCCAGGAAAAACTAGGAAATAATTTATCTCGTTTTGTGTTTATCATCCGTTTATTGAGACTATTACTTTAAGTAGGGATTTTAAGGATTCTCTTCTTCCTTTTCTTCCTTACTCCTGATGGTGCTTCCTGTTGCTCTGAAGAGGCACTTAGGAACGCTTTATACGAAGCCTTTGTGGTATTATAATAATACTCTCTTCTCCTTTAAAAAATACCTTCCTTCAAGTATTTTTTTCTATAAAAAGGTTATTTCTGGAAGAAAAAAGATGTCAGTGATGGAAGTTTGAGATTTTTTTTTTAGATTTTCATCCGAGTTCGAGTTGTGTATAGAAAATGGTTGTGGTGGCATATACAAATAGGTCACATACAAGTTTGTTAGAGGTGTTGTTAAAGGTAATGTGAAAGAATTTAAATTTATTGTTGATGTAAAAGATTTAATTTTTTAAGCATTTTCCTGTAATTGTTCTAATAGTTCTGTTTATTAAAGATACTTACAAATGCATGAATGTAATTTACTAACGAATTTGAAGCACATAATGTATGAGTATGAGTCTATTTTCCCAATTGGTTTGGAAAACAAAACACAACCAGACGAAAACTGTGAGTGATGGTTAAAATTATCGTTGTGTGTTCTTGGATTCATTTATTTCTGTTGCGTTGAAATGCAGAGAACTTTAAACATCCGATAAGACATTTAGGGCCATCTTGTTCACCGTGGGTTAAATTTAGTATGTGACTTTCATAGGCTTTAATTAAACAACGCTAATCAACCAAAATTGGCTGATTAGTGAAATCCATGATTAGCAACTCATACTTTGAATTAAAAAAAAAATTGATCAACGAACACATTTGAGGATTTCCCAGCTCCACTAATCATGGATTAAAGATGATTAGCTGTGAACAAACTGGCCCTTAGTCCAATCTCCTGTATGCGAAATGCGAGTAGGGTCAATGCATGAGAAGATGCAACCACGAACAGTATGAGCTTTAACAACACATGTGATGTGTATAGGTAAGGTAGTCTTAAAATAATAATTATAATAATAAACCTTCTTTATGTGAAGGATCCCAGCGCCAAGGTTCGAGGCTACAAGGAAGATCGACCTTCCAGAGTAAAAACCATACAATTTTCGGATGTCAGAGTTCTTGGACTGAAACTATAGTGCCTGAGGTCGGAAAGCTGCCATATCTTAGTTTGAGAGTCCTAAGTTAGAGAGCCCTAATCTATATACATATCAATAATATATACAACATACATATATAAAAATGGATCGTAGTTTGGGCGGATGGTTTAAAATTGAAAATGACTGGACCAAATTGGATACTTCCTTCTGCGGGATTGTTGATTGATTGATTGGGAATTAGAGCGAGAAATGGATTTCGATCGAGTCGTATTAAGTCAAGATGTTTGAACAAATGTGCCATTGATTAATCCAGAACAAAAGCAAGCGTACGATGAATGGATGCGAACAGTCGGTAACAAAAAAGGTGTGACTACTTCCTTAATGTTCTCAGTGGAACTGGAAAAAACATGCCTGATTTCACTGATTTTGGCTATGATTATTTGTACGAGATCTGAGATAGATATTCGCCTCTTATGGTATTGCGGCTACGTTGTTTGAAGGCGGTCGCTCTGAAGCCATTAAATCTGCAAGTGGATCCTACATGCAACATTTCAAAGAAGTCTACGATGGCGAAAGTGTTACAACTTTAAAAACGAGCATACGAGTTGCTCTAGGAAATTACCATTCCGCTGCAGATTTCTCAGGGTAATTGTTGGCGGTGGCGGTGGCGGTGGGCAATTGCGTGATTCCAGTTTACTAAGTCACCGACCGGATTGAATTTCCATCGTTTTTGTTTGCCAATTTATAAATGTGCAGGAAGAGCACATCACGAGTAGTTTTTTTTTTTCCAAATTTCGCTTAGAATTATGCTGACAATAATTGGGTGAGCGCACGAGCGAAAAACAAGGAGGTCGATCATTTGAATTTTGCCATTCAAAATCAAATCACCGAAAAGTTAAATTCATACAAAACGCTAGGAAGTTTTAAATTCTTTGGATGTTCCCAGTAACTTTGTTTGATTGTGAAAAGAAGTGTCATTCAAGTGAAGATTTTGAGGCGAAAATTCAAAGGCAAAGATGTTTTCATACCACGGATTCCGCATATTCTGAGCAAGGCCGTAGCCAGACAAATATTTGGTGACGGGGGAGGGGTGTATTATTTTCCAAAAAAAAATTGTATTTTAATTTAATCTTTATTCTTGAATTTAACTATTTATCAGCAAGTTAGGCTTTTTTAAACACATTGGCACGATGATATACATTTTAAGTATGATACTAGGTTAAAATGTTTATTTTTCTAATTTTAAATGAGTTTAGCATCGTTACGAGTTTAGCATCGTCTCCTTACATTTTACTGAAGTTAAAATCATCAAAGACTATTTTATCTTTTAAGTATCGTACTAAATCCATGACACTTTGACGTTTATAAATGTCAAAACCAGAGATGTTTGTGATTTGTTTTGCACGAGCTGTCACTTTTTTGGACGTGTTCAGTTGAAATGTATGAATGAAACCCCTAATAATAGCTTGTTTAAAATTTTGAGCCATTGTTTTAAACCAAGATTGATGACTTATTAATTACACATGCTTACCAAATCAAATCTTTTCACTAGTGTTTATTTTTCCAGAGGCTTTTGGTGCACTGATATCAAATATTCCAGTTTAAACACGACAACAACTATTTTTTATTATATTCGAGGTAAACCTAAAAAAAATTCGTAATGGCATGAGAAACTCTTCGTGGGAGGCTACTAGACTCCACTAATTTAAACACAAGTCTTTTTTAATTCCGGGAAGAACCAAACTGTTTTTAATTAGGTTTGTTATGTCTGTTCCAAAACAGAATAGTGAATACGAACGAAATTTTTAAGGATTGTCAAGCTAAAACAACTAACAAACTATTTCTTTCTCGAAAAGAAAAGATCGTAGGTACATATTTGCAATATTAATTGAGATTTTTAGACGAAAATAAGTTTACTTTTTTTTAAATTAATTGATTTGAACATTAAAAAAGCAGAAGAACGTCTTTTCCATTTTTGTTTGATGTCTCGAAAACCACGAATTTAACACCATAAAATCAGGCAAAAACACAACGTACTCAAAAACATGTTAGTTAGCTACTTCCAGCAAATAACTTCACTGTAAACCTAACGTTATAAAAGCATTTGGGGCAAAATTTGGTCATTAAAACTGAAAAGTAAAAGAAATTTGTTTGCAAATTGCCAGCCAATAAATTAGTTTTCCGAACTTAGTTGCTCTCGAGTTGCAAGAATGTATCTACCTTTTTATAGGTTTTGCTGTGGAAAACAATTTACCATCGAATTTGATGATAACCACTTATATAAGATGGGTCAATACTTTTTCAAGAGGAAAGTGGGAGCAAGAAACACATTTTGAAAAATTGGAGGGGGGGTGTGATATTAGACCCCTTTGACCCCCCTGTCTACGTTCTTGATTCTGAGCAATTTGCCTTTTTTATTTGAGCGTCTTCAGTTTCCCGTACGTCTCGCTTTTGCTATGAGAATTAATAAGTCGCAAGGAATATTTCTGGATGTTTGTGGCATTCCTTGAATTCCCATGTTACTCACGTGGTCAATTGTATGTGGCGTGCTCACGTGTTACCAAACATCCCGCTTTGTACGTGTAGCCGTCCGAGAATAGAACGAAATAAATGTTGTCTACCATAAAGCAATTCAGTGAAAAGGCGGGTCAACCGACACGTCAATCATTGCGGTTAGATTAAAACACATCGACACTGTTTTTATTCCGTTATTTTCATAAGGCATTGACCCGGACGAAATTGTTTACATGTATATTTTTTCGTGGAAATGTTGGCGTACGACCACAATATTGAAAAAATGCAGCCATCTTGCACTCTTTGTTTGTGGCCTTATCTCTGGAACTTGTATACCTTTTATAATATTATTATTTAATTGCAGTGCAAATTCGAAAACGTTACCCATGTCCCATAAATATTTATTATTTTGTGGACATGTTCAGAACAGCTACCAAAAAACCTCTTTTGGGGTTAGACCATTCAAAAAAAAAGTACCATAATCTGTATTTTTCGGTTTTTGGCTATATGTGGGGTATCAAATTGTCCTAAAAACACTATTGAAGCGTGAAATGGCCAGGCTTCAACTTCAAAATCGGCGAAGCATACACAAAATTAATTACAGCTAACAAGTGTTTTATGGCTAAACTGTTTTGAATGAAACTACTTTAACCGAGTGAAATGCACTAGAACTGGATAAAAATCAGGAAGATTTTTTTTTTTTTTTTTATATATATTAAGCGCGTGCAAAAGGGGTTGTGACTACCCTTAAGATGATATACACAGCACGAGCGATTAGGTAGATTGGAGGGGATTTAAAAGGAGATACCGATGCACATTGGTTTTGAACGTCTGTAGATCACAATGGGAGGGGAAAATTGAGCTGGGTAGAGCATTCCACATTCGAGTAGTGCGACTAAAGAAAGAATCTCTGTACTTAACAGTACGTCCGAAATTGGGCTCAAGGGTAAACTGATGGGCATTCCTAGAAGCGCGAGTATTACGGTTGAATTGTTTAAGGGGAGGAATGCAACTGGCTATTTCACTAGAGCATTGTTTATGGAAATAACGGTAAAATAACGAAAGACATGAAACATTTCGACGGTGCTCAAGAGATGAGAATGTTTCCGTTATAGTTCTTTCACCAATCATTTTAAGAGCTCTCTTTTCAATTCTATCCAATAAACTCAAGTGGGTTATTGGAGCACCTGCCCAAATGTGAGAGTTATACTCAAGTTTTGGACGAATAAAGGCTTTGTAGATCACAGCCAGATCAGAAGGGGAGAAAAATTTCTTGCATCGACGGAGAAAACCTAAACACTTAGCAGCATTTTTGGCGATGTCGAATATGTGGTCGTTCCATAAAAGGTGGTCTGTGACACACATACCGAGGACTGAAAGCTTTTCGGTTTCCTCAATGCAAGTGCCACTCATGGATAGTGGCATGGGGGGTGGGTTTTGTTTTAACGACAGTAGACAGCATTGAGTTTTTGAAGCATTAAATTCTACACGATTTTTTATTCCCCATTGGACAATGCTGTTGAGATCAGAATTAAATGAGCTTATCATACGCTGCCGTTCAAGTTCCACATCGGAAGGAATAAATATGAGAACGAATATGAGAAGCTGAGGGTACTGTCGGTCGCAAAATAGTTTAATGGATTAGAAGTTTCAGACAAAAGATCATTTATAAAAATAAGGAAGAGAGTCGGAGACAAAACGGAGCCTTGGGGCACACCAGCATTTATTTTGTGGATTTCAGACTTGAAACCGTCCAATACGACTTGTATTGAAGGGTCCGAAAGGTAATTTCTAATCCAACGAAGAAGAGGTTCATCGATACCAAATGCACGCATTTTCGATAAGAGAGCTTGATGCCAAACTCTATCAAATGCTTTAGAAATATCAAGCGCAATAATCTTACTTTCTCCAAAACGATGTAAAGATTTGTTCCACTGTTCGGTGAGATATACCATCAGATCACCAGTGGACCTATTGCTACGAAAGCCGTACTGCCGGTCATTAAGAAGCTTTCGTTCTTCGAGATATTTCTTTAGCTGAAAATTAATCAGCGTTTCCATGACCTTGGAAAGAAGGGACGTAAGCGCAATTGGCCGATAGTTGGAGGGGGAAGAAGACACGCCTTTTTTAGGGACAGGCTGGACAAATGCTGTTTTCCATCCACTCGGAAAGAGACCAGTAGAGTAGGACAGATGGAAAAGCTTACGCAGTGGTTTTGCCAGCGTTGAAGAACACCTCTTCAGAACAATGGGAGGGATACTATCCGGGCCAGCGGATTTGTGTATATCGAGATCTTTCAGAAGATATTGCTAAATACGAAGGTAATAAAAACGATTGTAAAACATGTTTGCGGTAATAAGGTGTTTCATTGTTCCGTTGTTATTTACAGATAACGAGGAGAGCAACCGAAGTCGTATGTTTCCCTGTTTTTTTTTTTTTTTTAATAATAACCTGTTCTAAAGTTCCTTTATTTTATTGTTATAAATAAACTTTAAAAAACTGCTCCTGGCATTTTCATATTTGGATTTTTTTTTTTTGGGAAACTTTAGCACATATGATTAATGGTACTTTTCTGAAAATGTCCACTAAATTTATATAAATAATTCTGGGACATGGGTAATTTTTTTTTTCGAATTTACACTTCAATTATTTATTTAAAGTAGTTTCATTCAAAAGAGTTTAGCCATAAAACACCTGTTACTAACTTTGTGTGTGCTTCGCTGATTTTGAAGTCGAAGCCGGACCATTTTCCGCTTGAAAATTTTACGCTAGGACAATAAGATACCCCAGATATAGCCAACAACCTAAAAATACAGATTATGGCCAGATACATATAGCCAAAAACCGAAAAATATAGATTATGCTACTTTTTTTTCAAATGGATTGTTGGTACTCTTCTGAACATGTCCACAAAATTTCCGCTTTATAATAAATATTTATGGGGCATGGGTAATTTTTTCGAATTTGCACTGCAATTTAGTCTGTTAAATTAATTTAATTTAAAACAGTAGCCATGCAATACCTGTAACTAATTTGTATTTACTTTCCTGATTTTGGCTATCTAAACCTGTCAGTTTGTCACTTGAATGGTCATACTGGGGCAAAAAGTTCCAGAGATATAGCCACAAACAAAAGTTGCAAGATGGCTGCATTTTTTTTAAATATTGTGGTCGTACGCCCACGCAGATTGGTTGGTACTTTTCGCAGTTGATTAAGGACACTGTTCTGAATATTTCCATTACAAAATATACCTGTACAAAATTTTGTCCGGGTTAGGTCTTTTTTTGTCTTACTTGACTGGGCTAGAATTTGTGAATACAGAATTTGAATTTTAAGTTTAATGGAGTAGTATAGCAAATCAGCAAAAATTTTAACCGCAAAACAATAAGAACAAATTATTATACAGAATTTTGTTTGTGTTTTCAGTGTAAAAATTTTGCCGAGTTGCTATACAGTCTCTCAAAAAACACTGCTTCAATGTGATTTTGTATCCAAAGTTCAGTCATCAATCTCATCATTTTGTATATATAAAATTCGACCGCACTCTGAACTTAAATACACAGAAAATCACCGAAGTTCAAAGTAAGGACCTTTTAGTTTATCTTTCAGGAAATCTCTCAAGAAGCTGATTATGGCAAGAACAATAATATTATGTTTCCTCCAACCATTAAACCAAATAAGATATATCCATGACGTTCTTTAAACTTCAAATATTTATTTCTTAAATCTAGTAGATTTTAAATAAATCTTGTAAGATACTTAGGGCTTATATTGTATGTTTCGGCTTTTGTGCTCACCTTGTTTTTGTCAATTTGGCTCACTCTGTCTTTGGCAGTCATTGATCAAACCCGGCTATCTATACCTACATAGAGTAGTATTCTTAATTTTCAACTTGAATCCACCTTTTTTCAGGGCTACTGCCTCTTGCGAGGAATAGACAAATGCTCCAAGAGTATCAATTGTCATGAATAAGTGCTTCTCGTCTAGCCGTTCGGATTCGGCATGAAATTGTAGGTCCCTTCCAATCCTGTCGACACCCTTAAACAGGAATGGTTGCGAGTTGCTAGTCACTAGGCCCCGGTTCTTCACGAGCCGTTGTGCCACCCAATTTATTTATTTATTTTTATTTATCCTGCTTAAATTGCTTGCGATTAATTTAGCCTGGTTCGTTACCAGGACAGGATCGACACACAATTTCAACAAAGAACCCCATAGTACAAATAGTCAGGAACCAAATCAAGTCTGACAAAATAATATTATAACTTTCTAAACCTGAAATGAAATCGCACATAAAAAATAAAATAACAAGCTAATAGCAGCACACTATTGAATAAAATTATCCACCTTCTAAGAACCTACAGTTAAACCGCCTGTTGTAAAAATTACTAAAGTGTCTTTCCCATTCAAGGATTCGCTACATAGTTATACACGTCTATACTGTAAAACCCAGAAACTCATACCAGCACAATGTTACTCCCCTAACCACATAACTAACATACTTGCACAGAATAATATGATAAAAAACGATTGCACGTAGGATAAACAAGCACGAAAAAAACATGTACTAAAGATAAATGTCATAAAACTTATCTGACTCTTTATTCTCCAAGAAAACATAATTGCTACCTTATACGATGGTATAAGTTTTTACACCCCCCTGACGATGAAGGCAGGGTGGGTACTTTTATATTCTACGTCAAAATATACATAGGTAATAAATTGAGCGAAGAAAGACAAGCATTCTGCAAAAACACATAAAGACAACAAAAAAAAAAAAGATTTTTTCAAGCTAGTTAATAACACCGAAAAGAAAAACTAAAACAAAAAAAATAAGAACAAAGGATACTTCAACAATCTTTGAAGATGACATAAACAAGACATGAATACAAGTCCTTCGGATAGGCTCGCACTAATGACCTATTTCGCGCCTTGAAAATTTCATCAAGAGGGCAAGGTATTATTGACCATATCAAGAATACGAGTACAAACACAGATTTTACCTATGGGACAATACACTCACCTTCAATTAATATTGTTGTTCCAGAGCTGTGTTTTCCTTCGACCTTTGGAGGCCCCCAAGGAATATGGCAGCCAAGATGAAGTACCCTCTGTAATAATCAGTTTAATTACTACTATCACACTGAACATGACGTGACGCACTTTATCAAACACACGCAAATACTTTTAAAGATAAATATACGAGTATACCTATGACATTTCGCAAGGACATCACAATATCACCAATATTATATATCCTTTAGACTATAAAACAATTAAATTTATCTCTCAGTAAACATTAATAATAAATGTAATGTCCAACCACTTTTCCATTATTTCTTCCTTTCTTCTCCTGTTCTTTCTGTATAGGAATATCTTTGTATGTGTTTATTGAAAGTGGTTATTGAGATGAGGATGCCAGGCCAGGTCATGGACCAAAACGCAAAATATTTTAGCAAAAACTGGAAATTTTAATAAATAATATTGTTGTATCTACATTACATACATATAAAATATAATAGATGCTGGAGTAATACCTGCGTATAACTAGACAGTGTCCTTTATTCTTGTCTTTGACTTCAGATCTGGTGTTCGGCTATTTTTATGAACCAGCAGACAAGTAAGATACGCAATTAGGCTATTTAAATGGTAATCTTATTGGCCATAAATATGAAGGGCGAAAGAGAGTAGATACACTTCTGAAATTATACTTTGCAGGCTCGTTGTCCTGTACGATACAAACCGACCGACCAACCGACCGACCAACCGACCGACCAACCGACCGACCGACCGACACAATCATGATGTGGACTATTTAAGGAGAAAATTTAATTAAGTAACTCGCCAGTAGCTACTCTGTTGAGTACTGTCGTTATTTATTTAAATAATAAAATAAATTGTCAGCCAAGACATTTATTTTATCGAGAGAAAATGTTGATTTAAAAATAGAAGAACTCCGTTTCTCTAGGATGTCATACTGCCGTTCGTTCTGAGGAAATATAAAATATCAATTGCACAATATATACGCTCGAGGAAACCGAGTTCAATTGTTCTGAATCATTACTTTTTGAATGGATTTGTTGTTGTTGCTGTTTTTGTTGGACCAATAGATAAATGATGCGTAAATAAATTTAATTTAAAACATTCCAGAAAACATTTTACAGGACTTAAAGAACTATCAACTATCTTAGGATGAAATGTTACTATTCAAAAGATTATGTTTGTTTTAACGAACCGCATAGCTAAAAAGGTAAATATACAACAAACTATGTATACAAATATTATTATTAACTTTTAAAGTCGAAGAAATGATTGCATGAAAAAATAACTTTAAGGATCGTTAATAGACGCCCGCAAGGGGGGACAAGGGGGAGGACAAGGGTTTTGGGACATTTCAAAATACTTACATATTTTATTTCTTGTATACGAGATATGTAGGTATACATAGGCTGAATTCCGAAATGCGTCAGATGCGCATTTGATGCAAATTCATTAGTTCCAAAACTCAAACGTGAAAATGTTTACAAAGCAGCAAATTCCTTATCGCATCCGATGCGTAGTCGATGCGCATTAACTGGCAAACTGCGCATCAATAATTTTTTGGATGCTTTTATTTGACATTTGTTTTGAAAAAAAATTGTCTTAGCAGTAAGCAAAAGCTTTTTGTATTGTTAATATTTAGTTTAGTAAAATGTGTTTTTTTTTTAGTGAAAAAAGTGGAAAGTGAAAAGGATAATGCTGCATGTCTGCTGATTCAAGTTTTGAGAATTTGTCTTTCTTCGATGAATTTGGAAAACTGTTGCGTTTGTGCTTCAAATACGTGAATACCTATTTGACACATACACCCCTGTTCTGTTTTCCGTATCGTATTGAATCCGTATACGAAATTGATTTCCCTACGGATTCAAAAAACGTGTTCTGAATTTCAATTTCGTAGTAGCCGATAATCAAACCTTTTTTTCTTTCGAAATTTTAAAACCAATTATTAAAAACAACGAAATATAAGTGGCACCGCGGATTTTAATTTTCACATTCACAAATCAGATTAAAAAACTCAAATTAATTACAAATGTCAATTTAATTTTCAATCCGATCGAAAATGAAAGCTCACTTGTTTGGCAAGTTTTGAAAACGCAAAGTATTTCGAAACATCTTGAGTTTGAAAACGAAAAGATTTGGTGAACGATCGGAAAACAGAACAGAAGTGATATATTTTGTTTAATGTCTGCTCTCCGAATAATGTACGTTCCGAATTGCCAGATTTTTACAAATAAAAGTAAAATATTTACAAAGCAGCAGGTTTGCGAAGCTGATGCGTATGAATAAGGTTTTGCTGCCGCATCAAAACTTTTTGTTTAACATTTTGGAACTCAGGCATACTTTTGACATAATACGAGTGTTTGCATCTATTTCTTCTGTCGGAGGCCATCGTTTGCCTCCTGACTGTGCCAGGTCAAAATATACTCTAAAATTCGTAATTCTCAGAATTTTATTAGGAAAATATTATTAAAGAAAGTAAAAAGGGGTTTTTTCTGCGATTAACAAAATCATAACTTCTCCTTTTTTTAATTTGATGGAATAAAGTTGATTATAATGAGTTTTAACAGCATTATAAATAAAAAGATCAAACAAATAGCCACTTGTTGCCATATCTCGCTAGTCTACGGCTCCTAACCTTTAGCCCTTATATATGGGATATTCGCAAAAAAAGTATGCCATCTTATAGGTCAGTAATTGGTCAAAAACGGTCAACTAGTTTCAGAAATTGGTCAGCCATATGAAATTTTTTATCAATGGTTGAAATTTTTCAAGGTCACCAACAATTTTTGGCACCTCATTTACCTATGGATATTCGCAAAAAAGTGTACCACCGCACTGCAAGAAAGGCCACCGACTTGTGATAAATTTTGAAAACAATTGTGTTATTTTTCATCTTTTGCTATGGGTAAGAGTCGGGGTTCCGAAATATATTTTGGCCTTGTTTAGGGTTCCAAGGGTTAAAAAGTTTTGGAAATCGCTGCTCTATGCAACAAACGTTTGATAAAATACCTCAATAAATTCTAATCAAACTGTGTTTAAGTAATGCATCTGAAATTCACATCATATTTGACTGCTATTTAAGACCTTCTGTACAAATATTCCATCCAGCATAAGAAGGCCTTTTCAATCTAAACCTACTAATTCCTTGGAAAGCTTAAAAAACTATCTAAAATAAAAGTACCTAATTTTATTTTTTAAATTTTGTCATCTTCATAATTGTTTTAAGGAGGCTTCGGAAAGGATTTTGACAAAGCAATGGGAAAATGATAATTTTGTTAAGATATTCCGAAGCAAATAAATGTATAGGCATCTGTATGGCAGAGAGTAGTACATACCTGTTTTCTCTGGCGCAAAAAGAAATTTTAAAGTGTGGCAACCCTGAGTTTTAAAAAAGTTTTTGTAGAAATCCTGGTATTATCATTCGTATATAGGAGAATTATCTGCATTTTGATGTTAATTTCATTGAAAATACCAAAGGGTGCAAAAAAAATCTATAAATCTAAAAAAAATATATTTTCAAAAATTCACTTTGACAAAACCAAAGCTTTAAATTAAAATTTGGCAAATACCTATTATCTTTTTCTTACAGCCAATTTCTTCGCAGAGTACTAACGCTAGGACCGGTACTAGTCCTAAAGAAAGTACTCAAATCGGTACCAACTCATTTCTTCACACAAGTACTAAGCCCTAGTCCTGTCAATTTGGTACCGAGTATCAGTTAGAACTCGGTACTAGCTAGCTCCTCAAAATTAGCTAGTACCTGGTTATTATACCAGTTATTAATACTCAAATCGGTATCAAGTGATTTCTTCACAGAAGTACTAGTCCCTTGTTCTGTTAAATTGGTACCGAGTACCAGTTAGGACCCGGTATTAGCTTCATATATTTTAATAGAACGTCACATTGATTTTTAGTAAATTTTTTCTCAAACATATATTTCGCCATTTTTGACATTTAAACGTTTATCTCGAGTTGTTTTTTGTTGACAATTTTTGTTGTCATGTATAACTTTCATGTATTCAATAAAATCTATCGATTGCAAAAAAAAATCATTTCGCTATGACTTACCGTTTAGAAAATAAGATTTCGACCTTATTTACCCTACTTAACTTTAAAATTTTAAGAAATCCCGTATATAAAAATTTTTAAATTAAATTTCCTTTCATAATATATTTTTTGAATATCCCTATGGCTTACCACATAAACGCAATCAGCTAATTGAATAAACGCAAAAATTGATCTTTAATGCGTGGCAAACCCTATGAAGGGCCCATTTTTGTATAGGCAACCCATGCGCAAACTGTTTGTTTGGACACTATCTAAAAAACTGTATAAATCTTATCTGGTAAGGAGATGAGGATAGGTCGTCATATGGCGGGCTCCCCGACTATTATGTTTGTTTTTAAATTATTAAATAAACCTTAGAAAAAACAGTCACCACGTTCGTATTATTAAGTCGTTGGTTGCCTTGTGGTTTCCTCAATGGTAAAATATCATTTTTTTTGGTGCAAGGCTTTTGAGAATTTACGAATAGAAGCATTGCGATTCTGGTATTTTAACTTAACAACATAATTAACAAAAGGCATGGCGAAAAGAACAAAAATTGTTCGAAAAGAACACAAATTGCACTTTTCGTCATGCCTTTTGATGATGACATTGTTAAGTTTAAATACCAGCATCACAATGTCCCAATTTAAAGATTTTCAAAAGCTTTGCACCAAAAACGATGACATTTTTTTACCATTAAGGAAACTACAAGGCCAACATAGACGACCAAATACGAATTAATAATACGAATTTCGTAATTGGGGTGAGTATTATTTATTTTCTGCTAATTTTTTTAACTTAAATAAATAAGATTTCAATGAAAAAATATTTTATTATCTAATTTTTGAATTTTCTTCTCTGTTTTACTTCCAATCCAAATTCCAATAGAAATGGAGAAAGGTCAAAATTTGTAATTTTATTTTTAATGAGTTTGCAAATGTATGGGCAGGTGTCCTATCTCCATTTCGCTAATTTTTTTTAAACTCAATTTAATTAATGTTCCAAAAACATAAAATGCAAATTGCTAAGTGCATTAACGGGTAGTAGCCCGTAGCGTAATGGTTAGTGCGTTCGACTGTCACGCTGGAGGTCTAGGATCGCTTCCCAGCTTCGTCCACCTAAAAAACTAAAAAGTTTTTTTTCAGGGCAACTGCCTCTTACGAGGAATTGACAAATCCTCCAAGACTATCACTTGTCACGAATAAGTGCTTCTCGTCTAGCCGTTCGGATTCGACATAAAATTGTAGGTCCCTTCCATTCCTGTCGAAAGGCGCACACAGGAATGGTTGCGAGTTGTTAGTCACTAGGCCCTGGTTCTTCATGAGCCGTTGTAACACCCGATTTATTTTTTTTATTAACGGGCAAATACCAAACTTTTAAAATATATAAAAATCTTTTTGATTGAACACAAAAAGAAAACCATAACATAGGTAGTTTTTAGGTTAAAAAACGCTCTCCTGAAAAGTTAGGTTTTTGGCGCTTAGGAAAACAAATAAGAACTCACGTGACGATTTACTACTACATCAGCAACGTGTTGTTATGTTATGTGTTCTTCGTCGTCATCGCATTATTCGCATTTTAGTTTGGGAGATCCTTAATAGTTGGAAACAATGAAAAGTAGCTTTCTGAACAATCAAAATCAAAACTGAGCGATAATTGACTTTCATTTTTTTCTTTTTTGCCTCAACAAATATCAGTTTGATTTCTGTGAGGTGCACTCGAGGGCGCTTTTCATTTCCGAAAGCAAAAGTTAACTTAAATCAAGAAACCGATATTATGGGTGTTTATTATATTTCTCATATTATATTCTCTCATTTTCGTCCGACCAGACCACTGCCATGAGCTTGCAACTATTATCTTAAAACGCGACTATGTATTTCGTGTATATCTTTCATTTGTTTATAGTTCCGAGACATTCAGAACCGATTTCCCGTTGGTTCGGGAGAGGTTATCCATTTAAAAATAACTTCGAAATCGAAATACGTCTACTATAACACGTTTAATATTTGACGTTTAACGAACAGCTGATTCAATTACACAGCTTTTAACCAAACAAATAAAAAAAAAGGTAATTCATGCAAACTTTTGTGTAAATGTATCGTTTTAACGCGTCGCGACGTTGCATGAATACCCTTATTAATTCGGTTCAAATAATTAAAACATTGTTACAAATTTAATGTTTATAAAATAATTGTAGTATATGGTGTATGCAATGCACAGCAAACCTTGTTTAAATAACATTTTTAAATAAAAATTCAATCTCCATTCCTTCTTTAAATTGTACGTTAGTTTAAATTAATATAGGTTCACTCAATGCAGTTTTGCTCTGCAAAATTATATTAGTTTTATGAAATTTAATTTATTTATTTCCATGCCACTTCTGGTAACCACATCACACACACCATAAAACAACCAATGACTGTCAGTCCGTCACTAATTTTATCAATTTAAAAGCAATTCTAACAATTTGCTTAATTGCAAATAACTTTTTGTTTTTTTGTTTAATAATATCGTTCCGGCCCCAGGCTTTACACACAGGATAGTGAGTGAGTTTGTTTGAGTGTACAGATTTCTATGACTCTTTCCATTACCTTTAGCTTGATTGGGAACGGAATTACATTTGAACCACAAAGCGTTAACAATTGACAATCCAGCCGCACTAGTTCTAGTTTGTTTAATTTATTTGCATTTACTGTTTGTTCGGTTTTGTTATTGACTAAATACCATTCATGTTAATACAATGGGGTCAAGTTAATTTAAACCGATCAACAAAACTAAATGTTTTTATTCTATTTATCCCTTTTTGAGATAACATTTAGGACACAAAACAGTTTTAGGGACCAGTTAGAGCTTTCATTTATCCAAACGGCACTTACAATTATTACAATAACAATTACAATAACAATTACAATTACAATTACAATTACAATTACAATTACAATTACAATTACAATTACAATTACAATTACAATTACAATTACAATTACAATTACAATTACAATTACAATTACAATTACAATTACAATTACAATTACAATTACAATTACAATTACAATTACAATTACAATTACAATTACAAATACAATTACAATTACAATTACAATTACAATTACAATTACAATTACAATTACAATTACAATTACAATTACAATTACAATTACAATTACAATTACAATTACAATTACAATTACAATTACAATTACAATTACAATTACAATTACAATTACAATTACAATTACAATTACAATTACAATTACAATTACAATTACAATTACAATTACAATTACAATTACAATTACAATTACAATTACAATTACAATTACAATTACAATTACAATTACAATTACAATTACAATTACAATTACAATTACAATTACAATTACAATTACAATTACAATTACAATTACAATTACAATTACAATTACAATTACAATTACAATTACAATTACAATTACAATTACAATTACAATTACAATTACAATTACAATTACAATTACAATTACAATTACAATTACAATTACAATTACAATTACAATTACAATTACAATTACAATTACAATTACAATTACAATTACAATTACAATTACAATTACAATTACAATTACAATTACAATTACAATTACAATTACAATTACAATTACAATTACAATTACAATTACAATTACAATTACAATTACAATTACAATTACAATTACAATTACAATTACAATTACAATTACAATTACAATTACAATTACAATTACAATTACAATTACAATTACAATTACAATCCTCAAGGTTGCTAAAGGTATACTCGGTATAATTAGATTCAGCACTCTTTTTCCATATGGATATGGATACCATCAAAGGTCAACTTTCCCCAGACTATATTGACAAGCACAAATTAAAGAAAATTTCGATTTAAGGATATACATTGATTTATAAATACGGGGGATTTTCATTGTTTAATATAATATGACGTATAGAGATAAGTTTAATACAATACATTGAATAACAAGATTTAATTCTGTAAAAATATTTATACATAAATCTATGAGTTTTGTTATATCAACATTTTCCTCTTATACTTTTTGTCACAAATTTGAGTTGCCTACCTTTAATATGACCAGCCTCTTACTTAAATAACAATTAACTGATTTACATTATATATCAGTATACAATAAAAGGATTTTGTTTTTCAAAATAAGGACCTTAGTTAAAGTTCTGATTCCGACACAGAGAACAAACCACAATTACTTTTTCCCTGCCGGAATGTGATTTACACCCAAAAATTAGTTTTTTTTTTAGTTATAGCTAGTTAATTTTCGTTTAACTAATAATAAGGCCCCAGAAAATGCTCTGGTGGATCGGTGAGACAATATAGTTACGGCACTGACTGCGGAAACGACTATTATTTGAAGCACTCATTATGAGAGGCGGCAGAAAGGGTGTGCGCACACGGCCCCACGTTTTAAGGGGCCCGCGCGTGCAAAATTTAAATGTCTCCACGTCTTGAAAAAATATAATCTGGCAAACCATTTTTCGAAATAAATATTAACAATATTTAATGAAAGTTAAGAGTTCCAAGTACGTGTACAAAAATTAGACCAACTTAAACTTTCTACTTTGACCACAGCAATGATGCAAAAATTGCACGTTGCGCAGACTAATATTGATCGAATTTCAGAACTTCGTTTTGTAATACTCTAAACCTAAACTATTTGATTCCAAATTTTTAGCAGAATTGGACAATTTTTTACATGTTTTTTGAGTGCTTCAAAATTACTAAAATTTTCAGATTTTTTTTTTTAAATTTATGGTTAGATAGCAATACAAATATAACATGCATGAATTTAAAACAAATATGGCCTTGTAGAAAATGTTATAATAAACTTTATTCTAAACTGCAGATTTCCAAAGTTATAAGGGAAAATATCAAAAAAAAAATGGCGTGATTTTAACGTTTTTTTTTTCACTGTTGCAGTTTTCCTGCTCAGCGCGCACAGGTTTTTTGAAACTGCAAGGTTAGCTACAGACTACTCTTATAGCCCCAACAACATATCCGAAATGCAGAACTACATCACGCTTTGCGATTTTATTGTAGAATTTGACTGGCCTATTATATCTTTTGAATTTATAATAAGTTGATGAACGAAAACTATCTCAACCAAACTCAACATTCTGAAAAAGAATATTCTACTATTTACTTCGTAGAAACAGGATCTTTGGAGCAAATTTATTTTTCAATATTTTGAGTTTGGAAATTAATTTCTCAAAAACTATCGATTTAAATAACATTATTTAAAAAGAAAATTCAAGAAGGGGTTTCTGGGCTTAAGATAAGCTGTAGGAGAATATTGTTGTTTCTGCTTTAAGTAATTTTTTTAGATAATTGCCCCTCCCATCTTAACGGGGAAGTATAGACCCCCCTTCCGGTATGATTGTCCTATTATTTTAGCTCAACCTACACGCTCCATTTCTTTGATGCATTTATGTCACCCATTTTCTATTATACCGTTTTATAATAATACTTGTTATATATTTTTTTCATCCCTAAATTTTGAAATGCTGTATTTTGAAAACCATTCAGTTTACAGAGATGGTTTGGGGCTCAAATTGAAGCAAAGCAGGTTACTTTGAAATCGTAGAACAATGTTTTTATTTAAAATTACATTTTGAGGACTAAGATCGCCAATAACTGAAAAAAGCGCGAAAAATTCGCGTTTTTATTTTGACCATGAAGCGGTAGCCGCTCGAGAACGAAAACTGAGGTTATTTACTAGGCCAATATCCTGAACAACTCAGCAAAAAATCAGAAAGAAAAAAGAGCCATACTTGTTTAGAAGTATTCAAAATTCTTCCCGGATCTTAATCTTCATATTACACTTAATATAAACTCTATAATTAGATTTGTCATAATTAAAAAATGTTATAGAAAAATCGTTAAAAGTCTATTGAAAAAAATCTGTGTTTCAACGAGTGAATTGGAGTGTACATGTAAATTAGAAAATGTTTAAAAAATTTGAAATCAAATATTGTCTTAAGTTTGTTATAACAATTTTAAACTTGAATTATAATAGGTCCGGAAGATTTGATGACAGGTGTGTAATATACTTTTTTCATAAAGATGCATCCTGATATCATTTTCCCACGGGCCCTGCAAATTTAATCTCGCACACTCCTCATTTTGGTCTAGCGCCGGCCGCCTCTGCTCATTATAAATATTGTATAATATAATATATTATAAGGCCCAGAGACGTATGTTAATTGTATCTAAATTGGTTCGGCACCACTGTATTGTTTATATGCGGTAGGATCTTTACATTCATTATAATGTGAGATTCAGCTTTTTATCTGTCACTTATTAAATTTACGATTTAGAATGATGCGGTAAGTTAAGGGTTAGGTAGTTAAGCGAATTAGAGCTAAAAGCAGTAATACTTATTTGCATTTTAATATTTGATATAATACAATATAGGTACTTACATGATGTTTACTATGGCAAATATACAAATTTGATGCATGCAACAAAGTTTAAATTAAGGTTTATTTGTATGGCGAAGAATTTAATTTGCACTCGAAATAGCCAACAAAAAAAAATATATGTACCTAAATGGTGAACAAAATGTGTAGGTATATAAAGTACCTACATAGTGTTGCTGCCCGCACGCTGATCTGGTGCCACATGTTGTTTCCGTATCCTTCTCAGTACGGGAATAGTTAATTGGAATTTACGGTGGGTACAGATGGGAGAATATATTCTTTATTATAAATATAATAATGTTACATTGCTGAAGTGAGTAATGCAATTTTACGGTCAATTGGCTGGCATAACGTTCCCGTTCAGGAGCCCTGATTTTAATTAAAATCTATTCAATTGCCAAACTAAATTTATAATGGTATGTTGTGAGGTTTGCTTGAAGAGCTTGTGTGACTCATAAAGTTTAGTTAGGTATGCACAAAATTGTGTGCATGAATTGGAAAATACTTTCATTTTATAGAAAAAGTTCAATATGATTTTATTTTAAAACACATTGTTGTTTATTTCAGCAATTTATCCTAAATGATGAATTGGTTCAAATTTATATAAAACTACAAAATAAGAAGAAAGATTACATTTGAAAATTTAACACAAGAGAGGAAGGAAAATACCTAACAGGACATTTTTGTAGCATAGTTCTTTCCTTATTATTATTACCATGCACTAATTGGAACATTTATAATCTTTTTTTTGTTCATTTTAAACTTAACATTTAATCCAAATTCGTTCATATACCCAAGTAACATATTGCTTCTTACTCTTATAAGATGCTCCAAGAGCTGAACTAGACTAATTTAAGGGATCCAAAAGTAATCTTGAAGAATACTTCTAGATTATGCTATAAGACAGTTAGAAGCGTTAAATGGCCTAGTTATGGGAGGCTCTTGCCTACTGATAAAAATAACACATCTTTCTTTGCAATACTTTTTGTCTAATTATCCGAGTTGCATTCTTCTTATGAGATGACACTTGTATAATCGATTGCTTCTAGACAAAATCTTATAAAGCTCGGCTTAATCTTGCGTTGAGAATGCGACTCTTTCAATGGGAGGTGCTCTTATCTTGTCTTTCTTATTTAGCATTTTTTTTTATGGGCGCTACCGTTGCAAATTTAGTAACGACTTAAATATTTAATTAAAATGGACCAAAATTGTATCTCTAAATAATAAACCAACCATGGTATGACTTAAATATTTAGGTGGACCCTAAATAATGAATATTACATGCTATGGACTCTAAAATATGAAACATAACATGCATGGTTCAATTTTTATAGTCCATACCATAATCGTCTATTTTCCTTAAGTCGTTATAGCCCAGTCGGAATGAGCATTTGCCAAGGAAAAAATAGTACTGCACACTTTTCTTTCAGAACTCGTTAGAAAGGGTCATTAGGCATCCGGGAGTGTTTTGTCATCTTGGATTTACTAAAGTACTAGTGTTTGTTATTAGCAAAAAAAAACTTTGAATATAAAAAAAAAATATTGAAAATCAATGGCAACACTTACAATCTCTTGCAACATCTTATTTTAAAGCCAGATATCCATTGTTTTATTTGGTGTTTAAAAAATTTGGGTTTAGTTAATACTTTTTGAAAAATAAATTTTGAAAAAAAAATTTTTTTAATTTGTTTTTTTTTTTTTGTAATTTTTACGTAATTTGGTAATATTTTTGATTTTAAAATTCAACGCTCTTTATAATTTCTAGCCGATTGTTGAAAACCGGGTGGACTTAAGAACTTTATTGAAATTTTGAAAAACTACTTACATATGTAGGTATTTCTAAAAAAAATGTTTTTTTAGTTTTTAAACTTGGGATTTTTGAAAATACGAGAATTTTCATATGCTTTTCTATCGGAGGCTATGTTTGATATACCCTAAACGCACCACCGTAGAGGTAGAGTACTAGGCGCGTTTTTTTGTTTTTTTTTTTGTGACGTGGTTTTTCCTGTAAGCCTTATCCACGCATTTAAATACTTTTAATATTTAATCGGATTTTAATTTCTTTTTCGATGATGGGAGTTCCAAATTAAAATCATGTGTTTCGTCTTCCGTATTGTCAGTTCGTATTTGTAATTCTCCGGTATTGTTTGATTCAGCTGCATCCTCATTATCTAGCAGCTCCCGAATGTTAACAACGTTTTCGCAAAAATCGCTAGAGCAGTTTGCACATAAAACAGAATTTGTAAGTCCCGCCTTACGGCACCCACGCATATTCCCACAATCTGCTTTGCATTTTCAGGAAATCGTTTTAATCTATGATTTCGGAGCGACATCTGCAGTGGTGATGGTAATGGGCTCTAACCCACGAAGTGGCATCCAAATCGTTTTTAAGCCACATTTGCACTTGTAAATATGTCCTTTGTATACATATATGCGTTGTTCCGCAGCGGCTGAGGTAGGTGGAAGGCTTGCAAGAAGGCAGAAGTTGGTTTTTGCAACAGATTTACTAAAACACTTAAATCGAATGGTGTTTAGTGAAATCTCATCATACTAGTATGTACATATATCGCCCACAGGCCGAAATTCGACCAAAAACTCACTCAAAACTCATATTGACACCTGAAAAAAAATTTCTCTAGAGTCAAACAATTTGTTTGAAAAACTTGCTTTCAAACCATATAAATTTTATTGAAATCGGTTGGATACTTTTTGAGCCAATGGTACCACAAAAAAATTAAAGCTATTTATGTATGTACTATATAAAAAAAAATAGATTTAAAAACTAAAAACAAATTTTGTGTGATTTAATTTTCAAACTAATTGTTTGACTCTAGAGAAAAGTTTCTTTGTTTGAGTTTTTGGTCGAATTTCGACCAGTGGGCGATATACTGTACGTAGGTACACAAGCTTAATAGACAGATACATCAGTTAGAACCTACTGACGAGGAAGGGAAAGATAATAAAAAGAGCTTTTTTTGTCGTAGATGTTTTGTTCTTGTCCTTTGGATACTGTGAGAAAGAAGTAATATGTAGTAGAAGTTTGGTATCAGTACAGTTTTTTGTCGTTGTCGCGCCGAATTGTTCACGTTGGTATGTGAGAGGTTTTAGGCTTTGTTTGTGTAGATGCAGGTAGATATTATTCATCGTGATCTTCCCAATAAAATACGCAAAAGCCGTAACATAATATTGATTAAATACCTTTACCAAGATGTTGAGGAACCCCCCCTCGCACTTAATATGAAACGTAGAATGAAAATAAGATCAGGACCTAAGTAGAGGAGAGGGTAAACAATAGACTCCGATAGAAAAGCACATGAAAATTCCCGTAATTTCAAAGATCCCAAGTTTAAAGACTAAACACAAAAAAAAAAACATGTTTTTAAGAAATACCTTAGTAGTTTTCGTAATTTTCAATTTTCTAAGGAGTTTAAGCACTTAAGTCCACCCAGTTTTCAGCAATCGGCTAAAAATTATTAAGAGCGTTGATTTTAAAATCAAAAAAATTACTTAATTGCGTAAAATTTACAAAAAAAAAAGTTTAAAAAAAATATATTTTTTTTTTTTGAAATTTTGAGTTTGAAAATTTATTTTTCAAAAACTATTAACGAAACCCAAATTTTTTAAACACCAAATAAAAGAATGGATATCTGGCTATAAAAAAGGATATAGCACGAGATTGTAAGTGCTGCCATTGTTTTTCAATACATTTTTTATGTTTAAAGTTTTTTTTTGCTAATATTAGAAACTAGTGTGAGAAAATCCAAGATGACGGCTTTCGCAGGGGAGCAATTTTCCCGGCAAAAAATACAAAGATGCTTAATGACCCCCTCTAACAAGTTCTGAAAGAAAAATGTGCAGTACTATTTTTACAATTTCAGGTCATTTTCTTGTAGATAGCAACTCGGCTATTACTCAATTTGATTATTGGTAGGGCCCTATGTGTACATAATGTATTATGTCAATAAAAAACTAATGGGCTTGCGTTGTATTTATTTTGTAAGTCAATCAAATATAACTATTCGTCATAAGGGCGATACATTATTGTTTTTCACAGTTATGGGAAACAAAAAATATGCGGTTAAAATGTTATCTACTAATTTGATTAGTTCACCACGAAAAAAACAACGCGCCTTCATAATAATGCGTATTTAAATTATTTAATTTATAATTTTAATAAGGAAAAGGGTTACCATGGAAATATTTTGGAACCAAATAAAATTTTATTTCAGGCCATGACCAATTGGTTTTAAATCGCGATGAATTTGAATTCAATGATTTTTTTTTAGATTAATTAATTAATAAATTAATTAATTAAATTAAGTCAAATGTAATTTATGTAATATGAAACCGGGAATTTGAAATATTTCTTAATGTCTTAAATGTAAATTTCCATTGACATCGTAGCCATGTATTGCTTTCAGACGTTTTGGAGAAATGAAAACAATGTTTTGATGTTTGAAAAATTTCTATTTTGCTCCTTTAAAAATTGAGTTTTGGCCAATTTTGAGATTATAGTTTTTAAGTTATGGTAACCCTCAAATCATTCAGAAGACTCTGTTTGTATATATTTAAATATGGCTGCTGCTGATGAGACACTAACTCTTCTATTAACATCTTTATGAAAATTTAATTATCTTAACGCTCTGAATAAGAAGAAGACTTAGATTTGACAGAATTGTAGGCAAATTAAATAAGCTGACTTATATAATAAAAGTTGAAAATTGCGAAACAATGCTTTCGGCTATAAATGTTTTAGATGCACTGAATTGGACTTAAAAGAATGGGTTCCTGATAATGTTCTCATAGAAAAGTATAGAGAAAAAATACTTAAAATTTAATGTCATAATTATTTATTTAGCTTTTTGTTAATATTTCTTATGTTTACTTAACTACATATGTTACCTAAGCATGTACTCTAATACATGCACCTAATAATAAAAAATAAAATCAATTAAATGTTGCGCTTTAACTGAAATTTTTGAAGGACACCTTTTTTGACACTTTCTCAAAATGTTCAGAGTCAACACTGATGTTTTATTAATTGCTCATTAATATGCTAGCTATAGGTTACCAATAAAAAACGCCTAATATTAATCCTGCCTTGGCATTGGCTGTACTTACCTACCCAAAATATACTCGGATCAAATCAAATCGAATAACGGAACCTTATTTATGATAAAATCGTTGAATTTCGGCAGCATAATGATGGTTGACCGCGATTGGCAAAATGTAATGCCATTATTTGCCATAATCTTAATCTTTTTGACAAACAATGAAATGGTGATGATTTGTCAGTTGTGCAAATCAGGCATGAACATTTAACATGGAATACATTCTGGATCATGATCAAGAAGGATGGCATAAAAAATTTTATCTATAGGTAAATTACCAACGCGTTCAAAATATCATCGTTTCTTCAATCTACATGATTGTCATTTTAAGCGACTAAACTTTGGTGGAAAAAAAATCTTATAATGTTTATATTATTTACATTAAATGGTGATGGGCAAACACAGCTATTGACAAAACGGGTCAGTTAACGTCAGGACAGAAGAAATAAAATCGATTTCATTTAGCAACGCAATGGGGTTCAAAGTTAACTTTCACGCAAATCGTAGTAGTCCTTTCAGATTTCCATAGGATTCAAAGAGCGCATTGGGTAGGTAGCCATTAAGTTTCTTTATCTCTAATTGAATTCATGGGAAATAAGTTAAGCTAACCGAAACCAATTCCATTGCTTTTTGCCAACGCCAGCGTACTTTTTGATAGTCATGGAGAGGGAATCATGATAATCCATTAAAAGAGCCTTAGCCTTAATGCTGAATTGAAATCCTTGTGCCGGAAATCGGGGAATGTGGAATTCAGTTTTGTTTGGTCAGATCTGAATGACATTTCCATAAGGGTGGTGATTGGACGCATGGTGAGTGAGGCAGGAATAAAGTTGGGAAATTACACCTTTTGATTGGTGATTTCAGATGCAGAATCCAAATTTGAGATTTCAATCTATCGCCATACCGATGACTGGAAACTGGGAAGCTTGTAGGGTGTTATAGCAAAATGGTTTCACTATATGGAAATGTCTTTCCAAACCAATTAAACTCGAAATGTTGTTCAGAGATGTAGGGTAGCTTTAGGGATAGTGATTTTAGTGCGGATGATGGTCTTAGACATAAAACAAGCCAATGAAGTCAAGTTAGATGTGGTGTTTGGAGTTTTCATTGTTTTGGTTTATTTGAGAAATCATCTTAAACGAGATAATGTGGTTCCTTGATGATTTTGTTTTCATGATCAATTTTTTTGTTTTTCCAAGAGATAATGAAGAATCGATAACATGAGGTTTTTATACATACATTACGTAGGTATGTACATCGATGCCATTGTTTGTTTGATTTTGTTGATGATGTTCGTTTGCTTTTCCTCACAATAATTATTGTGTTTGGATTTTTTCCTTGTGCACAGACTTTTTCAATCAAGTGTTGGTAGAACGGTAATGAATCAAAATTATACTTTAAGAGGATGCTGAATCTAAGACTTAGTTATCTCCTACATTATTTTTGTCAAATTTCAAATGAATTGAATTTATTAATGAAATGAATTTATTAATTATCTTAAATCTTGTTTTTATTTTTATTCTTATTTATTCTTCTTTATTCTTATTTCATTCAAATCATTAGTTTTTTTCCTTTTGCTTTGTTTACTAACTCTAACATTGTAATGATATTGCTGCTTGTTGTTGTTTGCTTCATCTGTTCTTCTTCCTCTTTTGTTGATGCTTTGCAGGGTATGTTGTTCATTTTAATCTACATAACATTTTATGTTGATGTATCTGATGAAGATAATGACAATGATTCAAAATAGCTTTTAACGGCCTGTAGTTCTTAAAAATTGGCGTTTCGTCCCGGCGTTCGCACTTGGACTCTTCAGTTGACAGTGAGGGCCTTGTCAGGACGCAGTTTTTATAAAGTTCAGTCCAGCTTACATCAATTTTACAGCGAAAATCAATTGTGAACATGACAATGGAGTGAATGAATATATTATAATATTTGCAAACATTTAATAAACATTTTTTCTAATCAAAGTTCAGAGCTTCAGGTTATACACTTAAACGCGCAAAGTATTTCTGCGCATATTGATGAGCTCAGAGATACTTTTGCTTATTCTTCTGTTGATGCCATTTGCATATCTGAGTCTTGGTTAAAGCATGAAATCAATGATTGTGCGGTCGATGATTTAAAGTCTTGAGAAATTATCGAATCTCAAACAGCGAGGTGGTGGTGTTGCCATATATTGCAAACAGTCGTTATCATGTAAAATTATAGACAAATCAGCACTTAATTCTCTTGTTGAGTTCATCTTTATTGAGATAAATGTTTTCTTGCATGTAGCTACAATCCAAGTCGTGATTTTAGTTTAGATCTATTTTTTGAATGCTTGCGAATTTACAGTTGTGACTACATTTTCTTCTTGGTTTGTGGCAATTTTAATGTTAATATTTTGGATGACAGTTCGATCTCTAGAAAATTATTTGATAAGTGTTCCTGTACGGGATTATAAGCTGTGAATCAATCTATACCAACACATTATAGACCCAACTTCACACACAGTTTAATTGATTTATGTTTAGATTCTAATGTCAACCAGTGCTCTATTGCTTGTATACCTTGTTATCACGACTTTTTTTTACAATTGACGCGCACTCTAGGGGTTGTTAATACCCTTAACATGTAAAACACAGCGCGAGCGTTAGGAAAATAGGATAGGGTTTCAAAGGTGATACCGATGCACATTGGTTTTGAATTTCTGAATATCATAATGAGAGGGAAAAACAGAGTTAGGTATAACGTTCCACATTCGTGTTGTGCGGCTAAAAAAAGAATCCCTGTACTTGACAGTACGTTCGAAATTGGGCTCAAGGGTAAACTGATTCCTAGAAGCGCGAGTATTGCGGTTAAATTGTTTAAGGGAGGAATGCAACTAGCTATTTCTATCTTTTTCCCTGAATATTCATTTCAATACACCGCCTGTGGCAAATAATTATGTTTACAGAGATTTAAATTGCATTGATGAACTACAGTAAAGCCCGCTAAAGAGAAACCCACTCAAGAGAAAAACCCGCTTATCTGAAACTCGTTTTTCATCCCAATTATTTTTCTACAAATTACCTTTAAAACACTCCGCTTAAGCTAAACCCGCGTAAGCAAAAAACCCGGATACCTGAAACATATTTTCAGTTAAATTTTATATGTTTTATCGAAAAAAAAAAAACTCTCTTAAGGTGCCGTCACACACTGAAAGGAAAGTACTTTCAGAAAGCATTCTGAGAGCAAAACTTTCATTGTGTGACGACCCGAAAAGTACTTTCCTGAAAGTCTTTCTGAATATGATTTGCTTTCTTGAAAACGCTTTCAGAAAAAAAAACATTCACAGTGTGACTAGTTTCTGAAAATGTTTTCAAGAAAGCAAATCACTTTCAGAAAACGCTTTCTGCTTTCAGAAACTGTTTGTGAAAGTTTTTTGCTTTCTTGAAAGCGAAAGTATGTTTTACACAGAATTACTTTTTTTTTGGCTAATTAGATCCGTTGTTAACTTTAAACCCACTCTGGTGGACCAAAAATCTACAATGATCTTAATATGATAATCGAAGTAGGTCATAAGTCCAAAATTGTTGTTGTGGTAGGGGTGAAACTGTGGCAGTAATATTCGCTAGAAATTTGGGATGGAGATTGTGAGTGTGCTCTACAATATTCCACATGAAAGTATTGTGAAATGCGCGAAAGCGCGCACACAACTAGTTTTGTCAGATTCTATGACCGAATCTTGACTTGGCGTAGAGTGAACATCCAGAACATTATCTTCTAAAGCCAGCGCCTTCTGGACAGCCCGAGGACCAACAGTCCCAGCTCCCCTCTTTCGCTGATGGGCACATGCCATGGTGTGTTTTGTTTTTCATCAAACGGGCGTACTTTGTCACACAAGGAACTAAACTGTTTCTCCGAAACGTGATCAAAATTACGGCCGAACTCGTCTCCTTCTGGGCGCAAATCTCTCACGAGCATTGCGTGGTACTGATTTCAGCACCATATTCCCAAAAGAGTCACACCCAAATTGATCTACGATAACCCGCATTTTGCACAGTAACATGCTACGAAATACGTGGGATAATTTTCATTATAGTTAATTGCATATATTTACAAATAATATTCCAAAACTGTTCAATATCACAACCGTTTACACACACAAAACACTTTCAGAAAGCATTCTCAGAAAACGCTTTCGCTTTCATTGTGTGACGTGCGTAAAAATGTTTGCAGAAATTTAGCTTTCTTGGAAGTAAAAAGATTTCAGAAAGCACTTTCCTTTCATAGTGTGACTGCTGTATAAAAGCATTTTCAGGAAAATTTCAAAATAGGAATTTTCGAAACGCTTTCTGGAAGTATTTTCCTTTTAGTGTGTGACGGCCTCTTTAAGTGAAAAAATAATGTTAATGAACTAGAGATAATATTTAATCATTGTTGGTTATTGAAAATATTTCATTTAAATTTTTGCCAGGCAACTCCAAAAGATAAATACAATTGTTTATAGCTAAAAATCTCCGCTTTGTGGTATTTTTAAATCCGCTTAAGTGAAATTTTTTTTTTCACTTATCGTTTAAGTTAAAAACCCACTTAAGTGAAAAAAGACTGTGACATTTTGCCGTTTCTCTTAAGCGGGTTTTACTGTATCACCAACGACAATATTATGCCACAAAATTAAATACTTCTCTTCCAACTAAAGTTCTCTGGAATAACCTACGCGAATCCGGAGTGGTAACAAAAAAAAAACGAATGCTTGTACTCTTGATCCGAATCAGTTAAATGTTTATTTTAATCAAGCTGGTGTATGGTAACACAATCTGTCAACTGTCACTTTAGGTGACTTGCGTAGAGATGTTCCTAATGAGTTTGAACTGAGTTGTGTCTCTGAAGTTGAAGTCATAAATGCTATTAAAAGTATAAATTCCAATGCTGTTGGGGTAGATAATATATGTATCTTTGAGATTTATTAGAATCATTTTACCCTGGATTTATTATTCTCTGACTCATGTTATTAATGCTTGCATTACTCAGTCTTGTTTTCCTAATTGTTGGAAACTTGCGGAGGTTATCCCTGTACCTAAAAATACTAAAGCTAGTGAGCCTGGTGATTTTCGTCCTGTCAGCATATCACCCTGCATATCTAAAGTCTTGGAAGTTATTATAAAAAAAAAATTAACCAATTCATTGACCAAAATAACTTGCTTATTACAACTCAATCCGGTTTACGGAACAATCACAGTTGTTCGACTGCAATATAGTTAAAATTTTAGATGATATTCGAATTGAATTTGACAAAAGCAATGCTACAGTATTATAAGTCCAAACAAATTAGGATAAAATTGAAGCATATGTGGATGTCTATGGAATTCGATCAAAAAATATGTAAACAACGAGAATATGAGGTTGCTCTCGCTCAAAAAGGTGTGCTATTTGCAGGAAAAATCAAAACGTGCAAGGAAGTGCATTATTCACTCCCAGTTTTTTTGTTAATTTCCTAGATAACTTTGGAAGTATAAATCTTAGGAAAAAAACATCAAGATACAATTTGTTTCTTATAGAATTCTAAACAAGATGACATTTATATAAAACTTTCTGGTGTTATATTTTTTGTTGCTATACAGCGTTTAAGTCAGAAAAAAGCTGTAAAAAACAGAGAAGTATTGAAGTGCTAACCTGACAAATAAAAATTTGTATAACTCTACTATAAATATGGACTCAATGGGCCCTACCAATAATAATGACTAAACAAGCGCTTAGATAAACGTCACGTTAAACTTTAGAGACGAGTTAATTTATGTGCTAACTATCAAAAACCAAATTAAACACGTCTTTAACTAATCAGTGTTTTATTACATTATCTTACATTTGTTGCCAAATAGACAGCTTCTGTGAATGGAAATGGCCGCGATCAAGAATCGTTCCGAAAGCCTATCTATAAGATAGATTCCTATTCATATAGGTTTCTGATCAACCAAAACCGGATAGGTTATTTGAAAGTATTTTTGGCAAAATTCTTCGTTATAGTATAGTAATTTGCATTTTATTATTATACTCGTATTCTTTTAATTATTTTTCAAAAAAAACAACTCGATGACGGCAAACAAATCTCGACTTTGCATTTTGTAGTCGGCTTTTTTAACAATTTCGCTTGGGATACAAACGTATACCCAAATTTTTCGGATATCATGGATAGCTATCCAACATCAAAAGCTTTTTTGTAATCAGCTGTTTTTTACATGGGATTACAATAACAAAAAACTATCTGGATGGCTCTACATAGTTTTTTTGATCGCGGCCAATGACATCTTAGTTACCTTAAAAAAAAGTCACATTTTAGGCTGCGTGCGATTTTTAGTGTTAGTTTTCCGCCATTCGCTCTCAAATTTAAATTTACAAATAAACAAATAAAAAGGAATAAATCTATTTGTTTATTTTGATGACCTTATTAGTTTTATAATTTTGCAACAACATTCACGAACAATCAATTTATGTAATTCAATTGTAAGCGACAAACATTGAAGATAAGGGTCATTATTTTTCTCCTTTGCTTTTCAGAATGACAGCACAAACGTGGCGTTTACACTTAATCACAAGCTTAAGCATGCGTTTCTTTACTCTAAAATTTAAAGTGACATTTAGCGTTAAGCTGACTATTAAATCGATTATTGGTATGGTTTATTATTTAGATTGCACTTAAATATTTAAGTGATCTATAACTCGGGCATTTTTGACCTTAGAAATAAAAGTTGTACAACAAACTAGTAGAAAATAAAATTTTCTACAAAATATGTTAATAAACTTTTTTCGCTAATCACTCTTGTTTAAAAGTTATATCCCATTAAAAAAAAATTTGTGTAGTTATAGAAATTTTAATTATCTATATTTTCTAGTTTTACAGCTTCTTAATTTGAATAACGGTTCTAGCTCTGGAGCTCGAGCAATCCGCACGGAATAAGTTCTTTTTTATTTTTTTTTTTTTTTATTTTAATGCAATTGGTACCTACAGTAACTATATTTATACATTCACGTATGCGTCAAATTTGGTATCTCTGATTTTTTGCTGAGTTGTTCAGAATATTGCCTTAGTAAATAACCTATGTTTTCGACCTCGAAAATACAGAAAAACGACTCGTCCCCCTTTTTGTTACTGACTTTTTCAGAATTTAGTTAGGTATAGAAAGTGCGAAAGCAGATCTTTTCTAGCTTACTCTTATTAAATTTCACAAATATTCAGACATATAGATTTATTGTGTAATTCTCGCATTTAAATTACAGAATCCCGCTTTTCATAATCTCACAATTCGGTTTGTGGGATGCGTTAATACAACTTCAACCGCTATACGGCTATATTGAACAAATAAATTGAACTAAATGCAAGTCTATAATCAATGTAAGCTTTAAGCATGAAAAACAATTATAAAACATAAATATGAAAATCCGAAGGTCAGTTGACTACAAATCGTTTTTACCACAAATTAAACAAACACCTTCATTCACAAAACGCGACGTACTTAGTATCTACTACTTACCTATCTTTATAGAAAAATATAGTACCTACAAGCAAATACCTCAGGCGCAATGAGAATAAGTATGTCCCTGATTAGTAAAAGCAAACAATCATGGAGCAAACAATTCACTTTTACATTTACTCGGCTTGAGTTCTGTACCTGTACAGCTGGGCGTCAGGCACTAGCCAGGATTTTGTTTCGGGGGGGGGGGGGGGTTGCTCTAAGGACTAACGTGCACTTCTATAAACAAAGAATATAAAACTATGAACATAATAATTTTAATTTTTTTAATTTAATAATTAAATAATGACATTTTGTCACTCGTGTAAATCCGGCATAATAAGCTTGCCTTTTTCGAAGCCAGTAGTAGTTGTGAAGCCAGTAAAGAAGCAAGTGGACTCGTTCAGACTTGTATAAGGCAGGACCAAGAAATTTAAACAATTCTAAAATAGGCATAACAACTTTCAAACATGATTGAATGACAGCTATGAAACCCGCTTAAGAACCCGAATTTTGTGGGATTTAATTTTTTTGTTCGGGAAATATGCGATTTTGGGGCTTCGGGTGTTATTATTTGGAAAAAATTATTCTGTTACCGATTTTTCAAGCCATATGCTGGATTTGCATGTATCTTCATCTGCAAATATGAAGAAAAGTAGAGCTGGATAGAAGTATGCCAACAAAAAAAAAACGAGTGTGTGAAAGAGAACCATCATGAAGATGAACATTTTGTTTTTCGTATCATTATGGAACTTCCTATAATCTGTATGTATGCGTTTCTTCTGCATTTTTGTGTTCTCTATCTATCCAATAAAAGCAAAAAGTAAATTTTATATTTTGTATCCTTTTTTTGCAGAAGTCAGACGAAGATACATGTAAATCCACCAATAGAATGTCGAATTAAATTGAAGAATTGTTGGAATGATGATTGGAAAACCTTTAAGAAATCTGATTTTTTTAGATTAAATTGTTTGTTCGGGGAACAGTTGATTTTAGGGCTTTTGGGTAACATTTGGAACGAAATATTCTGTGTACATTAAAATTTAGTTTGTTACCTATATCCATCAAGGTATGAATTGTCAAGTTCCTTTGAAGGATGGATTAAAAACCTTCTAAAAACCCGATTTTTTTAGAACTATTATAGAACCATATTTGTCTCCTGTATTGTGTTGCTGTGTGGCGCAGGAAATATATTGAATGACAGTGACACACGACTCCACAACACAAGCAGTGGTTCCTACTTAAAAGCTTCCCTACTGGCTTCCCAACTGGCTTTGAAAAAGGCAAGTCAGTTTACGAGCAAGTTGCTCAAGTTTGTGTGTGTTTGTAAGAAATATTGAGTATATTGCCACTGGATATCCAGTATAGGCTCGGGTGGCCTCAGGACAAGATTAAAATTCACTTCACTTACGGAAGGATCGGATTTTCGACTGACTTTCATTACATGAGTTGTGATTTTGATTTGGAGTTGTGTTAAAATGGTGTTGAGATTACAGAAGAAAGATTTTGGTCAAATCATGAAATAAAATTGAATTACACACGTGCGAAAAAAAAACAGTAACAAATTTTGACTCGACTCTACTCTGAATGATTTCCTTGAGTGCTAATGAGATTCGTTTATTACCACTCAAGGAAAGTATACAAATGTTCGAATCAGCTCGCTTTAATACCGCACAAAGTGAACGTAGTGAGCATGCGTAATATCTTATTAGTCTTCTCATATTAAATATTATACCTTAACCTTATTAACACCTTCACTGTCCCATGTATAAGATTTGATACATACAATTTTGTTTTTGCCGTCTCTCCCACCTCCATGTATCATATTTGATACATTTTGGAATTCGGCTTCACTGTCCCAATGCAAACTGATTTTAAAACATCAATACGTTCATTATTTTTTTTGAGAAAAAAAAAACAGTGACTATACGTCCCATGTATCATATTTGATACACAATATTTTTTTGTGTTGTGTCGCCTACGTCCATGTATCATATTTGATTCATAAGCATGTATTTTTAAAAACAAATTTTTGTATGAAAAAAATTGCCTAGGAACCTTACTTGCATATTAGCGTGTAGGTGAAACCCGGTACTTAAAAAAACTGCAAAAACAAACGGAAAAATGTTTAAAAAAAAAATGAATGTAACTCTTCGTCGATTTCATTTTGAATGCCGAATTCCTTGTTTTTCGCAGCCAAAATCGTGCGCTCCAGCCAATTATGGTCAGCATAATTCTAAGAGAAATACTGTAAAAAATTCGTGATTTCGGCAAAAATTCGGTGGAGATTTAATAACTCGGTGACTAAGTCGACTGAAATAACGCCATTTCCCACCGCCAACAATTGCATGGAGAAATCTGCAGCGGACTGGTAATTTCGTAAAGTAACTCACCTGTTCGTCTTCAACTGCAATTTTTTCACACATCTCCGACGCTTTTAGACAAGTGTTCAATTCATTTGCCGGAGTTGATCTTGCAATGACAGGCAGCGAATGAAGATAATAGCCTGACAGCATAATAATTGCATTACGAAAACGTTCATCATTTCGTGTTTGTGAGCCATTGTGTACTCGTCCTTGGTTATAATGTTTCATTTTTGCAATACTTTCGCCATTTCAGACTTCTTTGAAATGTGTGGCATGTAGGTTCTTCATCCTTTTACATATTCAATGTCAATTTAAATGCAGAATGGTTCGACCCCTTATAACGACGTATCCTCAATCTCCTAAGAGAATGAAACCAAGGCGATTTCAGATCTCGTACGAATCGTAGCCATACAAAAAGTGAAAACATGAATGTCTTGTTTCCAATTCCGCTGGACGTATCAAGGAAGGAAATGCCATCATTTCCGTTTTCGACTACTTGCTTCCATTCATAGAACATAAGGACTCAATGCGACTCGATCTAAATCCATTTCTCGCTCCAATTCTCGATTAAATGCGAAGAAAAACACTGAAACCCGGATATTCCCGGATTTCCAATTTTCCTGGAAATTTCAGGGATTTTCCTCCATAGTGTTCATCCATGGCCAATGCAAATCCATCAAACCCATAATCGTGAAAATCAAACGAACCGTTCTTGAGTTATTCTACTGAAAAAAACGAAATTTGCGCCTATACCACCACCTGTTGAGAATTGTTAGGCTGCTCTTCTGTTCCTGAGCCCTCGCGTTTTAATTTCAAACAAACTAACTGAAAGAAGTTTTCAATTCGGTCCAGTCGTTTTCAACTTTTAAGCATATGGATTATCATACTTTACAATGAATCATATATGATTCATTGGACGTATCGATATGAAATGAGCTAGCATACGTCCATGAATCATATATGAGCACGAAAATAAATCCTTTTTTTAACAGCAGTGAACAATTATTTACGCAACCAACCCATTCTATGTTGCATCTTTTTAAACAATAATGCTTTTTTCTGAGAAAAAGTATTGGACGTGGCGATGTTTTAAAATCAGTTTGTATGGGGACAGTGAAGCCGATTTATGTTTATGAATCATATATGATACATGGACGTAGGCGACCCAAAAAAAACAAATTTTGTGTATCATATATGATTCATGGGACGTGTGGTTGATGTTATAAAAAACTATGGACGTATGGATGATTTTATATAAGTTTGTATGGGGACAGAGAAGGTGTTTAGTCTCTTGTTTTTTAAACATAAAACTTTACCTAGATAGTCTCTTTACTTTTATAGCTTTTAATTCATACCAAAAAGTTTAAACTCTTTATATTTTTTTTTAAATTCAAAATCATTTCGGGAGGAGCTTCAGCCCCTCTAGCCCCCCCCCCCCCTCCCCTGGCTACGTGCCTGCTGAGCGTCGTAGTGGATATGGTTGGGTTATGGTTACACTAAAGGTAAATGAGCAAATTGCCCTCACCATCAAACCACCATGAACATTTTGTGGAACAAATCATTGCCTACGGCTACGGTGGACTTGATCTATCGAACCGGAACTCTTAACGGGAGAATGAACTTATTGTGGATAAAAAAAAATAAAGCCGCGAATTCCAATGAAGTAAAACCGGTTTAATGTTTTTGTCCCATAGTTCCATTCCCAACTCAACCACATGGCTAGCCTCTATATATAGATATTTGCCGTTCCACGTGTCTTTCACAATGGACCTTTAGTTTTTTACTTACACCTTTTGTATCAGTTGCTGTGTGTGGCTTCTGTGGTTTATTTTTATTGTTGTTCCTGTTATTTCATCGGATTTTTTTTTTCCTGCAGTCCCTGAAATGTTTTTTTGTTGATGCTACCTATTTCGGTTTTTTTTTGGGGGACAATGGCCTGAAGTGTCTACTTTTTACTGCAAAAGCGTTTGGCTGCACTTGAACTGAACTTTACGGTACTTTAGCTCTTTATAGGTGAGGATATAACATCGAAATGATTAGATATGTATTGCAACTGGAAGGGCGATTAGGTGTATCCATAGGTACTCGTATTTAAAGTCAAACAGTCCTGGTAAAAAAAATACGACCTTGGGTTCCTTATAATGAATAGTAAACAAAAAAACTCTAGTGGCCATATTAATACAAAAAAAAAACTCTGCGGTCATGTAATGTAACACACGTGTAAGCTGGCACACGGTTGGAAAACTTATCCGTTGGATGTTTGATGTCTTTTCACATTCAAAAACCCATAATTGTGCTATTTTGAACACTTAAAAATAACTTGCATGTTAAATACAACAAAATGTAGTGTAAATTCACAATCGCACCACTGCGCAAATGATGCGCAATCAGCTTCGTCAAAACATTCATAAAATGCATCAAACCGACATTAGCTTTTGTATCGAAGTGAAAAGTCACAATTTAAATAGAGCCATGAATACTCTTACAAAAAATTATGCCGGTTTGATGCATTTTACGAATATTTTGTAGAAAGTGATTGCGCATCATTTGCGTAGTGATGCGTTTGTGAATTTACACGTATATTTCTCACTTTATACTACGTTTTCACAAGACACTAAACCGAGATTTAGGTAAAGAGATTTATTTGGTTACTGCACAAAAAGATCAAAAAGAGGATTATGACAAAACATGATGTTTCATTGTTTTGATATGAAGTGGAAGTGAGATAGATAGTTTTTGTTTACATTTTCATCTATAAATAAACGAAAATAGCGTTTAAATGGGTCAGTTCCACAATCTCAATCTCAATAATTCTCCGAAAAAAAAGTTTGTTTGATTTGACAAACAAATCTTTCCAAGAAAATTTGAATGAGTTTTATTTGAAATCTTCGTTTGAGGAGATAAAAATTTGTATGGTAATACTACGTTTCCACCAACCACTACACCGAGATTTAGGTAATGAGATTTGTTTGGTGTTTCCACTGCACAAAAACATCAAAAAGAGGATTATGCAAAACATTCAAACGGTGTTTAAATTTTTTTTTGATATGAAGTGGAAGTGTGATGATAGTTTTTTTTTTATATTTCCATCTGTAAATAAACAAAAATGGCGTTTAAATGGGTCGGTTCCACAATTTTTCTCCGAAAACAAAGTTTGTTGGATTTGACAAACTAATATTCATTTGAGGAGATTAAAACTTGTATGGTAAATCTTCAATATTTCAAGGAGATTTGTGATAATTTTGATAAATCTCGGTTTGGTGTCTCGTGGAAAGGTAGTATAAATCTTAGTAATATTTATAAATATTTGCATGTACTTGTGCATATACGAGTATGGCTGCGAAAACGGTCATTAATGACAACAAATTAGTACCTTCGCTCATCATCTTCATCAGTTTGGGAAAAAAGTGGTATTTTTCATTTGAAAAAATTGTAGCTATTTCGAGTGAAGAGCAGTGTACTCAAAATCGTTTAGTGTCATAAACAGTCAAAAAGATTATTATTCCCCGGTAATACATGGACTGGACATAACAACCCTTTTCTTCCGTATTAAATGCGAAATAAGCAAATAATAAATTTGGTTTGTGAGTTATTTTGTTAATCATTCCAAAAATTTAGATTCAAAACAATAGGGATATTCATGCAACGATGTAAAGCGGTGCAGGGAAATTATTCCACGGGAATCTGCTCCACATGGGAATTTATTTCACTTTTAATGGAAATCTGCTCCACTTTTCAAAGTGGAATTGATTCCCACCGAGGGCGAGAATATATTTCACCTTAAATTTTGTGGAATTGTTTTTCACTTAAGACCGCGCGAATTTTTAATATAATTTGAATAATACTCCTTTGCTCCACTTAGGGTATGGTCAGTTCCAGGCAGGCGCTTATGTTGTCAGTTGGTGTACTTTAAGTTTATGTGTCATAAAGAGTAGCTTGGGTGGCCCGCTTCGCGGGTTCAAGGATTTTAACTCCCTTTTCGGGTCCTCTGTCCCGCTCACGCGACTCCGTCGCTCCGCTTAGGGAATGCTCAGTCGCCAGGCAGGCGCCTATATTGTCAGTTGGTGTGCTTCAGTTGAAAGTTGAAAGCACACCAACTGACAACACAGGCGCCTGCCTGGCGACTGAGCATACCCTAAGCGGAGCGACGAAGTCGCGTGAGCGGGACAGAGGACCCGAAAAGGAAGTTAAAATCCTTGATCCCGCTAAGCGGGCCACCAAAAATACTGTTTAGTACAACAAATCGACTGACAACATGGGCGCCTGCTAGACGACTGAGCATTCCCTAAGCGAAACGGCGGAGCGGAGTCGCGTGAGCGGGACAGAGGACCCGAAAAGGGAGTTAAAATCCTTGAACCCCCGAAGCGGCCCACCCAAGGTACTCCTTATTACACATAAGCTTAAAGTACACCAACTAACAACAAACGCCTGCCTGGCGACTGATTTAATGTAACTGATTTAAAGAGATTACGCACTAGTTTTTGAGAACAAAAACACTATTTAAAAGTAATAGGAAAAGAAGTGTAATTATTTCTCACACTAAATGGGCAGAAACTTCACCATTCAAAGTGAAATTCATTCTCAGGAAAAAGTGTAATAAATTCTCTCTCTCAGTGGCAATCAACTCCACTATGAAAAGTGAAGAAGATTCCCACTAAGAGTGAAATAAATGCTCATGTGGAGCAGATTCCCGTGGAATTATTTTCCTGCACCATGTAAAACACTAGATAACATTTGCGAAAGTTTACTATTTAGTTAATAAACTGCCTAAATTTGTGGGGGGAATGATTTACACAATAGTACTGTCAATGAAGGAATTTTGCTTGGAAAAAATAGTGCTCTCTGGATTATTTTTTTATATGGTAGGGGTTACCACCAGGTGTAACATACTCAAAGTCCCCACCCCAGGGCCGCGAGCTTAACTCAGGAGGGGGGGTTAAAGGTACCCCTTTTTAAATCTTCGTGAATATATCCACAACCTAGAATGCTAGTGGAAAAGTATATACTAAAATATAAGAGACAATTAAATTGTCTATAAAAAAATATGTTCATATTTTTGCTAGGGTCAATAATAAGGGAGATGCTCGGGGTGGAAAGATCAACAAATCTTAACAAAAAAAAATTTATTGTATATATTGATATTGAATGTTTGCTGACCAATTTACCTAGAAAAAACAAAATGGTAAATACACATTCATTTCTTGTTATTTCATCATGTATGTCGTGAGGCTGCGAGTGAACTAATAATTTCCTTTTTTTCTATACATCCGAAACTATACCTATGAAAAAGTTTATGTATGCTAAATTAAGCTAAATTTAATTAACAAGAGTTTGTTTTGTACGGCGTACGGCGCAAAAAAAATGGCACCACTTACAACGAAAACACTTCCTTTTTTTGAAAGCCAGAATTCTGTTATCTTATTTTATTTTCAATTCAAGTTAATGATGTCCATAGTTTTCGTAAAAATTACTTTCAAACTCAAAATTAAAAAAAAAAACTTTCAAATTTTCGATTTTTATTTAAATTGTGAAATAAAATGCAGAATTGGCTTTTATTGTTCACTACCCCTATTAATTCTTAATTATTGAAAACTGAAAACTAAATGGTTCTATGTCTCCTAGTGTTTGAGAAAATTGAAAGTTATGACAATTTTTTTTTTTTTTTTTTTTATAATTTTTATTATTACTTGGGTGCCCGCGACCGCTTCGCTGGTCAATAATAAAAACTTGAAGTTCTCTTTAAAATGTTTATCTATTGTAACGCTCTTTGGTTTACAACAATTTTTGTCTTTCTATTTGTGGAATATATTAATAAAGCTGATGGTTTGCCTACTCTGAAGCATGCAACATATAAAATAACTGCCCATGTGAAAATACTGGGTATTCTAAGTCTATGCCACACACTTCTAAAGACTGGCATTGTAAAAGCAAGGCGAATTGGAAATTACAGGCGTTTGAAATTGAATGGTAAATCAGATGGTATTAGCGGAATTCGGAGAATAAGAACGTCTTCTCCCTTATGCTTTCCATTTTAAAATTGTGGCTTCGATTACATTATTCATTAAGCGCTTAACAGCAAGTCTAGTTCCGTTGGAAAGTTTCTGTTGATTTACATTCCGAAGCATAATGATTGGCACACTGACTTTTAATCGTAAATTATGGTGTGGCATTCCTGGTAAATCTAGTGAATTAAGAAATTCTGTTGGATAGTTCACTACGTCATCTTCGTCTTTAATCGTATCGATTGATTTATATGATACTAATTCACCAATTATTCCATTTTGAATATCCCAATTAACATCGTTAACATCTTTATTTTTCCTGCCAATATAGCTCGTTCGCTCAACCAAGCATGATCTTTGAATCGCTGTCCAATATCCAAAAAAAACTTGTTTAATCAATTCTTCTTTAGTTTGGGTAATCTCACAAAAATGTACAATGTTATTAATCCATCATCAATGGGCATTTTGCCATCTCCAATATTCAACAACTGTTTTGAAAACTCAACGGCCGATGAATTGTTTTGCAATTGGACACGCATATTTATTGTCAATCTGATTGTTTTGACATATCGCCAAAAATTAAGTGATATCAAGAATGCATTAATTCAATCCGCTGTAGTTGATTGTGGAACTACGGGCAAGTATTGTCGAATATCACCGGTCAATAATATAAAGACACCATCAAATAAATTTTGATTGCTTTGAAGATCTTTTAATGTTTTATTCAAAGCTTCCAATGACTTCTTATGAGCCATCGTGCATTCTTCACACACAATTATCTTACATTTTAATAATACCTGTGCTGTTCCCGAGTTCTTTGAAATTTTACTTGTGGGTGTTTTATTAATATGAAGGTTCAATATGGTAACTTCATTAGGCCGATTCTGAAAAGCTCGGCGGATCGCCTATATTGGCGGATTTGTATTTTCTTAGTCTTAAAAAGGCTTTCGCTTTCCAGTTTTATTTTAAAATGATAGGGTTCTATAGGTGATCGAAAAGTTTATGATCGATTTCAAACAAAAGTTGGAAAGCAAAAGAGCTTTTGAGAATAAGAAAATAAAAATCCACCAATGAAAGCGATCCGCCGCGCTTTCCAGATTTCGCCTACAATGCAGAATGTGCAGTTCGACCACCTTCCAATAAGCTAGCAGCAATTCCCGATGAAGTCAATGCTATTTTGTTTTGTGACCGAATGCATTCTAAAATCATATTGAAAACGTCTTTCCGGTTGTTTTGTTTGATTTTCATTTCATTCAAAGTAATGACAATAATAAAATCTAAATTTTCGTTTTGATTCTATAAAGAAAAAAATGTTGTTTGATTTTTCTTCGTTTTGTTGACATGTTTTTTTTTTACTTTGAATTTCTTTTTGGCACAAAAATGGTAAGCAGTCACAAAGTTATTTTTAACACACAAACCTGCTACAGAACAATACCTTTCCAACCAAATAAAATTCATCAAATTCAGAGCTACCAAACTTGAGATATAAGAACACAAACGAACAACAATTTATTTTTATATACAGGGTGCCCTGTAAAGAATGGATAACCCTGAAATGCCTTATAGAAGACTTTATGGCCGGACTGAAAACTGATGAAAAAATCCCAACCACAAGAAAAGATACATGCATTTTTTTGTTCAGTGCATTAATTTTTGCCTTACTTTACATTTTTGAATACCACGACTACAAGTGAATTAATTCCACCGTTTTTATTTTTTGTAGCAATATTTTACATTTTTTGTGCCAAAACATTAATAGAAGAAAAATATAATAACTGTTGGCTATCTTAGAGAAAAAAATTATTTAACTTTGATTTTTAATGCAAAACGTAAAAGAAAATTATTTTTTAACAAGTTAAAGCATCTCTGGTATACAAAAATGCATGAATATTTCTTGTGGTTATCCATTCTTTATGGGGCATCCTGTATATAGATAAGGTATACTGTGTAGTACCTATGTGATACTAGTGTTTCTTTGAACATGAGGTTATTGAATGAATAATTTTTTTTGCATATCTGCGAAGCAAGCCACCCAAGGTACTGTGATGGTGGTAGAGTGGACCCTTGGGTATAACATACTCAAAGTCCCCAGCCCAGGGCCGCAAGATTTAGGCAGGAGAGGGGGGTAAACGTCCCGAAACAAAAAAAGTAATATTTTTTCTTAGTTATAAATTATTTTTAAACATTTATCCACTCCCGGGTCGTTTATCTACATTTTTGATAAATTTAACCTGCTAAGTTGAAGTCAAGTTAGCAGGTAACCACGTATATATGAGATTCCGGCTTCCCAAACAATGTGTAGAGCAGCTGTTAGGTTTGCTTGGTTGCCATTTGGAACCAAAAAATAAATAATTCTTCTTTCTCGGATACTTGATATATGTATGTAGGAGGAGCAGAACTTATCTTTGTTTGTATACATGGATAAGAGCAAACTCAGTTTCAACTAAAATATCTACATTGGTTAAAAATAAAAAATAAATCGGGTGGCACAACGGCTCATGAAGAACCAGGGCCTAGTGACTAACAACTCGCAACCATTCCTGTGTGCGCCTTTCGACAGGAATGGAAGGGACCTACAATTTTATGCCGAATCCGAACGGCTAGACGAGAAGCACTTATTCGTGACAAGTGATACTCTTGGATAATTTGTCAATTCCTCGCAAGAGGCAGTAGCCCTGAAAAAAAAAACTACATTGGTTAAACTGAACAAAAATAGAGTCACGAGTTATACTAAGAAGTGCAATTCCTTATGGTTTCACTGCGATTAATCAATGTCATTTAAAATAAATTATTTGTTTTTCTGATCGAATGATAATTTTACTATTTTGTTTCGGTTAAAGAAAATGATAAATCTAAAACACCACTTTACATTCTTAAAAAAAAAAATGGAAATTAATTCATATGCATGAATGCTTCTTAATCCATCAGAAATCCAGATTTATAAAGATCCCTTTTCCAGAAAATTGTCTAGGGAATTTGTTTTCCACTGCTCAGTTCTCACACAGTAAGACTCCAAGCTGTAGGTCGGATACGAATGCACATAATGCTCCTGGTCACAGACAAATAATTTCATTTCGCCATTTGTTGCACAAAAACCAAATGCGAACTTTTACGAAAGTAATTTGAATGAAAACTCTTCCCTCCCTGCTTTTGTTTGTATTTTTTCGTAGAAGACATTGAAAAAGACAAAACGCACATGCATGATGCTGTTTATGAAAGGATATGCGGCAACAGCATGAAAGAACTTTCGTTATTATGGTATTTCTGTTCCTATTTTTCAAACTTGAAAGTGTGAATACAAACGAAACTTAAATTAAAACGCCAACTAGACTGGAAGAAGTGATATTTCGTTTCGGTATCATAAATTCATTATTGCAATGGGAGCAAACTGAAGGCAGGCACAAGGACCAAAAAAAGGACGAACTCCGCGCTTGCATTAGCAATCTCTACTCCATCTCCTCCATCTGTTTTACCAAAGACCCGGTTTTAACAAATGGAGATAGTTGCATTGTATACTGTTTAGAGGATGCCGATTGGAGGGCATTTCTGAGTTTGCACTGGCGTACGAAAGAGATAGAAGCAGGGAAATGCAGTATTTTCGAAAGAATTATTATTCGAAAACTGGACGCGCAATGACAGACAAAAGGATAATAATTAACATAACGAAATTAATGGCAGCGATGTTCGTGTTAATGCTTCTTTGAAACGGAAATAAGTTTGTTTTTGGCTTTGCTTACGCGCTCTTTACATAAACAAACTAAATTAGTGAATTCTTTGACCTTATTTGGTTTGTAGAATTCTGAGTCCGACAAATGGAAGTGGCACTGCGGCCGGCATAATGGACAAATGAAACGCAATTAGGAACTGACTACTGGTTTTTTTTTTTTGAAACGTTTTGTTCTGCTTGGTCAGCAATATAGAGTTATTCATTCTTTACTTTGCCTAATGGAGATTAAATTAAGGATCATCATCATCAGTATGCATAGGTATACATAATATAACATCTTTCTACTAAATGAATGTGACGAAAACAATAATTAGTAGATAGTGTATGCTGTACTGCACATTATGTTGATCGGAAAATAAGGCAACGAAATTAAGTTTTTCAAATATACTTTATTTTTGAAAGCAACACAGTTGGCCAAGATGATTTTTGGTTTTTGATTTTTGTCTTTTTAATGTTGAAGTTCAAAAATTTAAAATGCTAAGTGATAATGGATATTATAAATTTCGATATTTTGAAAATTGAATACTGTATAATCTGTTGAGTACAAGAAATACAAGGGCATATTTAAGGTCAAACCGCGCATTTCATCCTGACGGGATGAGCTTTGGTACACTATTAGTCCACATCCTAAATTTACTTTAAGAAGTGCTGCCACGGTGGCAACACTGGCAGATCGGAGATATAAGGGTTGCCACCATAAAGGTTATAAAAAGAAATTCCACATAAATTGGCCTATAAATCGAGAACCAGACATAGGACCATGCCGCGGATCATCATTGAATTCAGAATACTTGAAGCTATAGGAAAATAGTGTTTTTGTTTACCCCTCCCCCACCCTTGAACACTGGGGATGCAAAATACCTCATGCGGATAAGGGTTTTTGGATGACAGAAATTAATGGTAAATATGTACCTATTTAAAAAAAAATCATAAGATTGATTTTGACGCAGAATTTCACACTCTACAGCATATCCGATCCCTACCTTAATCCCTGAATTTGTGTTTTTGCATAATCGCTTTCAAGTGGGTGAGATGGCGATGTGGAAGAATGTCAATCCGATATATACCTATTATCTTTGTATAATCCACGTCTATATGATACATGAATTTGTGATAGTTTTTTGTGCCCAATCTTATGAAACCAAAATAAATACAATACAACATCCCTGGAAAAAGTTATGTTACGTTAATAAACTGATGATTGATATTTTAGTGCAAAACTGGCAAAACATAACCGAATTCCAACGGTATGGTCATGAAAATTGGAACACATGTTTCATTTGTAATAAAAAATAAGAATCATCAATAGTCCATTAAAATATCTGAGGCGAAAGGGTGTTTTTTTTTTTTTGAGTGAAAGCAAAAAGTGAATTACTTTTACCAGCACACCCCTTCCAAAACGGGTATGTTGATGAAAGTTTGTAGAAATGTTACATTTATATATGTATAGATCGTACATATATCTATGGTCTAAGTATGGTTTTTGAGGGGTAGTGTTTTATCTGTTCTATTCATATAAAACGTAGTAGCCAGTAGCGTAATGGTTAGTGGGTTCGACTGTCACGCTGGAGGTCTGGGTTCGCTTCCCAGCCCCGTTCACCTAAAAAGCTAAAAAGTTTTTTTTTAGGGCTACTATCTCTTGCGAGGAATTGACAAATCCTCCAAGAGTATCACTTGTCATGAATAAGTGCTGCTCGTCTAGCCGTTCGGATTCGGCATAAAATTGTAGGTCCCTTCCATTCCTGTCGACAGGCGCACACAGGAATGATTGCGAGTTGTTAGTCACTAGGCCCTGGTTCTTCACGAGCCGTTGTGCCAACCAATTTATTTTTATCTTATATATAAAAATCTCGTGTCACGGTGTTTGTTATAGAACTCCTCCGAAACGGTTCGACCGATTTTAATGAAATTTGGTGTGTATGTTTGGTAGGTATGAGAATCGGTTTTAAAGTATATTTCATACCGATAAGTGATTAGGGCGGCCCTTTCCAGAAATATTTTTATATTAGTTTTTCGATGCAATTTTTTTTAGATTTTTTTTTTAGATTTGATATCAAAAAATACCTCTAACCCCAAAATTTCACCCTCCTACACCAACCACCCATTTTTTAATCGCGATTTTAAAATGTTCGTATTTATTGTTCATACAAACATAATTAATCCGTTGCGTCGCTCTAAACGCAATTATTTATGTTGTTAAAAGACAGATGGCACAACGTCCGCATAATAAAACATTCACAAGGAAGTGCCTGCAAAATTTTAAAAGTATCAAAACGCAATGCGCAAAATTGTCCACGATTTGTTTTAATTTAAAAGAAAAATTATATACCATTTCTGCGTTAAAAATGTGTGTACCTACATAATGTAATGTAATGTTTCAGACTTAACAAAATTATCAGTACTCATTTTTTTTTTTTTTTTTTATTTTTAATTTACCCAAAAACCTATGGAGTTTAAATAAAAAAAAAAAATAAAGCTTCAATATTGTGGGACTGTGAAATGTTGTTGAAACACCTTCTTAAGAATTGATACATTACAATTCAGCCCTATCAGTAGTTTCGCCCGAATGTCATTCCACCCGCAAAAATATTCCCTTTTTCTTTTTCCTTATTTTTAGTTTCACCGAAAAAAAAAATCATTTTTGAAAGATTCCCTTATCATGAGCATTCAATTTGGGCGAAATGTCACACATTTTTCAGCTAAAATTTTACTTATATTTTGGAGGCGAAGAGGACGGTAACAACGTTCAAATGTTAGTTTTTCGACGAAATTGTTAATTAATACCATACATTTATTAGTTTTTGTTTTATTTTTAGGAGCAAATCAATAAACTCGAAGCAAAGAGATGATATTCTTTTGCTGAAAATGCAGGGAAACCCAGGCATTGCGAGGGGTTTCGTGAAAGAAAACAAACATTGAACTGGTGAAAAAATTATGTTTAATAAGAAATTAAATGAAGAAATTAAAATGAAATTTCATTCAGTTAACTCCAAAGGATTGGAGTGATCTTTTAACTGCCTCCGAACAATTCGTCGCAGTGCTGCCTGTTCTTCTTCCTTCCTTCCAACCAATAGGATATATGAGGGGTATAATTTCAAAACTCTTCTTGTCCACTTTTGAGAATTTTGAGGAAAACGAAAAAAAACTGTTAAAAGCTGCTAAAATGATATTAGCGATTGGTTTGAAGGCTGTAAGTTTGGAATGATCTTTATCTTTTTCTTATAGTCTTGAACCTGTATAAGGTAAACCTAAAAATTATAAAAAATCAATTAAATTCGGAGAAGAAGAGTTTTGAAAATTACGGTTAGGAAAAGAAGAGTTTTGAAAATACATATAGGTTAGGTACGATTGTAACTGATCAGGAATAGTCGTGTTTTGAAAATTCAGACATTCTTTTTTACTTTAATTAATTTGAACTTATAAAAAAAAAAACTTTAAAGTATACAAAATTTTAAAATAACTTCCCAGAAGTGTATTTAAATTACTAAGGGCCAGTTTTTCAATAGTCAGATAAGCAGTCAGTTAGTATTTAATCCCCAGATAGAGCAAAAATCTATTTTTCAATGGGCAGGTATAACTTATTCCTTGGAAAAGGAACAGTACACGGAAAGAATTGAAAAATCTTCAATTGCAAAATTTTAGGTTGTAATTTACGAAACACTTTTTTTTTGTAAATCAAGGCGCTTTTATTAAAAAATAACTAAAAATTTTGTAATTTACTACTCAAATCATCGTATAAAGCAAAATTTTATAATTCGATATTTATTATCAAAACTACTAAACTAGAACGTAAATTACAAGTTTTTGAATCGCAATCTACTACTTCAGGGGAATAATTTAATTTAACAACTTATTGATCTTGTTTTGTGAAATTTAAATGTGGATTTTCATTTCCTCTATGCTTCAATCCAACAAAATCTAAGTAGCTACGATATAAATATTGACCCAGACGATCGCAATTTACGAAATCAGCTATTTGCAAAACTATACAGTAAATTACAATTTTTTAAGGCGTAATGTAACACTTCAGGGGAATAATTTAAATATTTATATGGTGATTTGAACCAACGAACAACTAAATAAGTTTTTAAAGTGATTAAGTTTTGACATAGTCCATTTATATCGTGCGATGGCCTAGGTGGTAGCGTATTGGATTGACATGCAAGGTACCAGGATCGAATCCCAGAAAAATCAAGTAAGTACAATAAAATTCTTTTTCAAATATATAAAACTTAATATCCATTTCAGATTAAAAAGGAAGCCGCTGCAAACACCCCTGTTGTGGACAAAAACAAAATAAAGATACACGCAAATCAACACTTCGACCACAATTCGTAGATTTGAATATTTTAATATTTTTTTTTTTTTCATTTTGACTACGAAATAATAATAATAATTCAATTTTTTTTGCCTGTAATAAAAATAAATAAAATAAATAAATAAACCTAGAGTAGGGATCGAACCCACGACTCCAGGTTAGCCATCAAACACTATATCCAACTTGATACAAATTGATATCAAATTGCGATTCGCTAATGGCAATATTTTTTTTCCTCGATCGAATTATTGATACTCAAAAGTGTTGAATTATAATTTTTGAGTGTCAATATCTTCATTTCGCTCATTTTTTAATATTGCAAACAAAAAGTCTTAATTTAGTAATTTCCAATCCAAGCTCCAAAACTGGATTCATTTTTCGTGATTTGTAGCTTATTTTTCTTGATCTGATCTAAGAATTCTTTCCGTGTAAATGTATCTGCTCATTGATAATTCAGATAAAGTTATTCATAGGAATAAATATTTTCAAAGTCAAACATTACTGTTTTTCAACATTGCTTTGAAATAAACGTTAAATAAAATTAAAATTACTTTAAAAATTTTCGATAGACAAAAACAAAAATATCAAAAACATATACAAACATTAAGGAGGGTGACATTCAAATAATAATATTCTGTAGATTATTTATTCTCAATTGAAAAATTCAATTTTGCTATCCAATTGTTAAAGAGCCAAACAACTTTATTCTTCGACTAAATAACTGACTTTTTAACTGACTATTGAAAAATCGACTCTAAAAGAAAAAAAAGAAAAAGCAAATAAATAAATCCAAAAGTTTCATCTTCTTAAGGTCTACTTTGTTTCGCATAGGAGAATAGGAGTTTTGTTGCTTAATTTTGTCTATTTTGTCTGTCAGGGAATAGATGAGTTTTGAATTAAATGACTGAAAGGAATAGTGTAGTTTTGAAAAAAAAAAACACAACTTTTCAAGTACTTAAAAGTATAGCAAGTAATAAGTTTTGATAAATTTTAGCTAAATACATAGATGAGGGCACTTGTAAGGAACACTTCCTCATACTTAACTCCTTTTTCATAAAAAGTGGAATAGAAGAGTTTTGAGATTATTCCCCTCATATCTACATGGCTATATGTTTTGCAAATTTATATCTTTAAAATGATTGTTTTTAGTTCATAATTTAAATTTTTAGATTAGATACTCTTGAATTATGTACACTTTCTTGCAACACTAGAAAATATAAACAAAAACAATTTTGTTATATTCGTCGCTTGATTAAATCTTTGCTGGTGGTCAACAATAGCTGTCAAAACAAAAATCCAGGTAGTAGGTTTGTTCATTTTCTGAAACCGAAACGACACTATGCTTAAAAAGGGAGAGGGAAATTTTGTATATCCGCTTACTCAGAATGTTTTTTTTTTAAAAGAAATCGTTAGGAGAAGAATTAAAAAGCGGATACTGGCACTCAGTGACCACAATTTTAACAGGAAATTGCAACACTTCATTCATTTTATACTTTTTTATATTCAAGAAAAAACTAAGGTTCAGATTTCATCCTCTGATTCCATAATTTAAATTAATTGAGGGCTGTTTTCTGAACATACCTATTTTTCGAACTGTCAGTTCTGAATTCAAAATGAAATCTTTTTCGGGCGAAACTCCTGATAGCTTCTTAAAATCCGGGTGAACAAAATTATTTCGGGGCAAAGTTTTTTCGGGTGAAACTCCTGATAGGGCTGATTATCTTCAAACTTAAAGCTTTTGTTTCGTTTTATAGCATAGATAAAGTCATATATCCTGAGAAAAGATCTTACCAATTTAGAAACACTCTTTCAAACTCATTTAGTGCTCACTCGGATGTAGCTATACCTTAAGAAAGTCATTTGGGCCTATTTCTGTTCAATCTAACTATAAATAATGTTATCATTTGTGTATTCTCTAGCGATATTCTCATATTTGCTGATGATATGCAGATTTTTAAAACAATACAATCTAACCATGGGTAGGTACCTATTAATAATGGTATCTATACTTATCTACCATAACCAATAACAATGTTTTTGATTTTCGACTTTCTTCAAAACGTTAAAACTGATTTTGATCAAATTTCACATGAATAATCTCATAGAACATATAGAGACAAAATCTTTTCTAAAACCTTTTTTCCTTTTTGAAAATTATATCAGGCCCATTAGCACAGGAAAATTAGACTTTTTTGTTTAACGAAATACATGACGGCTGAATTTTTTAAACCTAAAAGAGGGCTATTAGAAATGTTTATGTTGAGTTTTTCAGGACGCCATCCCCCTGGGGAAAACCGCCATTTTGAAAAACGCGAATTGATCTTTATCTCCGAAACTATCTATTTGAAGTAAGAAGTTGTCATAATCAAATTTGTTGGAAATAAAATTATCTTTTATTTTTCATCAAAACTTTTTTCCGCGTGGACAATATTTTTGATGTTATATCATTTTGTTTTTTACTATTTTTACTTTTTTTACTTTTTTACTTTTTCTACTTTTTCACATTTTTCTCATTTCGTGAGAAACTTAAGTAAATTGTTCTCGTGATACAAATTGTAGACCACAAAGTTAAACAAATGTTCAAATATTTTTGAAGATGGTGCGATATCCCAGTCCTAAGTTTGAGCATTTGGAAAATTAGTTACTAAATCAATTGAGCTCATAAAGTACAATAAAGACAGACTTTTTCGCGGAATGAAATATTGGTAAGCTGATTTCTTTATAAATGAAAGAGGCCTATTAGAAAAGCTTATGTCCGGTTATTCGTGACGCCCGCCATGACCATGGCGAAATCCACCATTTTGGAAAATGCAAATGGACCTATATCTCCGAAAATTTTTCGTTTATATCTACCTATTTGTTTTTCGTCGACTTTAAAGCGGGCTTCTATAATATAGATAGAAACGCACTTTTTTTCAAACTCTCGCCAGAACGGCTTGTTCACAAAAATGTTAAAAGTATTGAAAAATATGTACAGCAATACACGGCAGAAGGTTTGGGATGGATATTATCTATCGGAATGGTTTGAGACCTTATCCGGAGTGAGGCAGGGCTGTGTTCTTAGCACCATCCTGTTTGCAATTTTTCTAGATGATATAGTGGCTCACCTGCCTTCCGGAATTCACTTTGCAGGCCTTAGCATCAAAGTACTCCTTTTTGCAGATGACATTGTTTTGTTTGCAGAATTACCGCAAAGTTTGCAGTTAATGATAAACAAACTTAACAATTATTGTAAAATTGGAATTTGACTGTGAATTTAGAAAAATCCAAAATAATGATCGTCCGAAAGAAGCAAACAAAGCTGAGTGTAAATGAAAAATGGTCTTTTGATGGACATGCGATAGAAATAGTTTCGGAATACAAATACCTCGGGGTTCTTTTGAATCCAAATATGGAAATGGAATGCCATCTAGAAAAAAAGCTAACTTCTGCAAAAAGCTTAATCAACGCTTCCTGGCAAAAAAATTTAAGGAACATGGATGTAAAGTCTTCAGCCAAGTACAGAGTCTATACGAATCTGTCATGTGATCGGTGATGTGCTATAGCTGTCAAATTTGGGGTTTTAGATCGTACGGAGAAGTAGAGAAGCTGCAACGTTTTTTTTTTTAAAAAACTTTTTAGACTGCCGCCAATTACATCAAACTATATAGTTCAACTGGAAACTGGTTTACCAACACTGGTTTATACACCCTGAAATTGCACTCCGATTATGTGTTAAAAGTTCTAGCATGCAGGCAAAACCGAATTCCTTGGGCTATTACCAAATATATTGTTGAAGAAAAGATGGACTGGGTTGCTGAGTGGATTACATTGGCGCGAAAATGTGGGTGCGGACTGAACCTACAGTGGACTGATGTTTCCGCAATAAAAACGCAAGTCGATAACTTAGTGGAAGCTTTTGATTTTTACCAGCGTAACGACTGCATTCAGCAGGCGGTATCTTCTATTAACAGGATTATTTACCCTGAACTAAACTTTAACCTTGGCCAAAATAATTATTTCAGGGACGATTTAAGTTTGGAAGCAGTGTCCTTGATTTGCAGAGCGAGGGGTGATCTTCTGAACTTGAATGGCACGCCATACAATAAAACCGTTACTCCTTTTTGTACGTTGTGCAATCTTAAGGCAAAAGAAGATTGTTTTCATTATTTGGCTATCTGCCCTGTTCTTAAAGAGCTTAGACTGAGTTGTTTTGGTTGTTTAACGCTCACTATGGATCATTTAAAGAGTATCTTAAATGGAGCTAATTGGGAAAACCTTTTTAAATATTTGAAATCAGCAATAAATAACCGTTCTGCGATACTTAATGAGTACATTTAAAAAATAATATACAAAACAAAAGATATCATGCTCCTATTAATGTTTTAAAGTTGTTTTTTATTATGATAAATTCAATTATTATTCCGTTTTAACGAAACTAAAAGTACCTAAAAAATTGTTTAATTTGATTTAACTAATCTAAAAGTCCAAATATAACTTCTATAATTTGATTTAACTAATCTAAAAGTCCAAAAAATGTAACTAAAAGTCACACGAAATTTTGTTTCAATTTAAACTTTTTTTTTTAAGAATTATGCCTTGTATTATTTATTCATGAATTGTATATAAAATGAAACTGATGTAGGTACTTTTGAAATATGAATAAAACATCTATCTATCTATCTACCTATATATTTTTTTCGGTCCAGCCAATTTATGTCGTTTTATTTTTAATTTTTTTGCAATTACAAATTTTTTATGTTCCCGAGGAAACTTACGTGAATTACTTTTCAAAAGAAAATTTTAGGACAGTAAATTTCCATCATTTTGATATATTTTTGAAGATGATGCGATTCCGCAGTCAAAAGTTACAGCCATTTTGGTGTTTGTTTTAATTTTAATAACAATTTAGTATTTTATTTACTCCGGAGTTTTCACTTTAGCGCAACCAAAATGGCTGTAACTTGTGACTGTGGTATCGCATCATCCTTAATTTTAAAATGTAGTACAGGAAAATTAGCAAAAAAACAATCGATTTATGGAACGAAATACAGGACGGCTGAATTTTGTATACCGGAAAAAAGGCTATTGAAAAAGTTTTTCGGAACGCCATCCCACTGGGGAAATCCGCCATTTTGGAAAACGTTAAGTGATCTATATCTCCGAAACTATTGATCTTAAATTTTAAATATCCTTCGATCACTAGTACATTTTTTTTCGGTGCGGGCGATAATTTCAAGGTTTTATGTCGTCTTATTTTTTTCACATTTACACATTTTTGTCAATTTCGAATAAGTAAACGTGAATTACTTTATTTATTATTATTTTTTTCACATTTACACATTTTTGTCAATTTCGAATAAGTAAACGTGAATTACTTTATTTAAAAAGTAATTCACGTTTACTTATTCGAAATTGACAAAAATGTGTAAATGTGAAAAAAATAAGACGACATAAAACCTTGAAATTATCGCCCGCACCGAAAAAAAATGTACTAGTGATCGAAGGATATTTAAAATTTAAGATCAATAGTTTCGGAGATATAGATCACTTAACGTTTTCCAAAATGGCGGATTTCCCCAGTGGGATGGCGTTCCGAAAAACTTTTTCAATAGCCTTTTTTCCGGTATACAAAATTCAGCCGTCCTGTATTTCGTTCCATAAATCGATTGTTTTTTTGCTAATTTTCCTGTACTACATTTTAAAATATTTATCTTACCTACTTCAGATAACAGGCCAACTCAAAAAAAAAATATAAATAATCATAAGGAATTAATTCACTTTGACAGCATACTACAATAAGTTGACTAAACCTGGACTTAAATGACATTTAATTTAATTTACAAAAACTATTGAATATTTTTAACTATTTTAAGCTATTAAGAGATTAAAACACCGTCTTATTAGTAAACCTTCCAAGCTTATCTAATAAATTCGTGTCATTAACACCTATCTATGTACAAAAGGTCTAAAACACAAATTATTCTTAGAACCAAAAATAACAGTACCTAAATAATTATAAACAATACAACTAGGTACCTATGTACTTCAAAAAATTCTGCTTACGAGCAGCAGGTTTACCTTTCTCAACGCGGCTTCGGAAAAGATTGATGCTAACTCATAGCTTCAGTCTTAACATTAACAAAACCGCTGGTCGGACAAGGTTTTTTAGGTGGCAACGGGTAGAAAACGCATTTTTTCGGTTGCATTTTTCGCGTAGGATACCTAAACCATGGTGGATTTTTATAAATGGGGTATCAAATGAAAGCTTTGACTGCCCTCTTTGCAAAAGTGGTCGGACAGACTTTTGTTGGCTGTTGCGGCGAGTCCGACCACTTTTGTGAAAATTGCTATTTTGTTAACCTTTGCATTTAAAATGCATTTAAGTGGTAAAGGCTATTTTCTAGGCTATATGAAATAGTTCTGCATAGTTGTCCACGTGTTAAACGCAAAGGATATAAAAATAGCTGTTTTTACAAAAGTGGTCGGACTCGCCGCAACAGCCAACAAAAGTCTGTCCAACCACTTTTGCAAAGAGGGTAGTCTAAGCTTTCATTTGATACCCCATTTATAAAAATGCACCATGGTTTAGGTATCCTACGCGAAAAATGCAACCGAAAAAGTGGGTTTTCTACACGTTGCCACCTAAAAAACCTTGTCCGACCAGTGGTTTTGTTAATGTTAAGACTGAAGCTATGAGTTGGCAACATTCTTTTCCGAAGCCGCGATGAGATAGGTGTTAAATCACCACGCAGTGGCTTTGTCAAAACTGCAATTTGAATAAAATACATATATATGTACAACATACCTACATGCCTGCATATACGCATACTGAACATAACTGTATTATTTGGGTTTTTAGTATGATAGATAACACACTCGCAGTTAGGCTGCATAGCTTTCGCTCCGTCATTTATATTATTTATGATGTTTGAATGTTCAACAAACACTTAATGGGCTACCACCATTGTATTTGGCTGAAATTATTGCAATCTTATGGCTGCCACACCAATCATCAGATTCCTTTCAGTGGTGCTTAGTCTTTATGCTCAATTTTAATTTATAAATTAGTGCCGTCAATTGGAATCGAACCTAGACCAGCTACCTCTGAAGCCTAAGCACTACGAATTGCGCCACCGAGGTCACATGATCATGCCCATCCCATGTAAGGTTTTGTCTTTATAAACTTCATTTTGAGACAACTAGCGTTTTTACTAGCCGCACACAAGCTGGTTGTTGATCATTCGGGTTCTTTTTCTTTTTAGTCCAGGAAAATTAGACTTTTACTTCGGAAAAAATCGGAGAAAGAAGCTGAATTTTAGTATACACGTTCTGTGAACCTTCCTTAATAAGCCCAGAAAGTTCCGCCAAGATATGTTGGGTGCTCGCTTTTTTATAACGGTAAAAAGACGAAAAAATCGTATTTTTACCAAAAGTCAGTATATCTCCATTTCTAACCGTTTTTCGTCCAAAAAACTCATGTTCAAAATTAAAGAGCATATAGTTTACAATAAAAAACTCCGCACAACTTTACTAAAATCTATAACCGTTTCTGAGTTATAAAGCGTTAAAAAATTAGTTTTTTTTATTCTTCGATAGTGTGAACTGCAAAAAAAAAACAGTTTTTTGCATATATCTTTAAAACTGTAAGCTAAATGGAAAAATTATATTAACAAAATGTGTACATTATGAACCTTTATATAAGCATGCATTAACAGTTTTTTTCTAGGAGCCATAATTTGTACGATATCATTATTTTAAAAAAATCACTAAAAGTCGAAAATACTGGATTTTGGCTCTTTTCTCTTAAATGAAGAATTTTTCGGAAACTATTTTACACTTATCTTGTAGATTTCAGTATTCCATAGAAAAAATATTATGACACTTTTTTGCGTATAACAAATCAGTTGCAAGATATTGCGACTTCAAAAATGGGCAAATTTCGAGTATTTTTGAATACAAAAAATTATATTGTTTAAAATGACGTTATAAATATTATATGACTAAAAATACATACATCATACAAACATTAATATGACAAAGGTAAGGTTAATGTATGTATTTTTAATGATATAATATTTATAACGTCATTTTAAACAATATCATTTTTTTTTTTTTTATTCAAAATTGTTCGAAACATAACCATTTTTGAAGTCGCAATATCTTGCAACTGATGTGTTATACGCAAAAAAGTGTCATAATATTTTTTCTAGGGAATATTGAAGTCTATTAGATAAGTATAAAATATTTTCCGAAAAATTCGTCATTTAAGAGAAAAGAATCAAAAACCAGTATTTTCGACTTTAAGTGATTTTTTTTTAAATAATGATATCGTACAAGTTATGGCTTCTAGAAAAAAAACTTTTAATGCATGCTTATATAAAGTATTCATCATGTACACATTTCTTTTATATAATTTTTCGATAAAGCTTACAGTTTTAAAGATATATGCAAAAACCTGTTGTTTTTTTTTGCAGTTTTTTGCAGTTCACACTAACGAAGAATAAAAAAAAAACTAATTTTTTAACGCTTAATAGCTCAGAAACGGTTATAGATATAAGTAAAGTTGTACGGACATTTTTATTCTAAATTGTATGCTCTTTAATTTTGAATTTACATTTTTAGACGAAAAACCGTTAGAAATGGAGATATCCTGTCTTTTTGGTAAAAAAAACGATTTTGTTCGTCTTTTTATCGTTATAAAAAAGCTAGCACCCAACATATCTTGGCGGAACTTTCTGGGCTTATTAAGTAAGGTTCACAGAATGTATATACCAAAATTCAGCTTTCTCAGATTTTTTTCCGAAATGTGTACCTTATTTTGACTATTTTTTCTGGACTATTTCTCCGTACATGATTTACAAACCAACAATTCGTTGGACAAAATTGTTAGGTGGAAGAATGTATGAAAGATTTGACTGTATTATTTAACTGTATTATTCAATATTCAGGAAAATAACTAAAATTATTCATCAAAATATTGAAATTAGAATTAGATGACTTTGATGACCGATATAATTGAACGCATCTAATAAAAGGATGAGACCCAAATCAGTTTATTAAATTCAAATTAATATATATACGATTATACATTTCCTAATGATAATAATTTACAATTTAGAATACAGTTCTATTATAAATTCCAACAAACACGTGTCGTTATTTAAATAGATTTTTGTAATTTCCTCAACAGAATTAGACAGACATTTTCTTCCCAAAATTTTCATTTGCATCATAGTGGAATTCTTTGAATAGATGTTTGATTATCATGATGTGCAAGTACCTATATTACCTACCGTTTTCTATACCTACTCATCAACTAGGTAGGATTCTCTCAAGATTTATATTTTCCTTCTCAATATTTGTGTGCATACGTATTACATATATAGAATATACAATTCTAACTCTGAAATAAATTCCAATTTATTCTCTTTTGTCGTTTAAACTGATTCTCTAGGTTCTTGGTGTTGGGACCTGATTGCAATGACGTGTTTTCCATGTCTTTTGGGTCTAAAGTTTTATACCCCTACCTCTTTATCTCAACTTGATTGTTGTCCAATAGATTCAATTAAAGAAGTCACATGAGGAGAAGATAACACATCTTTAGTCATGTTGTTTAAAGTGTGTAGCTGTGTAGGCGAGTTCATACTCATATATACATGCTCTATCCTATTCTACATCAAAAAGATGTCCTACAGTTGTTCACATAGTGACGCAATACCAAAAAGGATAGAAATTCTTTTGTCATGTCGTTGTGAAATGTTAGATACCATATTTGAACATTAATATTTTTCTTATGATTGTACGTATTGTCTAACAATGTACATGATTCAATCATTGCATTAGTTTACAAATTATAACTTTCTATTATTATTTTGTAAAATCAAAGTTTGTTGATTTTAAGCCTTGAACCGATATAGTAGAGGCTAGATAGCATTTTATTCAAGAGCCCGGGGAACCTGTTCCAAATTTTTATGATTTTTTTTTTTTGAAATTTGGGAAATTAAATTTAGAAAAAAATGTTTTAAATTTCAAAAAAACAACATTTTTCAAAAAAAAAAAACATATTTTGTAATATTATTTGTTAAAACATATAAATTAAGTACAAAACAATATAAATATTTGTTAAATTTGTATTAACTATACATTTCAAAACTTAGTACAGTTAAACCAGCTTAAACACGGGGAAATTATAGAATTTTTTATTGAAATTAAAATAATAAACAGTAATAATTAAATTAAAAATAAATTGTATTTATAAAATTTAATATGAAGTTTAAAACCATTTATAGTAAAACCCACTTATATGCACAATTTCATTTATTCAATTCAAAATAATTTATAATACATATGAATGTACCTAATAATTTAATTAAATGTTATGAATAATAAGAATATCGGATAATTTGTTATGTCAGATATTTAAAATTGGTATGGTGGATCTTGTAGAGGATATACAAACAAGTGACTTTTGTTCTGGGACTTTTTTCAAAATTAGATTTGCAGACTCTGTAGCCGTGTTAAGAGAAACAAACTCATTTTTTTTTTCAAATATCAAAAAAATGGTCAATTTGATCCAGTAAGTGGTTACACCTACTTAAAATTATTTTTTTGTCTCTGTAAGGATGCGTATAATAAAGTAGCATAGGTAACTGTTCTTTTAAATGTCATAAAACGCAATTTTAATAGAACACACCAAACCATTCAAATAAGCGATATAAAAAATCCATGTCGTAGCGAGCTTACTACAATTGAATCGATTATTTTCAAAACAAAACATAAATTTTTCGTTAAAGTCAAAAAAAATGAACAGCTTAAACAAAAAACATAAATTTATTTTTTAATTTGAGCTTGGAAGTCTCAATTCCATACAATTCAATAACACATTTAGTTTTCCAAAAAGTACTTAACATGATTCAATTATAAAAACGTGATCTGAGTGTGAGTGCAATTTCGCATTTCATAAAGAAAAGAATAAGCCATTTACATTATATCGCCTATTTGAATGGTTTGGTTTGTTCAAAACGTGGTTCCTTCATAACTTCTTTTTCAGCTAGTCAAAATCTTTAAATTAAGTAGGTACCATATAAATTGAAAGAAAAAACAATAATAATATTCGAAGGCGAATTATTTCATGGATTTCAATTGTTTGACGTAATTTAAAACATCTGTCAGTTACATTTTCCGACACAGGGAGTCAAGCTCTAAATTGAGATGCAGTTCAAGAGATTTGTATTGATAATCTAATTAATGAACTAGTAATTATATCCGCGACTTTTATCGCCCTTTTCAGCAGTATGGCGTAACTCAAAACGTCTGTCTGTCAGTTACATTTTGCAACTCAGAGAGTCAAGCCCTTTTAATTTAGATACATTTCAAGAGATTTGTATTCATAATCTAATTGATAGATCACTAATAACATCCGCGACTTTTATCGCGCTTTTCAACAGTTTGCCGTAACTTAAACGCCTGTAACTTATAGTTTCACTTTCTTAAGTCAAAACCTTTTAATTGGTAAACATTTGAAGAAGCTACCACTAATATACCTACAATTTAAAAAAAAATAATAACATCCACGAATTATATCGCGGCTGTCAGTTGTTTGGCGCCATTCAAACGTCTATCACTTACATTTTAATTTTGTTGGATCAAGATCTTTTGATTGGGATATATTTCAAGTAGTTTCCCTACAAATCCTATTACTAAAAAAATTAAATAAAAAATCCGGGATTTATTTCGCGACTTTCCAGCTAAAACTAATTTGTTTTATACATTAATACTCTGGTAGTCAAGACCTTCCGATTGCGATACATTTTGGTGGCATACATCAATTATCTAAAAATTTCAATAAAAAATGCGCGGTTTTAATCGCGTCTGTCGAGGGTTTTGGGGCCACTTAGACGTCTGTCATGTACATATTCGCCCTCAGGGGGTCAAGATCTTTCGTTTGTGAAACATTTCAAGTGGTTTCCTTTTTGACAAAAAACGTCAAAAAAACGCGTTTTCACGGACGTCTGTCGGGGGTTTCGGGGCCACTTAGACGTCTGTCACGTTCATATTCACACTCAGGGAGTCCATGGCTAAAAGTTGCGAGTTGCGACCAATTTCAGATGGTTTCCCAAAAGCCTAAAAACGCCGAAAAATCGCGTTTTCGGGGACGTCTGTCCGCATTTTGGGGCCACTTACAACACGTCTGTCGAAACAATTTTAATCAGGGAGTTGATGGCGTCAAGTTGTATTACATTTGAAATGGTTTCCCACCCGATTTCAATTTTCAGAAAAGTTGTAGGTACTTTTGATGCACTTTTACGTGGTAACGGGGCCACTACATGCTGGCAGACGAACGTATTCGTCTTCACCAAACTGAGAAAATTGTATTATGAGTTATTTAAAAAGAAACATTTTTGACATCATGTTCAAATAATTACAAATAGAATTTGGTTTAAATCTAATTAAAATCTATTTACATTCAAAAAAAACTATTATTTGAATAAAATTTGGTTTAAATCAAAAGCATTCATGTTTTATTATTGCATCAAAAGCTGCACGAAATTTTGTATAGGTATTCAAACTTGTTGGAGTTTGATTTTTGAAAGGCATAGTTGGGGCGACCTGCATCGTGCCTGATCGGGAAACTATTGATTGCTCAGAACTTGGTCTGGGCCAGTAGCGCAACAATCAGTCACGATGAAGTGCTTGTTTTACCTCCTCGTGGTGATCCCCGGGCAACTATTTGTGTATCCCAATATACATAAATAGGCCAAAATTACAAGTGCAAAAAGGCCTAGCTTTCTAGGATAGGTTACGGAGGTTGGCATTCTCCGTAACTGAAATCAACCCGCTACCGAAACCAATACTACGCCTCGTATAATTAATGATAACTCGTTGACGACTTTTGGCTATTTTACCCGGACAAAGATTGGTTTCTGGAATGTGAAGACGCTTCTTGACAATAAAAGAGGGTCCTCAGAATGCCAGATTCCTGCAACTAGAGAAGGAATTCATGCAGTATAGGATGGACATCTTAGGGATAAGTGAAGTTAGATAGCTGGGCTCGGGGAAGTTTAAGTCACCAACCCGTAACACTGTACTATTCTATTCCGGAAAAACACCTGAAAGCGCTCGGGAATCTGGCGTCGGATTGCTGCTTTCCAAAACAGCTCTCGAAAGCTTAATTTCCTTGAAGCCTTTAGGTGACAGGATCCTGCCCCAACTTTGCTCTCTTCTGACGAGGAGAAGGAGGCTTTTTATAACCGGCTGAGTGCTGCTTATGATAGCGTTCCACGAGGTGATATAATTATGGTGATGGTGATGGGAGACTTAAATGCCAAGGTTGGCAATGACAACACTTGGCTAAGGCATGTCATTGGAAAACATGGTGTTGGTAACCGAAACGACAAAGGCGAACGATTTGTCGATTTCTGCAACGCCAACGGCCTTGTTATTGGAGGGACCATGTTCGAGCATAAGACGTGCCACTAAGTCAGTTGGGTGTTGACTGACAGACAAGCAACTTCCAACCAAATTGACCACTTCGCGATCAGCCGGCGTTTTAGAAGCAGTCTCCAGGACGTCCGTAACAGAAGAGGTGCTGATATGGGAATGGCCCGGGACCACCATCTGATGGTTGCTACAAAAAGATTGCGAACAGCTGCTGTTCGGAGATCCCAAGGAAACACTCGAATGCCCAAGTTTAATACAGATAGACTAAAGGATCCCGCAGTGCGCCAACAACTAGGGGACCACCTTTCACAAGGATTGAACGCAATCAGCAGCACGGAAACCACATCCAATCATTGGTGTGCTGAAAGTATATTCGGCCGGGCACAAGGGAGAAATAGTGCTTGGCTTTCCGACGAAACTTGGGTAAGGATCGAAGAAAGGAAACACCTTAAAGCTCGCATCGCAGCTACCCCAGCAGCAGGGAGAAACGACCTTGAGTCTACGTACCGCATGAAGATGAGGGAAGTTCACCGTAGTGTGCGACATGATAAGCGTAACTACATCAACGCATTTGCTACAGAAGCAGAAGAAGCCGCTAGTAGGTGTGACAGTAGGACCGTCTACAGAATTACCAAAGAGCTCACTGGTGTCCAAAGCTCTAAACAACACCTGGTTAAAGACACAAACGGATCCCTGCTAATTTCGGATGAGGACCAGCTCATAAGGTGGAGGGAACACTTTTCTGCGGTTTTAAACCGCGTTTTCGCCAGTGAAGTGAACCCTATTCCCACTGAGCTACCCGAAGTAACAATTTCCCGAATAGGCACCGTACCCCCCAGTAAAGAAGAAATTATCACCGCCATCAAAGCACTGAAGAACAACAAAGCGGTTGGACTTGACGGTATTCCTGCAGAGCTCTTAGGAGCAGCCCCAACAACATCGAGCGAGCTACTGCACCCACTTATTAAGAGAGCTTGGGAAACAGAGAGCTGTCCTGAAGAGTGGAAAAAAGGAATGATTGTCAAGCTCCCAAAGAAAGCTCCCCAGTGCGAAAACTGGAGAGGAATATGCGTTCTGCCTGCAGTAGCCAAGATAATATCAAGGAAAGTATTGGACCGAATTAAAGACCACCTCGAAGACACACTCGACGCCGAACAAGCAGGTTTCCGCACTGGATCTTCCTGTGTGGATCACATCAACACCTTACGGATCATCATCGAACAGTGCGTTGAATATCGATCACCACTTCACCTGCTGTTCATCGATTTTGAAAAGGCGTTCGACAGTGTCAATAGAGAATTTATTTGGCTTGCTTTGCGCAGGAGGGGCATCCCAGATAAATTGATTGCTATTATCAAGGCTACATATGATGGATCCAAGTGTCACGTTTTGCACAAAGGTAGGCTGTCAGAGGAGTTTGAAATCCAAAGTGGAGTTAGGCAAGGCTGTATACTGTCACCAATGCTGTTCCTGTTGGTGATAAGTGACGTACTGCACGCAGCTTTGTCAAATGGAAATGGAGGAATTCAGTGGACTCTGCAATCTCACCTCAAACATCTGGACTACGCGGACGACGTATGCTTACTCTCTCATAGGATCATGGATCTCTATCAAATGACAACAAGGGTGGAGAGAGAAGCAGAAATCGTAGGGCTTAAGATCAACTCGACAAAAACTAAAAGGATCAGCCTTGGAACTTCCTCATCAATCCAAGTAAATATTTCTGGACAACCGGTAGAGATGGTAGAGGATTTCCAATATCTTGGGAGTATTGTCTCTACGGGTGGCGGAACTGAACTGGACGTAAACAGCCGAATCAGAAAAGCAAAGGCTGCGTTCGGAATGCTGTTCAAAATATGGAGAAACCACTTTTTTAGCTTAAACACCAAGCTACGACTGTTCCGCTCCAATGTTGAATCCGTTCTGTTTTACGACTGCAGCATTTGGAAAGTCACTGACACTGTCACTAGAAAGCTGCAAACCTTCGTTAATAGATGTCTACGAAACATCTTGAGGATTTTCTGGCCCAACCGTATCTCCAATGCCTAACTTCATGCGAGAACTGGTCAGGAGCCCATAGACTCTATTATACGAAGAAGAAAGTGGCAATGGATTGGCCATACGCTTCGAAAAAGCGATCGGTGCATTGCATCTCAAGCAATGCAGTGGAACCCGCTCACACAGGAGGGAAGACAAGTGGGTCGGCCTAGAAGTACATGGCGAAGAACGGTCGAACAGGAATCGGCACGACTGGGGAAGAGTTGGAGAGAGCTGAAATATATTTCAAGAAATCGTACACGATGGCGCGTAGGTGTAGTGGAGGCCCTATGTCCCGTAAGGGAAACATCACGGACGTAATAGGTCCGAGGACCTAAGTAAGTGAGTAAGTATAGTTGATGATTTAATTCTTATTTGTTTGGATATAGTTCACATTTAATCTTTGTCATAAAATTAATGTAGGTAAGTTGAAACTTAATAAAAAATTCGTTTTGCTAAGGTCCTCACTTATCAACTGTGGGATCGCCCGTACAAAACAGAAATTTTTTTGCACCAAAGGTCATTAAAATTTAATTTGGCTGGCTTTTAAAAAAAAAATCTTAATTATAAAAAAACCTTTAATAAAACATTATGTATGTACATAAGTTCCACCATATTTTGGACATAAAAAAAATTATTTTAATTTAAATCGAAACGAGTTTGATTTAAACAAAATCATCTTTAAATCAAACATGGAAACATATTCAAAAAAATTAATATAAATCTATTTGAATCAACATTAAAATAAAGTAAATTTAAACAAAATTATGTTCAAATCGGGCCAACAATGTGTTAGTCGGTTTATATTAAAGTTAAATAGGAATCGGTTCCATGCCAAATCGTATGTTTGAGTTTGATTTAAACATGAACATATTTAATATTTTTCTCAGTGCAGGACTACCTATACTATTAAAATCTTTTGGTTTCTTTTCACGACCAAAATCTGCTGCCAGCTATTAGATTGTAAACGAAAATTAAAACATAAAATGCAATTTTTCGCTGTGCACATTACCTGATTAAGTTGCACTTAACTTACTTAATTCTGACCGCGAAAATTACCAAAGACTAAGTACCAATATCCTAAACTTAATTGCAACTTATTCCGGTAAGTGTTCACTGTGAAACTGGCCCTTACATTAAACCCTTACAACAAAACATTAATCAAAATTATACCTAAGGCACACACCAGGTAACTTAACTTGTATGCTTCCCGGCCAATAAATTAATCTTCCTTTTATACGTACTTACATTACATGCTTCTGATCTTTTGTTCATATTCGTTTGCTCTCCTTTTTAAACAGCCAACAAAAAAAAACATTCACACTTCCATCACATTATCTTTTTAATCTAACATTATTCCAATCAAAAAACATAAACATTTTAAAACGTTGATGGAAATGGTTATTTTGTTTGAATTAAACAAGTTAGGACAGATAATGACAGAATTTGGTCTGAAATCCAATGAACATTTTTTGAATTTCAATAAATCAATTGTCAAGCTATGATCTACAGAAAGAAAAAATTTAATAAATGACCGGTCCCTATCACAACTTTGTCGAAATTAATTAAAACTAAATTCTTGATTCTTGGAGGAGATGAATACGGATAACTTTCATGATGCAACTGACACCAACAAATGCCCTATAACTAACCTTTTTAAACCATCAAAGATGTCTTGTAGCCCTAGAATACTTTCGTATCAAATTTTGACATCGCTTACACTTCAAAGTTCATCCTACTAAATTGCGGATGCACTTTTGCTCAGATTTCGCATCCTTCCCTTAACTCTTTCATTTTCTTCAGTATAGTGGCATCATGGATTTTTTGCACTATTTTCAAGTTAGGCGATGGAATGTGTGGGAAAAAGTTTTTGAATTGAAGAGTTTTTCAGATAAGAGATTCTCCACACTTAACATTTCAAAAGTATACATGTACCTAATACAACTACATACAGTATACATATGTACATATGTACATATGTACATGAGTACATCTCCTTGAATACGATCTTATACGCTTCGGTGTTTCCTTGGCATGTGCCATGATTCATCAAAAAGATGCCAGAAGAAAAAACTTTATCCCACTCTATTGGACTGATGATGTGAATGAGTGTGTTGAGAAGACTGCAGGCATGTTTGGAAACTTTAGATTTAGATTTCCCTTTAATGCCGTCGATCTTCTTCAAAATAATGATAGTTTCAAGGAATGATACCCCATCAGGGACAGGGAGGATATTCTGCTGCTTTTAGAAGGAAGAATAAAGTTATGTTAGAGGTGGGCCTGGGCGTGGGATATTAAAAGAATGCTCTGCTCCTTAATGTTAAGAGAAATAATGCACCTGATTTGAACACAACTCGGTCATGAGATATGAGGGGGAAATTAGTTGACTGTAAGAATCTAAGTTATCTTTGGTATTTATTGAAGTTGATTGAAGTAGTTCAAGTGAGAAATTCTTCATGGATTTATGTAGGTTTATAAAAAACAAATTATTTTGTTCAAATAAATAGAATATGAGGTAGGTAGACGTCTTCTATTATTTTGTCTATAGTCAATGCTTTCTGGAACGTTATTTTTCATCAGTCATATCAATAGTTATTTGTTCCTCCTGCTTAAAGAGAAAGCTGCAATTTCAATTCGAATGATTTTTTGAATAGGTGTCTTAAGAATTTTGCTGTAGAAAACGATTGTTGTAAAATGTATGTTCGTATATAAAGTGTGCTTTGGTTGGTTAGAGTCAGTGTTACCGCTGGGACTCATTTGAGTCAAAAGGGACTAATTTTTTTAGCTTGGCTCAGGGAATCATCTTTCTAAGATGTGACTCATTTTTATAAGAATACAAATAAATAGTATTTAATAATATGGTTGAGTCAATTTATAGGTTCAACCACTTTTTATTTCATAATATTGTTTTATAATATCGAAAAACATCGCTTTTTTGTGATATTTGTAAAGCGTGACTCGTGATTTATGCAAAAATAGTTAGTTTATCTAATAATATTTTTATGAATTAAATATTTGTTGCTTATGTTTTCAATGTATTTATTTTTTAATTAATACAAAATAAAAAACGAAATACCTACAAACATGTGATTTATGATAAATAAGTTAGGTTGATAAACGGACAAAAAAGCCTTATTATGAACCTAAAGGCTCCCCCAAACCAATGCGGAATATTCGTTGCGGCGAAGAAACATTTGCATGTCAAAATTTATTTACATGGTGATATATGAGAGTGCCCACACCAACGCGGCGGAGAAACATATAAATTATTTTTGACTGACGAATGTTTCTTCGCCGCAATGAATGTTTCGTATGGTTTGGGAGAGCCTTAAGAGTTTTTTTTTATTGGAACTCATATATTTTTAAAATGACTCATTTTTTTCAGGTTCTGTGACACATTAAAAATTAAACCTACGGTAACACTGGTTAGAGTGCAAATTTAATGGTGGTGATCTAAATAAATAAAATACAAATAAAGGGTTTATTAAAAAAATACGTCAAACAAAAGGAGCTTTTCCTGAGTTTATTATTAAAAGAATATAAAAACACTCATTCAGTTCTATCAGTTTACTAAAATACAAACAAAGCTCCCAGCCAAGACTTAAACCAAACCTTAATAAACTCTTAGACAAAATAATTAGAGTTAAATTAAACTACACATACAAATTCACATTATTTTTTGTTTCAACAATTTGCAATCATACCAAAAAATGTCACCGAGCTAAAATAAAAAAATAACAGATGATGTGAGCAATTCAAAAGTGAAAGCCATGATTGCATTACCTATATACCAAAGTGTTACAGATTCTAAAAAAGTTCTAGAATCGGATATGAAATATATATCTACAACGCTTCTTGAATCAAAGATGGATAACATTGGTTCTAAATTCAATATTTTGAACATAAAGGTTGATAGACACGAAGAAAAAATCAATGCTATAGAATGCCACATAAGAAGGAAAAATAGAGTTTTATTTGGAAAGGAGGAAAAAGGAAGTTGTATATGGGAGCTTGAAACCACCGTTTTACAATGCCTGATGAATACTTTTTTCAACTGAAGTGTTTCGTAACGAGATTTGGACTTAGTATACCATCTTGGGACTTAAAACGCTGGAAAAAACTCGTCCCATAAAAATAGGATTCCTTGCATATACAGTAAAATCCCTGATTATGGATGATAGAAATTGTTTAATACAATATAATAACAAAAATAATACAAAATTGTACATTTTACGACTTACCGCAACGGAATTTGTTAAAACAAAAATCAGAAGCAATTAGGAACATAGATAGAAGCGCAACAATCAAAATAAAACATAACCATCTGATGCTCAATGGCAAACAACTTTCAGAACTCGAATTTATTAGACGTCCCTTATTTTGGCGGACACTTTGTGGTGGAATCGAAAAAAAGTTGATATCAGTTTTTGTAGCTTATTAAATGATAAATTGTTTGTCAATCCAAACATTTTTAACTCGCTTAGTTTTTGAGTTATTGAAAATTCCGCTAAAATAAGTCTGAAGTTAGCGGACTAAATCCGAAATAATAAGAATTTTGAAGTAAAATTGGTACCCAAATTTGTAGCTTTTTTAAACCGCCAACGGTGACCTATATGTCTGAGAGACCGGGTGTTTTTAAAAATTTGAATAACTTTATTCCCCATCAATGATTTTTGCCGTGAATTCGAGTAGCTGCCGCATTTAACGTTTCCCATCCTCGGTTCACGCTAAAAGGGCTAAACGCGATCACGTTAAGTACTTTTGGTACTAACTCGGTGCGTGAGACCGTGTATCACCGATTATGTAAGTCAAATAATCCATAGTTGAATTACATATAAATATTATATATATTTCGCAAACGTCAGTTTTTGTATATTTTATGAAAGTTCCTATTGTCAAAAGACTAACAGTACTGACTATTACACGAATATGTGATATTTCATTTTTTCCTTAATTAAAAAAAAAAATAAGTTTATAAAACTATTTTTTTGTAATGCTCTACGCCAAAATTTGTATGGATTATTTTAGTGAGATAAATGAGCTAAGATTGATGAAATATCTTTGTTTAACTGTCAGAGAGAAAATATTTAAAACAAAAACTTAACTTTTAATAACACGATTTGAAAAATCGTTAGTTGAAAACCCCTGTGCGTGAGACCGGCGTCACCAATGATGTAAGTCTAATTCACGTCACCGGTGGCGAGTTAATGCTCTTAAGTTCTGAAAAAATAAATTCTGTACAAATTAGCATTAAATAAGCTACAAAAACTGATATCAACTTTTTTCGATTCCGCCACAAAGTTGTTCGCCAAAATAAGGGACGTAAATGAATTTGAGAAAGAGAATTTAGTATACCGATGGGAGTTTTGGATGTGTAACAACAGTTCAAAAGCAACTAAAGATACTTTTCCAAAAATACAGAACAGTGTTGAAGTATGGCATTGTCGACTTAATATTAGAACCACACCTGTATTGTGTGTTGTGTTGTGGAGTCGTGTATTACTGTCAGTTCATATATTTTATACACCACTCAGCAAGACAACACACGAAACAAATGTGGTTTTACGTTTATAAAATACATGAGCGACAGCGACACAACATCACACCACACGAGACAAGTGTGATTTCGGCTTAAGTCGGAAAATAGAGGACTATATGCAAAATCATAAATGATCTAAAAAAGGAATTTCACTACTAAAAACCTTATCCGTTCAATGCCATGTGATACAAAGGTGTAAAAAAATGTTTTCAAACATCGGACAAAAATTTAAATATAGGTACTCGCTAGGTAAACTATTAGTGTAGCTTGAGGGGAAGATCCTTCTTAACGCTACTTATATTGAAATTTTGTTTGCGGTCTCCAATGGTAGAAAGCCACCTTACAGATAGCTATATGTTTTCTACCATTCCTGCATATCGCATGTGTCCACAAAATTGTTTCAATAGACGCATAGGAAGTTATTGATCAATTCGCATTCAACATAGAGATTAAACGCTTAAAAGCTAAAGACATACTAATATGTACCTACTTTTTTTAACAGTAGGTTTCACTAAAATTTAAAAAAAAGTAATTTTGTCATTGTTATTTTTATTGTATTTGTATGTACATAGGTTTCCTGAGACCCCCCCCCTGGCTGAAAGTCTGGATCCGCTCTTGGTACATACATATACGTTTAGTCTATTCACCAGTATATTTAGGCCAATTTTATTCACTTAAAACTGAATTTGATTTTACTCACTCAAAGTTTTCTTTTTCAACTTTCGATTTTTGACTGTAGTGTTGATCAACTTTAGATTTTCTCAACTCTCGGAAAGTGTAGAATTTGGCTGGGCAAATATGAGAGATTACAGACAAATGTTGTTTTTTTGTCCGATTTTGTTTAAAAACCTAATTCGTTTCAGTTATCGCAAACAAACAAAAAAAATTGTTATTATATTGAAAAACATCGATTTCCGATTGAAAATATTATTTTCAGCTCATGGTAGATTGAGTAGGTACCTGAATATCTCGTTATTGGCTCGGTTGATTTTATCATTATTTTGGTAGTTTTAAGTTATTCAAAATTGATTGCATATAAAATTGTATGAACATTTTTTTTTACAAAACAAAATTTATTTTATGTTTAATAATTGAAAGATTACATTTTTAAATAACTTAGAAACACTTTGTTTAGGATTTTGTATTGCCGGAATAAGGTTAATGTTATTGGATCAGTGTTGTTTTGCATCCAAATTATTCAGAATAAAACTCATAAGTCTATTATGTTGCGATCAATATATTTCGGCACTAAGCGCAATCATCAGGACCTAACAAAAACAACACTGATACAATTTATTAAAATGTTTTGTTTTTAAATTTGTATAGTAGTTATATGTATGTATAAAAAGATTCAAAAGCAAAATTCAAATTTTATTAACTGAAACTATGGTTATTAACCAGCATGTGTTGCGCTTCACTCGACTTATCAGGTTCATTGTATTTAACATGTGCGCAAAATATTGTGTATATCTTTTCATAACTGATGGTCTTCTTATCTGTCCTAAATATTCCATCCTATACAATCACTGCACCCGATGGAATAAATCCCTGATCGTTGAAATTTTTCATTTTTGACTTTTAAACCGCTTTTAGATTTTGCATTTTTAACTCGCTGGGAGTGGTTTACAGACGTTGCAAGAAAGAAGCAAAGAAAAAGTGTGTCCAACTTCAGGCAGGGAGTACGAAGAGCATGTATCGGGAGCTGGAGGAAATATCTGCACCGGCTGCAGATGCAAACCAAGCAATTCGAGAAGTGCGACATGCAAACATGAACAACAGATTCGTTCACCAAAATTCATTAACAACGCTCAAGGCCAACTCCTTGTGAATTACGACAAAATTCTTCACAGATGGCAAGAGTAATGTGAAGGACTTTTAAATGAACAGTTTCCGAGGATATACTTTCCAATAGCTGCACCTAACAATGAAGAAGTCGCCGACATCACAGTCGAAGAAGTTAGTGATGCGGTGAAAAACTCAAAAAAGGTAAAAGCGATTGGGCCAGACGAGATACCATCTGAGTTCTGAATAAAGATGGGAGACATCGGGTCTAGATGGTTCATTATTCTCTGGTTCATAATCAGTAGATGGAAAGTGACCTTCTTTCAATCTATAAGGGGAAGGGTGATACACGAAATTGTGACAGCTACCGTTCGATCAAGCTGATGTCACACACCATGAAGATCATTGAACGGATATTGGATGGCCACCTACGAAGAATAATACGGCTATCTGACGACCAGTGCGGGTTTGTATGGGGTAATAAATCAACCACAGATGATATTCAGAGTATAAGAATCCGAATGGAAAAAGCATTCGATAGACAACCACGAGATCTGATATGGGTTGCACTTAGGCAACGAGGAGTTCCTGAAGCCTACGTGCGGATGATCATGGACATGTTGGAGCAAATTAAAACAAAGGTAAGATGCCCCGCAAGAATCACCGAAGAGTTACCAATTAGAGTAGGTGTGCACCAGGAAAGCGTGTTGAGACCTTTGTCCTTTATTACTGTCCTTGACTTTTAGCTTGAGAATAAAGTGACGGACCCCAAAGTGAATCAGTTATTCTTTGCTGACGATGGAGCCTTCATAAGTGAAGATCTGTGTCCTTGCAACGAGCACTTGATGTATGTATGGGCGGATGTTCTGGAGGGAAATGGATACCGCAATAGCGCGAAAAAGACTGAATACCTATGCTGTCCATTTTCTGATCCACACAGGCCTATTCCGGACATCTATTTGAGTGAAACAGTGCTTCCCAACTCCCAAGTGCGAAAAGTTTAAATATCTTGGATCAATGATCAATAGCGAAGGATCTTGTGATGACGACATCAAACATCGCGTAAGTGTAGGGTGGATGAAGTTCCGAGAAAACTCTGCCACCTTCTGTGATAGCAAAATGCCCCCTAAGCTGAAAGGAAAGCTCTACACGTCAGATGTTCGTCCAGCGCTTACATACGGTTCACAGTGTTGGACAATGTACAAAAAGTATGAGAGTAAATTGACGGCCGCTGAAATGAAGATGCTTCGCAAGATAGCAGGAGTGACAAAGCGCGATCGAATAAGAAGCAAGAGAATTCGAGGAAGCCTACACGTCAAAAATACCATCTTGGACAAAACACAGCATGGCCAACTTAGCTGGTACTGTCATGTACAAACAAGATGCCATAAGAACCCAGTTCAAAAGGCAAAAGCACAAGACGTTCCAACACTATCGCGTAAGAAAGGAAGGCTCAAAAACTCCTGGATGAAACAAATGCAACGACACCTGCATTTAGTTGGCCTCAGATGTGGAACAATCCAAAACCGGGAGACCTTAGGTGAAGCAGGAGAGATGTGGTCCCCCTCGAGATCATGACAATCGCCGGTAAAATGAAGAAGAAGAAGATCTCGCTGCAATGGATCAATAAAAGATCCAATTTTCAAAAAGTTTTATAATAGACTTAAATAAGTTTGTGTAGTTAGGTAATTTGTTTTGTTTGTATTGAAGTTTTGAAATTAATGTCAATAAAAAAAAAGATTTCGAAATGTATAAATCTAAGCATTAAATAAAGCAATAAATAATAGTCTAAGAGCCTTGGAGGGCGTCTGTCTGGGTCTGGCGACACTTTAACCGTCTGGGACATTATTTATTTAATTTGTAATGAGGAGATTTTTTCTGATTTTTGGATATACAATTTATATGGTTATACCTTCGAAATAGAAAGTTTTTTTTCGCCCGTATGGGCCTTGGAGGGCGTCTGTCTAGGTTTGGCGACACTTTAAGATTCTGGGACATGCATATTTGTAATGAGGAGATTTTTCCTGATTTGTTGATATATAGTTTATATGGTTATACCTTCAAAATAGAAAGTTTGTTTTCGCCTTGGAGCGACACTCAAATCGTCTGGGACCCCTAAATTCTTAATCAGTGCGTAAATCTCTTTACTTACATATATTTTTAAGTGGTTATATACTCCAAACCAAAATCTGTTTTTTTGCATCTTTTGGGGGGCGTCTGTCTGGATCGGGCGACACTCAAATCGTCTGTGACCCCAAATTTCTTAATCAGTGCGTAAGTCTCTTTAAGTAAGTTTTTTCGCCCCTTTTGGGAGGCGTCTGCCTGGGTCGGGCGACACTCAAATCGTCTGGGACCCCGAAATTCTTAATGAGTGCGTAATTTTTTTCAATTTACATATATTTTTAAGTGGTTATATACTCGACACCAAAATCTGGTTTTTTGCCTCTTTTGGGGGCGTCTGTCTGGGTCGGGCGACACTCAAATCGTCTGGGACCCCGAAATTCTTGATGACAGCGTAGTTTTCTTTCGTTTACATATATATTTAAGTGGTTATATACTGTAAACCAAAATCTGAAAAATCGCGGTTTTCAACCGCCTCCAGCCCCGGCGACAAAATAATCCTGCCAGACGGTTGAATTTGAAATCGTGGCCCTAACACCTCAACGTACATGTTCGCAAATTTTGGTTATTCCTCCAAACCAAAAATTTGCTGTCAGCTCTTGGTCTATATGTAAGTGTTTTTAAGTACAAAAAAAAATACTATACAATACAAACAAACACGTTAAAAATTATCAAATCAAGTTAATTTATTTTTAATTTTCTATTTTTTTTTTTTTTAATTTTTTTTTATTAATTCTCGATAGGAATACCAATTTTATCGAAACTTTAATACTATACACCTTCATTGTCTGTCAAGCTACATTCTAGTTGTTAGCTACAAAAGCAAGTGCGAACTAGTGGTGCATATTTTTTTCCAAATTAAGTCCCAACACAAATATGCTTTTCTAAATAATAAAAGCTAATAAAATTTATTTTATCATACTTCATCTGCTGTTTTTCTTTTTTTTTATGCTGGCGAGTGATGGTTATCCCTCCATTCATTGAATACGATTTTGTTTTCATTTTATTACTGCTTATACATCGTTGAATATTTTATAGTCTTAAATGTACATAGTTAACAAGAATATTTTACGTGCAAACGCAAAAAAAGCAAACTCTGATAAACGATAATGGGTTTCCAAAAAAAAAAAAACAACATATTTAAAACAAATTTTATCTTTAGAGCGAAACGAACTTTGACGGTACAACATGTGTTTGTGGTAAATTTAAAAACGTATGTATGGTATGTATTAAACCAGGCTTTTTGACAGAGGTAGAAGAGGGGCAAGCTAAATTGTAGCTTTTTTAAATTAAATTATGGTTTGAGGTTTATATCTGATTTCCCCATTAAATGTGGTCTGGTCATAAAGCACAAATGTTCCTCTTTTTGGTAAGCAACTCCTCATTAGGTAAGGATAACTATATACTAGTGATTTTCTATGAATTCCGTTACATATACATATGGTACTTTTTTTCGGACGTAGAACTGTCAATACATACATATAATCAAAATATTGTAGTAGGTTAACTATCGTAGGTTAAATGGATGGGTATAGGAGTCTTAAATTGTGGTCTATGACAGGCTTAAATGTGTAAACATTTATTAATGTATATACAGATACATAAGGTGACCACCTGTACCAAAATGACCGGTACAGTACCGACATTTAAGACTCTGTACCGTGTACCGGAAAAAAGTCTTGGTACACTCAAATATACCGAAATCAAATTCGTGTACCGAAATTTTAAAAGTAAATTGAAATAAAATGGTGGTAGCCCACTCAAGGGGTTGTTGAACAATCAAACATTCATAATTAATATTTAATTGTATTTATTAAATATTCATATAATCTTTAAGAAAAGTTCCTATTACAAAGATATCTTATAATATTTAAATAAATTATGCTAAGGGCCTTATTGGGAGAGTCTACTCCGAAAAAATATAGTCGGCTTAAGTTGATCAGAAATTCGTGATCTAATTTAATTTGCTATCAAATAGAAAAAATTCATATAATTCCATAGTTATCTGACAGAAAAATATTAACGAATAGATTTTTGAAATATCGATAGTAGACTACTACTCCGTTTACATGACAGGATTCGACGATCGAATCGAATCGGATTGATATTTCGATCTAGGTATACGACCTCACTGAATCGAATTCAAATAGAATCGAATTACACTTGAAGTGACACTTCAACTTTTACTGTGTGCGTGCGGAAATAAGTTTATGAATATTGTGACTACGCGAAAAAAAACCAACAAAACAAAACAAATTCAAGTTATTTTCATTTGGTTGGTTAAAACTCGATTCTTTCGTTTTTCAATCCAGGTCTACTTGTATTTTTCGATTCGATTCAGCTCGCAAAGTGGAATTGGATCGAAAAAACCTGTTTGAATCCGATCCAGGTCTATATTGAATTGAATGCGACTTCAAGTCTGATTCAATTATCCATGTATACCAAGTTTATAAGTTTATTCGACTTTTAAATAGACTTTCGCAATAAGCCCCTAAGATAAAAAAAAAAAATATATTCTTGTGTACCGAAATCGGCTTTAGGAAAGGTGGTCACCCTACAGATGCATCTACAAATTAAACACCTTCGAAAAACCTGCCTAGTTATATTTTATGTGTACATCCTACATAGGTATACATACAAACAAATTGGGAGCACTACGATATCTCGCAAACTAAAATCTCCAATAACGAAATCTCGCATTTTTTTATAAACCTCGAAATACGAAATATCGCAAACTAATAAACCCGCTTTTCGTAAACTCGCAATAACAAAATCTCGCTTTTAAAAATCTCGCATTTACATTTAGCGACCAAAGATTTTGCAAATTACAACTAAAATCTCGCTAACTAAAATCTCGCATTAACACATCATGTTGGAAAATTTCGCACTGACATAAAATCCTGCAAATGGAAAATGAAAAATCAGAGGCCCAAAAAGGAATATAAAATCCTTAAACCCGATACGCGGGCCACCCAAGGTTTATTACAAATAAACTGCCGACTGAGCATACCCTAAGCGGAGCGACGGTGTCACGTGAGCGGAACAGAGGACCCAAAAATTGAGTTAAAATCCTTGACCCCGCGAAGCGTGCAACCCAATGTACTTTTTATTGTACATAAACTGAAACCACACCATCTGACAACATACACAAACGAAAAACCTAGTATAACGTAACTTATAAAGTCCTTTATGGTTTTAAATGCGAGATTTTAGTTGTCGAGATTTTAGTTTGCAGGTTTTTGTAAATGCGAGATTATAAAAAGCGGGTTTTCGTAAATGCGAGATTATGAAAAGCGGGTTTCTGTAATTGCGAGATTTCGTATTGCGAGATTTCGATTGCGAGATTTCGTAGTCAACCCCAATTTAGGTACATAAATCGAGAATTCGTCAGGAGTGGAGGAAGAAGATCAAAACGGAAAAGATCTTTATGCTGATTTCTTGGGCTAGGCTGTTTATGCACTTTAAAATCGGAAAAATGGAAAATTTGCAAAGAAAAATGAAAAAATTGCATTTAAAACCATTATTTAAAAAAAAAAAAATCAATGAAAAAAAAAATTTTAATTCAGTTCTTGCATTATCTATCAAACCAGCTCCTTGGCCCAAGTTTTTCGTCGCAAATTTCGACTCGACTCCGTTCCCCGAGGGAAATTGAGTTGTTTCAAGCTCATTTCATCTCGATGTCCCTTTTCAAAGGAACGTAGCTCGCTTCAATTCCTCATGTAAACGTAGTATTTTAGTCAACATACTGTCTTATTAAGATTAATAAAATATATATTAAAAGAAAACACTTGTTTTTTCCACAAATTTAATTTTATTTATTTATTTTTGGGATAGGCCAACGCGTTTCGTCTTCATGAGGACATCATCAGTAGTATTTTACACGTTGACGCAACATCGCAACATTTCGAAGACCAACAAAGTTTATTGGAAAATATGCACGAACAATTTGAAAATATGGTCTTAAAATGCATTTAGAATGAAAAAATGCATTTTGTATAAAATATGCAAAGTATGAAATCAACTACAACAAAATAAGGAAAATGAACTGACAATGACTTATCAGCACTGTATAACTAATTACTTTTGATTTGAAGTGGGCCAGTAGCTTCCCAATATAAAGAATTGCATGATTGTTGATTTAAAGCTGTGTTGAAGCTTAGAGGCCATATAATTAAATGAGGTACCCGTAATAACATTTCCAACATAGCATAAGAAAGTTAAAAAGACAATGATTTATTTATTCTCTTGAAAATTCTCAGAAAAGTGGAATACGACTTTTTGCGACAGTATTTTATGAATTCATACGAATTTGTGTTAATCCAAAAATTATACATACTTATACATAAACCAACGTGTTTTAATCGTTAAAACATTTTATCAAAATCAATCATCGATTACTGTGACGATGAGAAAGTTACGTGAAATTTTTGGGAGAAACAACGTGTCCTATTTATCGTGTAGTGAATGATTTCGATGAAAGAGGGTCTGTAGGTGATAGGCCCAAGCATGGACCACAACGTACTGCAAGATCGGCTGAAAACATTACTCTGCTCAAGGAAGTGTTCAAAACAATCCATTAACACCAATTCGACGCCGCCGTGGTCAGGAGCTTGGTCTTCAAAGAACAACTTTGGCCACAATTTTGCACAAGGATTTGCATTTGTTTCCATTTAAGATTCAGTTGACACAAGAGTTTCTTCCACAAGACCATTTACGCTGCCGTACATATGCCAATAGGATGTTACAACTAGTCCATGACAACCCCGATTTTCATGAAAAAATCATAATGAGTGACGAGGCACATTTTCATTTGAATAGATATGTGAATAAACAGAATAGTCGTTTCTGGGGCAATGGAAAACCCTCAAATTATTCATCAGTCACCTTTGCATCCATTAAAAGTTACAGTCTGGTGTGCAATTTGGTCGGAGGAATCATTGGACCTTATTTCTTTGAAAATGAAAACGGCGTAACGGTAAACTTTTTAACGGCACAACTGCATGCTTTGGGCTTGATTAACATGTGGTATCAACAAGACGGTGCCACATCGCATACAGCCAGGATTACAATGTAATTACTGCGAGACCTCTTTCCACAACAAGTTATTTCAAGAAATGGTGATGTTGATTGGCCTCCACGGTCGTCTTATTTGACTGCTCCGGACTTCTTTTTGTGGGGATATCTGAAAAGCAAGGTTTATGCAAACAAACCAGAAACCTTTCGATCCGATCGGGACACATGTGTCCCGATATAGGTTCAAAAAGACCTATCTCTAAAAATTTGCTGCAAAAATGGGACAAATGGGTCACACTCAGTAGATTATGTTATTTCTAACGGTTTTATTTCTAGTTGGCGGCGATTTTGGTGGTGGGTATTGTTGTATTTGTTCAAACAAAGAGATCAATTGCACGTGGAATTTCAGTGCGCGAGTAAAATTTATTAATTTTATTTTTTTAGAAGTGGTAAATCAACATAAAATATACATAAAAAAACAGTGCAAGTGTTCTCCTCATTATCTAAGACTGGTAGGTACTTTTTTTTTGTTTAGGTTTCAATGTTATTCACATATTTATGTGATCGGGACGTATTTGTCCCGCCAGTACTTTTGTATGGGCAATAAGTGTCCCAGTTGGGTTTTTGCGCACTTATTTCATAAAAAATTAAAACACTTTACAGAACCTTCAATATGCCAAGACCACGAAATCAAACCCACCCAATCCAATTTTATTGATGCTTCTGATGATGAAGATGACTTCTCGAGTGACAGTGGGGATGATTATGAGCGTAAGGATTACGAAATCAAATATAACTAGAGCTGTGCAGATGAAATGGATTCTGATGATGGTCAAGACGTTCAACATCGCGATAGTCAAGACGAAGAAACAGCCGACGAAGAGGATAAAGAACCGGAGCTAGAAGAAGTCCACCCCGCTGCTAACACTGCCAGAAATATTTCAACGGTTTGGTCAACACCAAATGTCGATTTCACTCTAAGAAAAACTGTAAGTAATTCTCGACTTCCTAACATAAGCCCGAACTTCGAAATTTTCCCTGAAAATTTGTTTGTGTAAATAACCCAATGAACCAATGAACGAATTGAAATATTACGCAAATCAAAACAAGGAAACTGAAATATAAAGCTAACCTATGTTGGAGAAATGAAGATAGTTGTTGGATGTATTATAATTATGTCGAACAACCATCTTAGAGCTTTTAGGAACTAATGGTCTACACACCCTTCTATGGGAAATGATGCAATAAAGTCTGCTATTCCACGAGATCGTTTTCAGCTGTTGTCCTCAAAAATGTACTTTGCTCCCCCTGAAAAACCAGAGACAGCATCTAAGTTATATTATGTTGAAGATAATGTTGAATGTTTGAAATTTCGATTCGAGATGCGTGCCAGAGAAGACAGCAGCTTCCAAAGCATCGACGAAAGCATGACAAAGTTCAAGGGGCGTTCATCCATGAAACAATATATGCCTTTGAAGCCCACCAAACGGGGTATAAAAATGTGGCTAAGATGTGATGGGTTACTAACCAATTAGCTGCTTCTATTCGAGAACCTGATGTAAACTTATGCTTCGATCGATTTTTCACGAGCGTCCATCTCCTATAAACCATAGATACGCTGCGTTAGGAACAGTTGTATCTAACCGTAAAAAATTGCCAGTTGTCAATGGAAAGCTTCGAAAAGGAGAATGCGTTTTCCGAGAAAGTAACACGGGACTCATGTTAGTAAAATGGCATGATACTAAGCAAGTCATCGTCGTGAGCCATTGCCATTCATCGGACATGGGCACAGTTGACAAAAAGCTGAAAGATGGTCAAAAAAATCAACATACCATGCCCTGAAATGATAAAATTTTACAGACAAATAATGGGTGGAGTAGATCGAGCTGACCAAATGGCAGGGCAGTACGAGTTGGATCGAAAATCCAATAAATGGTGGAAAAAGGTGTTCTTTCGCTTGCTAATGATGAGCGTTGGGAATTCGTGGGTAATAAATTCTCAACTTGGAAGAAAGGAAACACCACTCATAGATTTTATGGTCGTTTTGACTGAAAACTTTATAAAAGAAGGGAAAAAGACAGCAGTTTTTCAACGTAGCGGAGTATCTGGACGAAAAAGAAAGATATCTGCAGGACACCTACCAATTACAATTGCAACTCGGAGGCGTTGTGCAGGTTGCAGTGAAAAAAACAAAGAAAAACGGACGAAAACTATTTGCGAAGAATGTCAAATCCCTCTATGTGGTGATTGCTTTGCAGCTTATCACAAATAAATGCTACCTAATTATTTTTGTTCAATGAACTTTTATATTTTTAATTTCTTACGATGTTCCTACTTACTACTAAAATTAACTATAATAATAAAATAAGATGAATTTTTGTATCAAAATAGATTCGGTTACCTCTCTAAAATTTGACCGGGTCACCCTTTGTCCCATTGAAAAATACGGTCGGGACATATATGTCCCGGCCCGCCCTCCGCCCCCAAACCTATTTTCTTCACTTTGAAAAGATAAAACATCTTAAATTTTGCTACTGTGATGGCGCAACGCAACAAAAATATTTTTTTTACAATAGCGGCTTTGGGGATCGAAAGGGTTAGGGGCCAGTTATAGCTATCATTGAAAACCATTATTGAAAAAGTAAGCTGTTTATTTTGAGACCCTTGGAAGATTTAAATTATTTCTCCTCCAACAAAAAAAAATCATTTAGACCCATATCTTCCCCATAACGTAACTTTTAATTTTGTCGATGATCATTGGTAAGGTAGTTCATCATTGAAAAATAAAAGTCATTTTATGAGAAAAGTTGTGCAAAATTGAATTTTGTTTTACCTAGAAATGATTATTTAGTCAATAAGCTTGACTTTGGCATCACAATAATCATTTGTTTTAACTTCTAAATCTTTCAAAATTGACAATTAATATTTTCAATGATCGTTTCCAATGATAGCTATAACTGGGCCCTTAGCAACTCAAACAAAATATTCGTGATGAAATTAATGAAATACCGCGTGAAATGTGTGAGAATGTAATGAAAAATGTGCTCAAAAGGGCTCGCATTTGTGAGACCAACAGAGCGGACATTTACCTGATATTGTAGGTATTCCATACATAATTGCCGACATTAAATAAAACATTTATCAATATAAAATCCATTCTCTTTCATTTAATCAAAAATTATAAGCAAACAAAGTAGCATACCTTCCCGGCGGACACCTGTTACAATAGTATTATAAATACTTGAATGACATAAATAGGTATACTGCCGTCCTAAGTAAAAAGGGCACATCTCCATTTTTGTAGTTTTGAGATAAATGCGTTAAAATGTTTTTGGTTCCTTTGAAAACCATACGAAAATGGAATTATGCCCATTTTCAATCGTGATTTTGAGGACAGCAGTATAGCTGACCAACCAAAGTTGCTAGACACCTCTACTTTTCCTATGCATCGAATTTTTTTGGCTGCTTCCTATCACTATTTTACTACTATAACCGTATGTCTACTCTTATTCATAGCTCTTTACAGAGGCAACTCCCATAGCTCATTTGCATGAAATCTGTTATTTCAGAATTATTTATTCCTTCCGATTGATTAGTATTCATGACGTGTTCATGAATATTCGGCATCGGCATAACTGTGCCATCGATATAGAACATTTTGTTGGATCGGCATTGAATAGGGGCAGGCGGCGGACAATAATCGTTAAGTTATGGATGTGATGGCTGTTCTCCTCCTTCTATTATATTCCTTCCTTTCACGGCAATTATTTTTTTTTATTTTTAAATCACAAGGACCAAAGAGAATAATTTTATGGTTTATGTGGTTTTATAAAGATTTGTTTGGGTCTGCACAATTATTTATTATTCAGTGCCCTTTTTGGCTGTTAACTGTAATAAACTTATTCCAAGAAGCGAGAGCAAGTAGGTGTATCAGAACAAAATCCTTAAAACAAAGTTTGTTCTAAAAGCTTTTCAGATGATTCAGGTGCCGAGCCGATAAAAAATTTTGGGAGTGGGTTTCTATATAACCAAAATATGAGTATTAAAATCATACCTACTATTAAAAACATGATAATCAAAAACAAAAGTCTGGCAGGTTTTTTTATCAGTCATTGACGGGGTGGGGTTTTAATTATTAAAGAAAAATATAATGATAATGCTCATTTTCATTTTACCTAAGTTCAAGCTCCTTAATATTTGCATATACCTCTTGAGAAATCAATACAATTTTATTCCAGCAAACCTTATTTTTTTTTTTGACATTTATAAAACGCCAACAATAAAAAAAACAAAGTCAAAAAAAAAAAAAAAATGTATATATTGTTCTATTTTATTTGGTTGTTCATGGGTTAAATCCTCAAATAATTGAATTGCCTCGTCTTCGTTCGTTGATTGAAATAATTTGCTTGCCTAATAGTTTCGTGGTTCGTAGCTCGGGATATCTCGCTTGTGATAGTTCTCAACTTTTTACCATTGGGTTAGGATGGTATCTTAGATTGCTCGTCAGTCTTTTTGCAGCGTTGAGTGACCATGAGCTTGGGCAGCGCAGTGATTCCTTTTTCTACGTACAGTCTTTGGTTGCTGACGTGCTTTGTTCGTGTTCGGCCAAATATTGGGCATAATTCTTCTTTATGATGTAGTAAGAAATCATGTCTGGCCCGGAGGAAGTTTTACGTCATTCACTGTGGATTAAGTCACCCACTTTTTCAAGGGGGGTTGGCACGAAATTTTCTTAAAAATATTCAGTAAATGCTTCCGCCTTATCCAGCCAGCATTATGCTTTGCCTTTTCTAGTGCTTAATTTTCTGGCATTAGTTATCTTTTACGTTGATCTAGCTGGTTGTCGTGGATGCATGAGTCATGAATGTTGGTTTGGAGCCTTGTTTGTTTCGTTAATATCAGACATTACGCTTGTTTTTTTTTTTTTTGATTTTCTCATTTGTGAATCTGTTGCAATAATCAACTTATCGAGTTTGAGTTCCACTTATTCATGGTCCCCATATCCTGTTATAATCGGAAAATTTAGTTTGGGAAAACATGTAGTTATTTTACACCTGGCTTACAAGGTATTTTTACTGGCACACACTTAAGATCTCTAATCTAAATACATAAAAAAGAAACAAAATTCACGGATACATTGATTCATCCAGCATTCGCTTAAATTCCTTCTTTAACTTTATAACCAAAAAAACTATGAATATGTATTGCCGTTAATTAAGTTATTATTATTTTTTCATTACCTTTTCAGCAGTTAACCTATAATTCATGTAAAGCAAACATTGCAGTACTTATTTTCTTAGTTGAACCAATTTTTGTCTTATTAAAATAGGAAAATATGAATCTGTGAACTGAAATTCGAGGTTACGTACACTCTGGCGTATACGTACTTTTCTTAATTTGCAAATGATATTGTAGATTAACCATATTAGTCTAGGAAAGATAGGAATGTTAATATGGGCAACCGGGGACAAATTAATTCATGAAATTTTATTTCTGGTATCGACGCAGAATTTTATCCTCAACAACATATCCAAAGTCCCCCAAAATCCCCGCATTGGCTTTTTGTATAGGCGCATTTTAAGAGGTGGAGAGGGGAGGGAGACGGGAGTTTGTCAAGCTGAAAAATTTGTTGTAATACAATCTTTTCAACGCTGATTCTAAAGAGACCAAACCTGAAATGATACATGTATCCTGTGGAAAGTTAATGTCATTTTTATGGAATGATCACTTTTTTTAAAGTACGACAAGTAATAATACTACCCAAAACCATTTTAAAATAACGGGATATTAATGAAATTTAGTATAAATGTTTCATTTGGCATGCTTACCAAGAATCAAAAGAGTCCCCAAAAATATATGTGATTAAAGGGTGTTTTTTTTGACGTAGAGATGCAAGTGAGTGATTATTACCATAACATCAATGAACAAATTCTGACACTTATGAACTTTGCTAAAAATATTGAATTTATATTGGCACCCAAGGATCAAAAGAGTCCGTACAAATATCTGAGGTCCAAGTGTGTTTTTTGAGGGTGTAATGTTTGACCTGCTTAACGGAAAAAACAGTAATTTTTGTTTCAAAATGAATCCAACTTTGTTAAGATTGCTTGTATCATATTGGTTTTCCTTTTATTAGATTCGGTGTTAAAAAAGTCCTTTAAATAATATATCATAAGTCATATGTACTATCTCGATTACACGAAAATACAATTTTTCGTAAAACCTAACATTTTGCTCCGTATAGGGCAGGTCAAACATAAACTATCTAAAAAAAACTCTTTGGATCAAGTAATTTTAATGGACTCTTTTGATACTTGGAAACCATGAAATATTTAATATTTTTAGCAAATTTCATCAGTGTCAAAACTTATTCATCTCATAGATGTTATGGTAATAATGACGCACTAACATCTCGCCCTCAAAAATACACCCTTTCACCACAGATATTTTTGGGGACTCTTTTTGATTCTTAGAAAACATGCCAAATGAAACATTTATACCAAATGTCATGAAAATCCCATTATTTTAAAATGGTTTTGGGTAATATATATTACTTGTTGTACTTTAAAAAAAGTGATCATTCTATAAAACTGACATTAACTTTTCACACGATACATGTATCTTTTCAGTTTTGGTCACTTTAGAACCAGCGTTGAAAAGCACCCTAAAAACATGTGTCATATGATTAGATTGTATTAAAAAAAAATTTTCAGCTTCATAAACTCCCGCCTCCCTCCCCTCTCCACCTCTTAAAACGCGCCTATACAAAAAGCCAATGCGGGGATTTTGGGGAACTTTGGATATGCTGTTGAGGATAAAATTCTGCGTCGATACCAGAAATAAAATTTCATGAATTTATTTGTCCCTGCTCCGATCCTATATCTTTCTTAGACTACATGTATTCCTTTGAAATAAAAAAATATTTTAATATGTTTCCAAATAAAAAGTTAGAAATGGACGGATAGAACTTATTTAAATTCTTGCTTAGTTTACCTTTTAAGCAGTACACAATCTGTCTCAAGCAAACATATTATACCCTCACTTTTAGTAAAACAAAACTTTATGCCTTCATACAAACAAATTCAACCAAACCCAGTTTTATTAATTTTTGCATTGTTCCACAATTGAAAATGTACAAAGATTCTAGGGCTGCCATAGCCAGGTACGATGTCTTATCAAAGCCAAGTTTGGTTTTGTAAATTATGATAGCTAAGAACAAATGAACACTACGATCAAGGCCGTAGCTAGAGCTTGCGGGGCCCCGGGGCAAAACCAAATATGGGGCCCTATTTGTCAATTGATGCCTTAATATTGGTTAAATAAATTTCAACAAAAAGTACTTAATCACCCCTGTTCTGATTTCCGGTTGAATTTCACAATCAATTTCGGTTTGCTGTTTTTGTTTACCTCGTTTAAATTCGGTTTTGTTTGTTTATTTCGATTCCAATATACATGCGCAATCAGTTTTAAGTAGCCCGTAGCGTAATAGTTAGTGCGTTCGACTGTTACGCTTCCCAGCCTCGTCCACCTAAAAACTAAAAAGTTTTTTTCAGGGCTACTGCCTCTTGCGAGGAATTGACAAATCCTCCAAGACTATCACTTGTCACGAATAAGTGCTTCTCGTCTAGCCGTTCGGATTCGGCATAAAATTGTAGGTCCCTTCCATTCCTGTTGATAGGCGCACACAGAAATGGTTGCGAGTTGTTAGTCACTAGGCCCTGATTCTTCACGAGCCGTTGTGCCACCCGATTTATTTATTTATTTTTTTTATTTAATCAGTTTTAAGGCAAATTCGTACGATTTGAATTCGGTTAGCTTTTGTTTGTCGAATTAAGAATCAGAATATTTGTACTGACTTTTATGGAAACTGATTTCGCAAAACGAAATAAATAAACAACTAACCGAATTTGAACAAGGAAAACAAAACCAATTAACCGAAATCAAATAAGAAATTCAGAACAGGGGTGAATGTGTTTTATACTACGTTTCCACCAGACACTAAACCGAGATTCAGCAAGATTATAACAAATCTTCTTGAAATCTCAAAGATTTACCATACAAAGTTAAATCTCCTCAAATGAAGATTTCAAACAAAACTCATTGAAATCTACTTGGAAACATTAGTTTGTCAAATCAAACAAACTTTTTTTTCGGAGAATATTTGTGGAACCGACACATTTAAACGCCATTTTCGATTATTGACAGATGGAAATGTAAATAAAAAACCATCTATCTCACTTTCACTTTTTGTGCAGTACAAACACCAAACAAATCTCATTACCTAAATCTCGGTTTATGTAGTGGTTGGTAGAAACGTTGTATTACAGAAATAAATGATTTTTTTCTGGATTTGCAGAAGCGAACTCTTCGATTACTTTTCTTACCTATTTGCTTGGATTTTTAATCGATATCGTTGATAAATTGTTAAACCTTTGTTGTTCTATGGTGCTTCGGTAAGTAATTTTGTATTAATTTCAGCTTTGAAAAAGATCCATCCGCTTTTTCTGAGGTAACAGGAACCGTCAAAAATATTATAAGAGCGGTGCATACATCTGAGTAGTTCGAAGACCATTTTTCATGGAACTAATCTCATTCGAAAATAATGAGCTGATAGAAAGCAACTGAGCAGAAAAATGAGATGAAAAAGAAAGAAATAAGACGCATATAAAAAGTCAACCCTTATCTTTTTTTTAACAAAATGCATCACTATTACTTTTAAGCCATAGCAATTATTGAAAAAAAAAGTTGCAAAACATAATTTATAGAAGATTTAATTTGCTATAAGTAGGTATGCCATATAAACTTTTTTGTCAGGGATAAAACAACGTGAATTAGGTGTAAAAAACAATTAATCGTTAAAAACAACATTGCGACATAACGACGCTAGGTACAATTCTGCAAAATATGGTCTTTGGCTAGTGTACTGATACTTGATCCGAAACTTGAGTACAATTCTCATACTTGGGCAGGTGCCCCAATAACCCATTCGAGTCTCTAAGATAGGATTCAGAAAAGAGTTTTAAAAATGATAGGTGACAGAAATGTAACAGAAACATTTGCATCATTCGAACACCGCCGCAATGTTTCACGTCTGACATTATTTTACCGTTACTTTTATAAACATTGTTGTAGTGAAATAGCAAGTTGCGTTCCTCCCCTGAAACAATTCAACCGTAATACTCGTACTTCTAGGAATGCACATCAGTTTAACCTCGAGCCCAACTTCGGACGCACTGTCATGTAAAGAGTTTCTTTCTTTAGGGGCCAGTTAAAGATATCATTGAAAACCATCATTGAAAAAGTTAGCCGTTGATTTTGAGACCCTTCGAAAGTTTGATCCTTGATTATTTTAATGCAGAAATATAGCCTACGACTTCAAAATTATTTCTCCTCAAAAAAAAAATTAATTTTGACCCATATCTTCCCCATAACATGATCATTGGTAAGGTAGTGTATCACTGAAAAAATAAAAGTAATTTTATGACAAAAGTTGTGCCAAATTTAATTTTTTTTTTTACCTATAAATAATTATAATGTCAATTAGCTTTACTTTGGCATTAAGGCATTAAAATAATCATTTATTGTTTCTTCAAAATCTCTCAAAATTGACAATTAATATTTTCAATGATAATTTTCAATGATAGCTATAACTGGCCCCTTAGCCGCACTACCCGAATGTGGAATGCTTTAACCGGCTCTATCTTTCAAGGTCATTTTAATATTCAGATGTTCAAAACCAATGTGCATCGGTATCTCCTTTTAAATCCTTCCCTATTTTCCTAACTCTCGCACTGTGTTTAAACATTTTCAGGGCGACCAAAATCCCTTTAGTGCGCGCTCAACTAAAAAAAATTAGATTTTATTCGTAAATTGATTTTTAGTTGCAATGACTCAAAAAATGAGATTCAGCTGAACAAAGCTAATTTAACAAAGTTAATACCATTTAAACGATACTAAAGAAAATCTCTGTTTGGGGCCCCCCTGATAGGGGGCCCCGGGGCATTGCCCCGGTTGCCCCAATGGACGCTACGGGCCTGACTACGATCCTCGTCAATTAGGAGGTAGAGTGTTAAAGTTGATGCATACTGTTTTTTTTTTATATTTTTAAGCTGATAATTTCATTTATTTTATTTGAAACTTCCCAGCCACATACAGTGGGTCTTAGGTCAGTGATACACATCAAAGCTGTTTAGCTAATCGTGCATTGAGCAATAATATACAAAAATGTAATTTTCTCCGCTTTAAATATCATCATCTCCCAAGACTTCAGTCTTTTAAACCAACCAACGAACGCCTAAAAATGATAAAGACCATTTATCTGAAAACGTGCAGATGCCTATTTAATGCTTTAACGGCTTAATACAGGCATAATTTTTGGTAGCCGCATATCTCTGGGCCATATCTAAAAGAACATTATATTATATAATTCATATAATTCCCTTGAGTATTTACGAAGAAAAGTGTAGCGTTTGCTTTTTCTAAGTTTATTAATATATAGATTTACTAAATTCATAACTTTTCCTTTAATTTAACAAATAGTAGGTACTGTTCCTAACGAAAACTGGTTCACTATACTACCTACCTGTGTAGCATATCAAACATAACCTTAGTCATGTTGTATAAGCATTATAGTTAAGACAACTCAAACTTAATAAGCATAAAATAATGTTATCTTCTATTATTTCATATATAACCTACCGAACTTTACAGAAATATCCTTGCTCGGTTTGTTACATGTACCTATATTGTGTAGTGTACTCTGTACTTATTAAATTTTGGTTTCATTGTTTATGGTTACCAGGCTATCGTCTTTCACCCTGCCTTTCAGTTTAATTTTGTGCTTTCCTTTTAATAATATTAAACGACTTTCCTTAAACCACTGAGGCAAAAGAACTAGCCATCCCCTTAAAGACCGTCATCCACATCGTCGTTGTGCTATTATCATCATCATAATCGTTGATCAAAGATCCAAAAGCATTGATTTGTGTTAATGGACTGAACTTCCCAAAACGACCCCGTTCCTGTAAACATTTCCTTTCATTCTTTTTAATCAATAAAGAAAGCCCGTGATAGAAATAGAGTGTAGGTATTTTTTGGGTAAAACCGATACAAAAGTCTAGGAGACCCATTTAGTTGACGTTATTCGATATTTTATTATACTCATTTATGTGATATAAAAGATATTTATATGAAGGTCCTTTTTACTCCAAGGTATCCTTGTCGATTGTGTGTACTGTTAATATTGCTTTTTTTCTATTCGGAGGAGCTTACCAACTTTTCGGATGGGTTGGGCTTGGTTGTCGAAAACGATGTAGGTGTAAGAAAATCTCGGTAACGCCCGGTAATTTGTTCTCTCTATTGAAGCACATTAAAATTTGGAAATCGTATAAGGCAAATATAGAAATCGATGGCATAAATCAACCCAAAATAGCTACTAATTGATAATTACCTAGTAAGGTTTGAGATTTATTACAGACCTTTTGGAAGGAAGGAAATGTAATTCGTTGCATGAAATAAAAAAAAATCTATATTAAGTAGCTTTGTATCGGAATCATAAATCTGAGTAGAAGCATAAACACGAGATAGGAATAAAATAATATTTTTTATAATGAAAAATCCACTCACGAAATATTTATTGCCTTAACGAAAATGCGCTGTTAAAAATAGGTCTTGTCACTAAGTTATAAATTTATCTAATGCTGACGAGAAAACTCATAAAAAAGGGGGTAAGATATAACAAACCGTGTATTTGAAATGTTTTTAGGGCTAATACAACGGGACAACAAATCTTAACTTTGAAAATGATGTTCTTCATGCGAATGCGAGGTAAGTTTTCTTTAAAAATTTTATGCAGAGTGAATACAAAAATCTGTGCGTGCGAAACAACTACACAATATTAGTTTCCATTTTTGCAAAAAATGTTTACTAACTTTTTCTCAGAAATATTACACAAAATTGTTACATTTTTAATTCTGCTGAATTAAGAGGTGTTGTCTGCTCATAGATAGTTTTTTTTTTTTCGATTTTAGAGTGTTGATATTAAATAGTAAAATGCAAATTTGAGACCATTCAATTGAAATGTTCCATTTACACTGATGGTATTTTTCACATTAGAGGGTGAGATGGATATTGAAAAAAACTAAATATTTTGACATGTCTTTAAAAGTATTGGTTGAAGCTGGATCTAATGAGAACAAACGCAATCACTTCAAAACTAAACCAAAATAAAGCTATGGTACTTTTAATACAAAGTTCACTGTTCGTTCAGTACACCCAACAAATAAGTTGTAGACATGTAGGTGATAACGAAGACCTTCGTCTGCCAGCATGTAGTGGCCCCGTTACAACGTAAAAGTGCATCAAAAGTACAACTTTTCTGAAAATTGAAATCGGGTGAGAAACCATTTCAAATGTAATACAACTTGACGCATTCAACTCCCTGATTACAAAAATTGTTTCAACAGACGTGTAGGTGGCCCCAAAACCCAGACAGACGTCCCCGCGAAAACGCGATTTTTTTGGCGTTTTTAGGCTTTTGGGAAACCACTTGAAATGGATCACAACTTTTAGCCATGGACTCCCTGATTGTGAATATGTACATGACAGACGTCTAAGTGGCCCCAAAACCCCCGACAGACGTCCCTGAAAATGCGTTTTTTTTGCGTTTTTTGTCAAGAAGGAAACCCCTTGAAATGTTTAACAAACGAAAGATTTTGACCCCCCTCAGTGCGAATATGTACATGACAGACGTCTAAGTGGCCCCACAATCCCCGACAGACGCGATTAAACTCGCGAATTTTATATTGAAATTTTTAGCTAATTGATGTATGCCACCAAAATGTATGGCAATCGGAAGGTCTTGACTACCAGAGTACTAATATTAAAAAAAAATTGATTTTAGTGTCATCCAACGGCTGTAATAGGATTTTGAGGGAAACCACTTGAAATGTATCCCAATCAAAAGGTCTTGACCCAACAAAAATTACAATATAAGTGACAGACGTTTGAGTGGCCCCAAACAACTAACAGCTGCGATATAATTCGCGGATGTTATTATTTTTTTTTTAATTGTATATTAGTGGTAGCTTCTTCAAATGTTTACCATATAGGGCTGACCACGAGACGAGAAAAGTCTCGGTCAAGATCTCGGTCTGTCATGACGAGACCGAGACGAGACTGGCTTTTTAGCAACCGAGGCGAGACCGAGACGAGACTGTATATTTGGACCGAAATTTACAGAGAGTCTAATAAATTAAAAAAATCCAGTTTCATTTAAATATTTATTTTCTTTTGCACGTATTCAAACTATAATCGAAAATATTTCGTTCCAAAATCAACAGGTTGTCCGGAAATCGTATTTTTCGGAGACGAGACCGAGACGAGACTAAGTTATAGAGACCGAGACGAGACTGAAAATATTCGATTTTAACGAGACCGAGACGGGAGTCAAGCCCTATAAATGGAGATGCATTTCAAGAAATTTTATTGATAATCTAATTGATAACCTTGTACATACTAACATCCGCGACTTTTATCGCGCTTTTCAGCAGTTTGGCGTTACTCAAACGCCTGTAACTTGTAAACTCATTTTCTTGAGTCAGAACCTTTTAATTTGAAGAAGCTACCACTAAAATACAATTTCAATTCAATTCAAACGTCTGTCACTTACATTTTAATTTTTTTTGGGTCAAGACCTTTTGATTGGGATACATTTCAAGTGGTTTCCCTCAAAATCCTATTACTAAAAAAATAAAATAAATAAATCCGCGATTTATTTAGCGCCTTTCCAGCCGTTGGATGACACTAAAATCTATTTTTGTTTAATATTAGTACTCTGGTAGTCAAGACCTTCCGATTGCCATACATTTTGGTAGCATACATCAATTAGCTAAAAATTTCAATAAAAAATCCGCGACTTTAATCGCGTCTGTCGGGGGTTGTGGAGCCACTTCGACGTCTGTCAGGTACATATACACACTCAGGGAGTCCATGGCTAAAAGTTGTGATCCATTTCAAGTGGTTTCCCAAAAGCCTAAAAACGCCAAAAAATCGCGTTTTCGGGGACATCTGTCGAAACCATTTTTGTTGTCAGGGAGTTGATGGCGTCAAGTTGTATTACATTTGAAATGGTTTCCCACCCGATTTCAATTTTCAGAAAAGTTGTACTTTTGATGCACTTTTACGTGGTAACGGGGCCACTACATGCTGGCAGACGATCGTATTCGTTATCACCTTCACCAGGACTACTAGATGCGTCCTCGAGCATATAAGACTTCATCGGACATGCCAAATTATTGTCCGGAGAAACGGATAAAAACTATTCAAAGGAACATGAAAAGAGAAGTGAGTTTGTTATGTCCCTTCTGATTAGCCTATTTTTCAGTGTGAAAAAGGAAACTTGTGTTTTATCACAAGACAAATATTATTGTCTAAAAACAAATAATGAGTCCTAAACTGTGTCAGATACACCACATTGCAAACAGCAATCTTCGCCCCTGCATTCCAATAATTGGCTACGTTGCATACTGAAACTGCGAAATTCTAGGACATTATCTCTCATACAATTTAGTAATTTGTATAAAATATTTTTGATTGTATTGACCATATTGCTGTAACTTCTTCTTATACAGGGTGTCCCGTAAAGGATGGTCCAAACTGAATATGGTGATAGCCCAGGTCATGACCTTTCAGAATTTGGTAACTTGTTTATCCCGAACCATTAACCATAATGGTTTTCGAGTGACGGCTGTTTTTTTGAAATTTGCCCGAACCCCTACTTTGGACCACTGTTTTGCTCACCTCGTCATAATTGATTTTTATTTTTTTTATTTTTAAACTTTAACATCGACCAATAATAAGACTTTTTTTGTGCATTCAAATAATTTTTATTTGTACAGCATTTTTATAAAATTACTAAATAAAGTCATAGTTTGATCAAAATTATTTTTTACTTCAATCTTTGAAAGAGCGTCCTGAATTCAAATCGCATGACTCAATACTGGTTCTTACTTACTTGCCTTTCCTTTGGACTTTCTTAAAAGGTATAAATCTAACCAATGCAGACTCTAAATCAGAAGTTACAACCATTTAAACTGAATCAGTTTTAAGAAAAATTAAAATTAATTCCTTTTTTTTTTTTTTTTAATTGTTTTGTTGTTTATTTTATGATTTTTTTGTATTTTTATGTTTTTAGTTTTTCTGGGTATTTTTTTTGTTTTGTTTTTGTTTGCTTTTTTTGATTTCTTTAACCCAGTTCATTTATAAAAATTGTTCAAAATGTGCCCCTCCTGCACGTATGCCAGCTCGACAGCACTTAAAAAACTGTCTTTTTAAATTGCTTGTGCTTGGCGAATTGCTTATTTCTGCAGCAGAAACCTCAATACGTTGCTAAAGTGCACGTATGTTTGAAATGAGCTTCGCATAGACTTTTTCCTTGAGATAGTCCTAATAAAAGCAGTCCAACGGATTAAGGTCTGGTGACCGAGGTGGCCATAAAATTGGTCCACAACGCCCAGTCCATCGTTCATGGTAAGAATTGTCCAAAAAACGTCTCACATCAATACTGTAATGAGCTGGGCAACCGTCGTGTTAATACCACATTGATTGTATTATGGCAAGTGGCACGTCTTCCAACAAAAAAAATAGCCTATTTTGCAGAAAATCTAAATAAATTTCACTATTTAGTGTATCCGGCAGTTCAATGGGTCCTATTATGTGGCCATTCAAAATCCCAGTCCACAAATTTCTTTTGAATTTGTATCTCGCACCAAATGCGGATTTTCCAATTGCCAACTATGGAGGTTATGCAAGTTGACAAATCCGTCTTTTTTGCAAGATGACTCATGCGTCGCGTCGGTCCACAATATCTTATCGAAAAAATCCGGATCCTCTTGGTTATTTCGGAGCATCGTCCGACAAAATTCAACTCTTTGTGTATAGTCCCTTGGAAGTAGAGTTTGAACACGTTGCAAATGAAAGGGATGAAGGTTGTTCCTTTTAAGCACTCTTTGGATGGTTGTTTTTAAGACCCCTGCTGCCCTTTTGATGGCTCTAACAGATGTAGAAGTGTCTTTTTCGACAGCACGCAAAACTGGCTCATCATGATGGCGTTGACTTCTTCCTTGTCCTAGACTTCTGCCCTCCAAATAAGCCAAGTGAACCCGTATGAAAAGGCGATGGTCAGGATGGGAAGCATTTGGGTACCTCTCAGCATATGTTCTGGCTCCTGCTCTGGCGTTTCCTGCACATTCTCCATAAATGTAAATCATTGAAGCATATTCCCGTGGCGTGTAAGACACTTTAATTCTTTTTTTTTTTCAATCAAAAAAGTTTTAGAAAAAACCAAAAAAAAGACAATTATCTAACTTTGAATAAGCGCCATTTTTTTTGAAAGTTTTGAGATTCTTACCAGCCATACCACTTCCGGTAAAAATAAATTAAACATTAGTACAAGGATTGGCCAAGCGTGGCGTCGCAAAGTTACAGACCGCCATTGTAAGTAAAATTAGGTTGGTTTGAGGATGAAATTATTTATTGAAATTGATATGAGATGTCGCTAATATTATAACGAAGTAAGAAAATATGGGTTTAGTATAAAAATAAATAAAACAAACAAACCAAAAACAAAAAAATACAATAAAAAAATATCATAAAATTAACAACAAAACAATAAAAAAAAAAGAATTTATTTTAATTTTTCTTAAAACCACGATTGAATGAAAATATTTTTTAATCATAATAATCCATAATGTACATTAGATGTAAGTTTTCTTTTTTTTTTTTTGTTATAATTTATAAAAAAAAAATAATGTATCGTTAGTACTTAACGAAATAAATAAAAAAGCTTTAAATAGTTGTTACTTCTGATTTAGAGTCTGCATTGGTAAAATTTAAACCCTTTTAGAAAGTCCAAAGGCAAGGCAATTTTTTAAAAGCAAGAACCAGTATTGAGTCATGCGATTTGAATTCAGGACGCTCTTTCAAAGATTGAAGTAAAAAAATAATTTTGATCAAACTATGACTTTATCTAGGAATTTTATAAAAATGGTATATAAAATCAAAATTATTTGAATGCACACAAAAAAAGTCTTATTATTGGTCAATGTTTTAATTTAAAAATAAAAAAAAATAAAAATCAATTATGGACGGGGTGAGCAAAACAGTGGTCCAAAGTAGGGGTTCGGGCAAATTTCAAAAAAACAGCCATTACTCGAAAACCGTTATGGTTCGGGATAAACAAGTTACCAAATTCTAAAAGGTCATGACCTGGCCTATCACCATATTCAGTTTGGACCATCCCCTGTATATAAAAATGGATGTGTGTATGTTTGTTAGCATGGTATAGACTCCGAAACCGCCCAACGAATTGAACCTACATTTTCAGGACATCTTTAGTGTAGGTAAGTCCGAGCACGTTTTTGTGAAGTTTGGTCGAAATCCGTCTGGAAAATTGTCAACCAGGCCCAAAAATATATTCCGGAAGGAATATACTTGAACTAAATCGAATGATATCAGATAGAAATATATGTTTGAGGGGTTATATTCAGGTTATTAGATGACAACCTGAGGGTAATGTTTTTTTCGCAACAAGGAGTAGAAGTTTTAGTTGCAATTGCAGTTGCAATTAAAAATAATTCACACTTATAATTTATAATAATGATGGTATCATACTTACATAGGCTTAACACAAATTGGGCGGAAGTTGAAATTGCAGCAATTGCAGTTGCAGTTAAGGATGCAGTTTAAGATGGAATACATTTAATTGATTTCAAGAAAAATTTCTTTTATTGTATTTAACAGAAAGCGTACGAATGTTAGCATGGTATATATGTTAATCAGTTATTGCAGTCAAAGTTGCAGCCGCATTTGCAGTAATAGTAAAGTTAATTAATTGTGAAAAAGATAAAAACCATTACACATGACATTTCAACCATTATTGCATATAGAATGATTTGAAAATGTATACAATAATTGATTATGACCCCGCGAGTAACTCTGGTTAAATAAAAAAGAATGAAAGCTGCATTTTACAATAATTAATAACATAAGAGCAGCTAAATATTAGTAACTAGAGTAGGGAGAAATTCGCAGGATGAACACAAGGCTTGAAAAAAAAGGATTGTAGTCTTTTAATTTATTTTTTTCCAAGAAGTAAAGCAAGATTCGCAGGATGTACGTTGCATGTGGATATAAACAATTGCCAGTTGCAGTATAAGTTAAAACTGTAAATCGAATATGTTTATATCCACGTTACATTTTTACCTGAACATTTGTACAATCATCCTTAAAGGGCCGGGAAAAATCGTTGGATTAAAAAACAAGTGGCTATCAGGAGGAAAACCCGTCAGAAAAAGGAAACAATGTCTAACAGGTTAACAGAAATGACCCAACAACAGGAAGATCGTTTAACATCATTGTACGGAAAACAGAAATAGGAGAAGCTGAAACGCCCGACCAACACGAATCACGAATTGGACAAGTTCGAGTTGAAGTTCGCCTGGAACAACTCAGCGCAGGGCTGAAACGCTAAGCCAACATGATTCACGCCTTGATCCGCATAAGAATAGTTTATGAAACAGAAAGAATCACTTCTTATTTGAAAGCATTTAACGACGATAAAGAAAAAGGTTACATGAGTCATCAAGATGTTGCTATTGGACCATTGCACAACATTTGCCTGCATTCTTCTGCATGGCGGTTCGAAAAAGAGCCAACCGAAATGTGTTGTTCGAATAGGAAAAGTAAAATTACCACCAATGGCGCCGCCATCAGAACAACTTCGTATGCATGTTTCTCGCATGTCTACAGACTCAACATATTTTCTACAAAACATTCGCAAGTATACAACACATTTTTCAAAATGACTTGAGTGGAGCAGCAAAATTGACAACCACTATGCGGGTTTCATGCCTTTAACTTCAAAATGCCAGGACAAGTCTATACCATAACATCGGTTCGCTGCTTCCTCTTGCCAGTGGAGGCGATACAACGTTCGCCGGGCACCGCTAGTAAATTCACAGAATAAACTATAATTTTCAAATGCTTAACTCAATTTGAAGAAAAGCTCTTTTTATAAAATTGCGTATGGCTCAAGACTGGAGGTACGAAGTACATTTCTTAATTGTGAATCGTTCTAAAAAAGATAGATTATACTCTATTGATCAAATATTACCTTCTAACAGAAGATTAAAAACACTTATACTCGTATACGTTTTCAAAAACTTGTCTTGAAAAATTTTAATTTTGTTTTTTAAATTTTATGTAAAGTAATTTTTAAAATGCTTTGGGAACTATCTTTATAAACAAAATTAAAATTTTTCAAACAACTTTTTAAAACCGTTTACAAGTTTTTTGATGAAGCTGAAGATCGCTGCATCCGAATCCTTTTAAAGTTGCAGACCTCGAAAAGTATCAATGATATTGGAAAATTTCAAATACCAAAAAGTTGTGCAAATAATTTTCCAGGGGCGATGTCCGTTACTTTTTCAAATTTGCAACCCGTTATATTTTTTTTTAATTATCCCGTTTGGTTTAACTCAATAAACCTACTAATGGCACGCACAACTCCACCGTCGCATCCTTTAGCTGTGTAGGATATCTGCATGTTCCAATGGGTATGCAGAAGTTTTGTACTCAAGCTGTCAAAATGGTCAACTGTGTTCCCATGGGTACAGTGACGTTCGCTCACATAGAACGTATTGGCCTTGGCACAGATCCTTTGGCGTAAAGGATACGATTTGTTACCGGTCCCTGCTCGGGCGCCAGTTAAGGATTCTCCGCAGAGATATCCTAAAAAAAACGCGAACGCCGACCTCTCTGGGGTCGCCCCAACAGTTCGACTTACGGAAATTACTATTAAAAGATTCGAAGAGTTTTATTTACGAAACGCTTTATTCTGACGTCCAGAATGAACTAAATATTCTTAAAGCTAAAAGTTACTACCCAGCTTATGCATAGCCTAAGCTCGCGCAAGGGTAATTGTCGATGCAGCATTTCCCAACTGTGGGAACAGCGGATGGGGATCGTATTCGGGTGTGGCCTTCGGTAGTGCAAGTGCATTTACCTTTCTAACTTAAATGCACTGTCAGCACTGTCGTGGGAAATGCATGGTGTTAACTATCTGAGCCAACGAATGAAAATATTTTGTATAAACAAATAATGGACGACTATTGTTTTGTAGATTAATTTTTTTTTTCCGATTTGTGATTTAAATTTGATTTTTTTATTTCATTAACGATCAGAATAATTTTCTATATACGAGATTTCTTTTTATTTGAACGAATTTTGTTTTTTTTATCTGAACCTGCAAAAAAACACGACTAATAATAATAAAAAATAAAGTGACTCATGGCCATTATCACACCTTGTAAAAGCCACAAATGGCCAAATGTTGGAATATGCAGACATTTGACGCTTTCACAGTGTGTCACATGCCCATATTTCAAAATATGACCATATGACACATGGCCAAATGTCACGGCATCGTTTTTTCCTAATTTCTATTTTCGCGTGGGGTATGAAATCTGTTAAGTTCCTACTATCAAGATTTTTATAATACATATATAAAGTCCTATACTTATAATTCACGTTCTATCAAAAAAGTGTTATCGCAACGTAATTTTCATTTTCTTTTCTGAAAGAAACTTTAGTTTCCATTAAAACGTCAAGCATAAATTATCTTACATCAAAACAAAGTTGGAGCAATAAGTAAACCGGAAATTTGAAAATAAATCATTAAAACGTCTGTGAAGGATAGAAAAATGCAAAACTATTTTGTAAACTTAATTACATCCCATAAAATCACACCGTGGAGTGTTTCCTCTTTAAACCCTCCTAAAAGGTATCCGCTTCAAGGACCACAAGAAATTTAAACGAGCAACAGACGAAAGTAGCATTAGCAGCCAGAGCGTTGCAAGGCAGCTCTCAAGCTGCATCCTCATCGGTTGAATCACGTTTCTGGCTTCTATATATTTCATATGCAGCTCTAGCTATGCTCCTTAGCAAGCAATTACAACACAATTTTAATTCACTCGGAAGCATCACCACAAAATCCAAGACAAAAGGAATTCCCATCCGTTCAGTTCGTTCCATCACACAATTAATGCACGTAGATTTATCTAACTGAACAAGCAATTCATTTTGGTTAATTTAACATTTAACTAAACATGGTATGCGGCAAGACCTGATGCGGCAGAGGTAGAAATATAGAAATAGGAAGCTCCTGATGGTACCCGATCAATATCTTACTTTGGGGTCTGGATAATCACGAGTTGGAGTTGGGATACATTGGCAAATAAAGTATTTGTGTACATATCCATCTCATCAATTCACTGGTTACACAATCAACCTAAGGTATCTGCACAACAGCATCCCATTTAAAACACAGTAGTGGTTCTATAGGATAATCGTCCTCAACAAATTGCTGATCGATGGATTATGGGTGGATATAATGTGATGCAGTAACAAAACACAAGCAGAGAGGCAGAGCAGCTATACCAATGAATGCTCGAAGCCTCGAAGAGACTTTATTTCTAAATCGTCCCTCTCTTCTTCCTCTTAGATACCTTTAGAAGAACGATGCAAGAAGTGTTTGCTAGTTACAATGTTCAATTTAATTTCATAAAAGTTTCGTTAAATTCAATTTAATTATTTAATTTGTGTGTAAATGCATTTAAGTCGGTAACTAAGCAGTTCTTGTAATACATTTGAGTTGACATACATTTAGTTCTTAGGTCGATGCTCCTTATCTATACTATATCTATCGTTTTGGTGCCATTATTAGAAGGTGATTCGTTCTTTAGTCAATTCCTACATATGTGTCGAAAATATGTCATTTGGGCACACTTCTGCAAACAAAATGTAAATAAATAAAATAAGAATATCAAACTATTGAGTACCGAGCTGCATCTCACCGGCAGCACACGTCTCGTGAGAGTTTTGTCCCCACCCCGTTAACGTTAATCAAAAAAAAAAAAAATAAATAAATAAATACCCATTACTTGTCGTGCAATGTAAATCAGTGCTAGTTCTTGTGCATACCAAATTAACAACAACAATCAAAGCAGTGCAATAGCCCAAATAAAAAACAAAAAAAAAAATCATCATAACACAGAGCGGTAAATTCCTTCCTTCTCCTTACCCATTATCTCTCACAGTCGTGTAAGCTTAATTGCTGTTGCATTGTGTAGGTATCCCCTCACCGTGCTCGCAGGGATTAAGCTGTCATGATATTAGATAAATAGGTGTTTGTCTTTTCTTAGTAACCAGGGCCGGATCTGTAGCAGTCCGTCGCCAAGGCATAACACTGGCGATAGTTTGCTATAGTAAAGTTCAAATTGGGATTAAGATTAGACATTCATCTTAGTTAATTGTCTGATTTGGTTTTAGTTAGTTTTTGTTTTTATTGAAATGGTGGGTGAATTTAGAGTCGACTTTAGCAACATTCGGGGGATTAGACAGAATTTCTGTGCTGTATACGTCTATACTGCGCAAAGCAGGCCAGCCGTTTTGGCACTGAGTGAAACTCAGGTAGGAGAAAACTCCGATCATACGGAATTCAATCTGCCTGGTTATAATTTAGTGCCATTATTCTTTCCCCATCGCGGTCTCGCTGTTTATATAAGGAATGATGTTGCGTACCAACTTCAACCACAATATGGTTTGTGCTCAAACACAAATTTTAACTTCATGTGGTTCAAATTTACGGTCAATAAGCACATCATTCATTCCTGTTTTAATTATCGGAGCCCAAATCTGGACAGAAATTCAACTTTTAACGAATTTTATGCTCTGTCCGACTCCATCCTAAGAATTGTTGCCCATTATCCTCACACTGAAATCGTCATTGCGGGCGATTTCAATGTACACAATTCTAGTTGGCTTCGCTTTTCTGGCCAGACAACACCCGAAGGAAGCTATATTGAGCTCTTTGCTGAGTTAAACCACCTGACTCAGCTTGTTAACGAGCCAACTCGAATCCCTGATGTTGCAGGTCAATCCGCCAACACACTAGACTTGTTTCTTACCTCTGACCCTAATAAATACACTATTAGTGTATTTTCGCCTCTAGGCTCATCAGACCATTGTGTCATATCTGCTAATTTCTCGTGCCAACAAAACTCAGTTAAAGAGAAAGTACCAACGAGAACCGTTTGGCAATACGAGAAAGCCAACTGGGACGGTCTCAACGGTTTCTTCAGTAACTTTAACTGGTCACTATGCTTCCTCGATAGTGACGTAGATGCCAGTGCAGATATGATCACAAATTTAATTCTTTGTGGAATGAGAAATTTTATCCCGAATAGGGTAAAATCTATCAAACCCAAGGAAAACTCGTGGTTTGATTCGAGCTGTAAAGAGGTTATTAGGGGCAGAGAAGTAAGTTTCCGATGTTATAAAGCCAACCCTACTGAGGAAAACCGGAATAAGTTCAAACAAGCTAGAAAGACCTGTAATGTTCATATTCGACGAACCAAATTTTTGCATGACCAGAAATTAAGGCAAAAAATACTACAATGTCCCACAGGTAGTAAAAATTTTTGGTCATTTGCAAAGAATATACGAAATGCTACTTCGTCGTCGGTTCCAACGCTCGTCTTCAACGATACACCTTTTGTCAGCTCGAAAGATAAAGCCAATTTGCTTGCAGCACAGTTTGCTGTTAATTCGACGCTGCCAGAAAGTGTTATGACTCCTCCTGTACTTGAGAGCGTAAATGATTTCATGGGACAAATCTTCTTTCGCACTCGTGCAGTTGCTAGAGTTCTAAAAGATCTCGACGTACACAAATCCGCTGGCCCGGATAGTATCCCTCCCCTTGTTCTTAAGAGGTGTTCTTCAACGCTGGCAAAACCACTGCGTAAGCTTTTCCATCTGTCCTATTCTACTGGTCTCTTTCCGAGTGGATGGAAAACAGCATTTGTCCAGCCTGTCCCTAAAAAAGGCGTATCTTCCTCACCCTCAAACTATCGACCAATTGCACTTACGTCCCTTCTTTCCAAGGTCATGGAAACGCTGATTAATTTTCAGCTAAAGAAATATCTCGAGGAACGAAAGCTTCTTAATGACCGGCAGTACGGCTTTCGTAGCAATAGGTCCACTGGTGATCTGATGGTATATGTCACCGAACAGTGGAACAAATCTTTACATTGTTTTGGAGAAAGTAAGATTATTAAGCTTGATATTTCAAAAGCGTTTGATAGAGTTTGGCATCAAGCTCTTTTATCGAAAATGCGTGCATTTGGTATCGATGAATCTCTTCTTCGTTGGATTATAAATTACCTTTCGGACCGTTCAATACAAGTTGTATTGGATGGTTTCAAGTCTGAAATTCACAAAATAAATGCTGGTGTGCCCCAGGGCTCCGTTTTGTCTCCGACTCTCTTCCTTATATTCATAAATGATCTTCTGTCTGAAACGTCTAATCCATTAAACGGTTTCGCTGATGACAGCACCCTCAGCTTCTCATATTCGTTTTCAGATTCACATCCATGTCCTTCGGATGTGGAACTTGAACGGCAGCGTATGATAAGCTCATTAAATTCCGATCTTGACAGCATTGTCCAATGGGGAATTAAAAACCGAGTGGAATTTAATGCTTCAAAAACCCAATGCTGTCTACTGTCGTCTAAGAGAAACCCACCCCCCATGCCACTATCCATGAGTGGCACTTGCATTGAGGAAACCGAAAAGCTTTCAGTCCTCGGTATGTGTATAACAGACCACCTTCTGTGGAATGACCACATATTCGACGTCGCCAAAAATGCTGCTAAGTGCTTAGGTTTTCTTCGGCGATGCAAGAAATTTTTCTCCCCTTCTGATCTGGCTGTAATCTATAAAGCCTTTTTTCGTCCAAAACTCGAGTACAACTCTCATGTTTGGGCAGGTGCTCCAATAACCCATTTAAGCCTATTGGATAGAATTCAAAGAAGAGCTATGAAAATGATAGGTGAAAGAAATATAACTGATACATTTGCTTCTCTAGAACACCGCCGCAATGTTTCTTGTATTTCATTATTTTATCGTTATTTTCATAAACAGTGCTCTAGCGAAATAGCCAGTTGCATTCCTCCCCTTAAACCGTAATACTCGCGCTGCTAGGAATGCCCATCACTTTACCCTTGAGCCCAACTTCGGACGTACTGTCAAGTTCAGGGATTCTTTCTTTTCCCGCACCACGCGAATGTGGAATGCTTTACCCGACTCTATCTTTCCCTCCCATTTTAATATTCAGAACTTCAAAACCAATGTGCATCGGTTCCTCCTCTTAAATCCTTCCCTATTTTCCTAAAGCTCGCACTGTGTTCAACATATTAAGGGTAGTCACAACCCCTTTAGTGCGCGCACAAATAAAAAAAAAAAAAAAATCAATATTTAGATAAATTACCGACCAATTATAGTTTTTAATCTATAGGGACAAACGAACAAAAAAATTGAATTATAGTGGACACGAGAACTGAACAAATATAGATTTTTTCTCGGAACGAAATACAAGACATCTGAGTTTTTGTACACATGTAAGAGAGCCTTTCACCCCTATTACGGTTCTCATTTTACTAAAACGTTTTTAGGTTGAACGATTTCCTTAAAAACTTGAATACTACTCCAAATTTTGTGGACATGTCATTCAGAATTAGTGTAAGCTACATTAGCAAAGCTTAAGCATTTTTAAGGTACCGTTCCTAATTGTGCCTGCATAATGGGGCATATTCAAAGTCGCAGATAGACCCAGGTTTAACTTAACTACAGTTCAAGACAACTTTGGCTCAACGAATACAGACCGATTTTAATTACAAATTGTTGGTTTTAAATTTTTATAAGATTAACTATCTTATAAAAATATAAAACTTGGTATACTACACAAATAGCTTCAAATATTTTGAAATGATAAACTTAAAAAAATAGAATCAACGTCCGAGAATTCAACTAAAGCTAACTTAGACCCAGGTCTAAAATGACTATGAATACGCCCCAATATGTGCAGCTGTCAAACAAATATAACATCAACCTAGCAGCAAAACCGTGGCCCTTCATAAAGCACTTTCAAATTGAAACCAACAATACAAAACGCCGTTATCACGCTCCATTTTGTTCACATACAATTTGTGTATTGTATCTACATATGTATCTGCCCAAACTTAATTTAAACTCGGCGCGGAGGCCAACCCCAGCATAATACACTGTCAAAATGCAACAGCAAAAAGATAATTTATATACCGCTTCAAATTTGAATGCTCAAACCCTCGAAGAGCCTTCCCCTCCTCTGCCTCTCAGGTACCCTAAGAAGATCGATGAAAGAAGTGTTTGCTTGTTACAATCGATCTCAAAAGTACGTTTTCCCCCACTATGTACAAAATAGACCAAAATTAGAATGATAAACAAAAAATGTACCTATGTTTGCAAGAAACAAATTTTGTATAAATATATTGTATTGAAAGCATAATAAACAAATACTACGAAATTTGATTTATTGAAAAAAAAAATCGGTGGTTTCGGGGCCACTTAGACTGTCTGTCACGTACATATTCACACTCAGGGAGTGGAGTGGCTAAAAGTTGTGACCAATTTCAGGTGGTTTCCCAAAAGCCTAAAAATGCCTAAAAAACCGAGTTTTCGGGGACGTCTGTCTGGGTTTTGGAGCCACTAAGACGTCTGTCGAAACCATTTTTGTACTCAGGGAGTTGATGGCGTCAAGTTAAATTTGAAATAGTTTCCCACCCGATTTCAATTTTCAGAAAAGTTGCACTTTTACGTGGTAACGGGGCCACTACATGCTGCTGGCAGACGAATGTATTCGTTATCACCTTCACCAGGACTACTATTAATATCTTATGGTTTCCTTTCACGACCAAAATCTTCTTCCAGCTCTCGGTCTATCAGGTACTTTAAAACTAAAAAGTAACAACAATCATAAATATTTAAAATAAGAAGATGAAGAAATATAAATATTAAAATTATGAAATTACTTCTGTTTTAAGTGGAGTGAATGAATAAAATTCAAAAACACAATCATTTCTGGAGTTGAGGTCACTTGTACTTTTTAATTGAATTTTATTCATTCACTCCACTTAAAACAGAAGTAATTTCAATATTTTAATATTTAAATTTCTTCATCTTCTTATTATAAAAAACCTGACCACGGGTATTTATTTTCTGGGTGCACGAATTTAAACAAATTTCCCTAGAATAATAAAATTCACAGTATCTTTTTGCTGTGATTTTTATAAGAGTCGGTAAACATCGACCAAAATGTGTGTCTTAGTAGGGTATAACAGACTGACTGAAAAGCCCACTGTTATACCTTGGGTGAAACACAATTATTTCTGGAGTTAAGGTTACTTGTACTTTTTAATTGAATAAATATTTAAAGCCAAACATTAACAAAATATTTCAACAAACAAAAATTTACTATAACTATAGATTTATCATTACAAAAAATAATATATCAGCTGAAAACATCATAAAACAGCTCGTATAGGGTAAATAAGCCATAGTCCATTTTACACCTTGTTACTCGGGTCCTTTTTGCCCACAATCAGTATTTGTATTAATTTTGTGTTTATAAAATTTGTTTGTTTTGATATTTATTTATCCAACAACAAATAATAAAATCAATCACTTCATTAAAAACGAAATTCCAATATGAATATGGCCGTGTAGTTTGATGTTAAGTTGAATATTATTTTTAGCAAAATGTCTGTTTGTAATGTTTCATAGTTAAAAATAAAACCAACTTAGTTGTATGTATCTCTGAAACTAAGGTTCAAAGAAGGTACTTCATTAGTGCTCGTCATTGAAAATAAGATAAAGTTAAAAACGTAGCCAAAAAAACGGTTTGATCCTTTTTGTCCCTTCTCCTCTACACGGTTAAATACAAATTATTACTATAAAATTAATTTATTATTTCAATAGTCTTAAAAAGTATAAGATAGCTAAAGGGTAAGACTGTGATTGCTCTGATAAATAAATTAAAAAATAAAATTTGGTATGCCAATTTTACGTATTTATTGAAATACAATTTTGAAAAAAAAAAAAAATGAAATTAATTCATTAACCTGCTTTCAAGATATTTAATTTAAAAAAAAAAATATTTTCAAAGGTGTTTTCTCGTGATAACACTTGCAGTTAGGCTGCATAGCTTTCGCTCCGTCATATTTAACATTGAAGGTTTTGAATGAACAACAACCACTTGTGTTGGCTACCACCGAGTATAACATTTGGCTGGAATTATTGCAATTTCATGGCTGCCACACCAATCATCAGATTCCTTATTAATGGTGCTTAGTCTTTATGTTCAATTTTAATTTATAAATTATTAGTGCCGTCAATTGGAATCGAACCTAGACCAGCTAACTCTGAAGCCTATGCACTACGCGTTGCGCCACCGAGGTCACCTGCTCATGCACATCCAATTTAGGGTTTTTGTCTTTATAAATTGCATATTGAGACAACTGGCATTTTTACTAGTCGCACACAAGTTGGTTGTTGATCATTCGATTCCAATTGACGGCACTAATAATTTATAAATTAAAATTGAACATAAAGACTAAGTTTCATTGAATTTTTGAACAAGAACATCAACTTAAATGTGCTACCACCAATTGTTTGGCTGGAGATATAGCTATTTCGTGCTTTGCCACTTTTTGCACTCATCAGTCTCCTTTTTGTGGTGCTGAGCTTTAATCCAATTTTATTTGAAAAACTTTGCCGTATCCCCCGTGGTCCCATATTACCCGACTTTACCCTAGCTCGTTCACGGAATGTTGTAGTTTGGTATCGCGATTTACGTGAACGTTTTTTCTTAAACGTAAGGCAAACGAAATTTGGCATTATATCCTACGTGAACGAGTACGCGATCGTGTACATTCAATCGATTTGTCACCCGTCAAGTCTGGAGTTAACGGAATTATATTTAATTGAATTTATTTTTGAAGAATGTGAGTAAAAATTTCATTTTCGAATAAAATAATATATTTTAGGACCAGTTTTTCGGTGTTGGGTTAAGTCCGAGTTAGTAAACTCTGAAAATAGATCTGTCTACAGTTACGTCAGGAAGCTGTTCTTTAATTGATGATGACTGCAGAATGCCTTAAAAACACGGATGATAAAATATAATAAACATTTTTTGAGTTCATACAAAGTAAACTCAACAAATTTGGAAAAACAGGCCCTTAGAATTTGACAAATAAATTTACATAAATTATGGTAGGACAATCTGACCCAAAAGTCGATTTTGGGGGAGTATATGATGGAGTATCCTAATTTGGCCAAAAACCTTCTGCTAAATACATGTTAGGAAGCATCACAGTGTATAACATGGAACACAATGCTGAAATGATCTGTTTATTGAAATTGGTTACCTGTTCTTGTTTTTGGAGGGGAAAAGAGACCATTTTCATAAAAAAAAATGGAAAACAAAAATATGCGACAAAAAAAATTGGACCAACATTTTCACTCCCACTCAATGCTCACGCGGTCCCCCCTCTTAGTACTAACCGCGTCCGACGATGCTTGATTTCGGACGAGAACTGATATTATTTTATAGTGACTTTTGAAAGGCGAAAACGATAAAATAGATCATTGTCGTGCCTTTTATCGATTCCAACACGGGGAAGCATTTTATATTGCTGCCTTTCAAGAGATAAATTTTCTTCCTCTGCATCATCTTCGCTACTCGAAAAAGATGACGCCCAATTCTCCCAGAATTAATTTGCACGAAACATTTTTTATTTTATTATTTCAATTAAAACAGCTTTATTTTTGTTTAATTACTATTTTTTTAAAGATTTTTTTTGCCTTCGAAGTCAAGAGCGAAAAGTTTACACAACTGAATAGCATGAATGAATAAACAGAAACGAAGAAAAATCCTAAGTTTGCTCGCTAACTTCTAATATTTCGGGGAGTTGATAAAATCCAAAGTTAAACAACTCTAGAGCTGAAAACGGCAACTTCGAGTGAATAAAAACTATTTCTCCAGTTGGATGGAAAAATCCCAAAGTTATGTTCAACTTTGACTGAATAAATTAGGCCTAAAAGTAATGTTACTGTAGAGGGTTGTATTTACTTTTTGCTCAACAAAGGGCTCGCCGCCCGAAATTCCGGTTTGCCTATGGTCCATTCCATTTCTGGTTTTACCAGTTAGTTCTAGAATTTCTCAATTTCGTCTCAATTATTGAGGCATAACCAGCTTGTCAGAAACACCCATATCGATGGGATTTGTGAAGCAGCGGATGTGTATTACTGATGTCCCTTCTATTCCTTCTAACTAGTGCCGCGCATTGCACATAAAAAGACCTTAGGTCTTACAGGGACATATTAAAAACACGACTATTTTACAGGGCTGTATATTTTGACTGCGATATCTCATCATTTCCAAAAAAATTGGAAAATTAGTTGTCTAAAATTTGTGTTATATTAATAATCCACTTAAGTTTTGGTGGAGCAACAAATATGTGAAAAAGTAAATAAAAATGAAACGACTGAACCCCGACAAAAATGGCCCACGCAGAAAGAAATGCATGTTCGCCGAATAAAAGAGGGTTTCATTGCCTGCAGTTTTGGTATTAGTTTTCTGGTAGGGTTGCTATGCGTCCTCTTTTTGGAGGACATTTTTAACCCCGGCGCGGTACGTCCTCCAACTTTTAAAAAAATTATCCTCTTTTTTCCCGTAACAAGTAATTACGAAAATTAAAAAAGTCATCGAGCTCTGAATTTAAAAGAAAAACATAGCCAATACAAATCTGATGGAAAACATAAAATGAAACAGATCTTGTTTTAACTCCCGTGGGTCAACCCTCTATTTGTTTCTATCTGTTATTTGTTTTGTTTTTCCCCCTTTCACCAAGAAAATAGCTACATAGAGCTACTTTTTGCAAAAAAGTACAAAAGTGTGAAATAAAGATGTTTTCGTAGTTAAGACTTAAGTTGCACAATATCAAACTTTATTGTATTTGGTGGTTCAATTTATTTACTCTAATATTTCTTACAAGATCATTTTAAAACCATGCCAAAAAGAAAGTGCTTATTAGGATGATCGTTCATTTAGAAAAGGAAGATATGACTCCGAAGCAGATTGCACAGTTTGTAACTCCAAGATTTCCATTGTAAGCAAATGAAAATACGCGATCAAGGAAGCCAAAACATCTCAAATGCACTTAAATAACAGAAGATCGGGTACATCAAGAGTTTTTAAAGCTTTCATTTTAAACAAGACACAAAAACATATCCAGGCTACTGAGGCAATAATTTCGTTTCACACTGGTTTGTTATCAGCAATCGTTTAGTTCTCTCAATTTGATCACTGAGTTAAACAAAAAAATGTTTTCCGAATCGGATTTGGGTAAAGTAATCTCATGCGCCAAGACATAGGCCACTGCCATAGTCACCAGTGTAATCGCTCCCCTGATGCCTATCTCTAAATCAGTGGCAGATCCAGAGGGAGAGTCATAGGGGTCAAACGCCAGAGAGAAAAATAAAAACAATTAAACTTCAAGAAAACAAATTCTTCTAAAGTAGGTAGACATACTTAAATGAAAAAGAACTGTAGAAGCAGAACCTCACGAATTTTGTGTTTAGAAACTAAATTTTTGAAAAATTAAATTTGAATTTTAGAGGTAAAGTAATTCTTAAAAATAACCGGAATTAAATAATTCAAAGGAGAATGGGCAAATTTGTATGAAAATTGGGTGCGAGCGGCCAAGAATGGTTTTATTGTTTTTGGATGTGGTTGGGTCCTACAAGTACAGTGTAGAAGTTTTTTCGTTGTGGTGTACTTCAAACTGGAATAAAATGCATTTTTGTGTTTAACACTTCAATAGAGTTTTACTTAGTAGAGTGGCTAATGTGAATGGAAGAATAGAAAAGGAAAGTGGAGTAACAATTAAAGACATCAGTCTCAAAAACATTTATTATAAACGAATCACATAAGTCATTAAATATTAGTGCAATTACCATATTTTGTATAATAATCTATTTTAAAAACATGATTTTCTATAGTATAGTGCCTACTCATGCTCTATAATCGCACTTAATTCCGCTGCTGGTAAGCGAATAGCATCGGTTTGGTTTCTTGCGCAGCCTAAATACCAAACTACGCACATTATAAGTGCGCAGCGTCCGACTGTACGCCTTCCACTCAGACAGGAACAGTAATAATGTGCGATTGCTTCTCTCCCATTCCTTTGTCAGTCAATCACAATATACGAATAATAAAGCTTAGACCGTGAATGTCTGGACTGTATTCGGACACGCAATAACCAAATGTCTTGCTCGTCGATATATTGCGTAAGACCTCTTAATTGCTGTTCTCGATACACTTCAATATTGTACAATCCCTGCACTAGGTGCTCAGCATAATAACTGCGGGCTATATTCACTTGGTATGTACCCAGAGCAAATAGAACAAGATCATCTTCTGATAGATTTGGAAAATCGTCAAAATAGGGATGGACACCAGTGATGCTTAGGAAAGTTGCTCTTTGTCTATTCATATTAGTACGAGAAACATAATCCGCCAGGTGGTTTGGTCGATTTAAGCGCTCGTTTATAATTTCTACAAATGTGGCTGCATGTACGTTGTCATGAATTGGCTCATGAAAAGCGTTGATTAATGAAGCTGCTATTTTAAAGTCTTCAAACGTGTGATTTAAAGCTCTATTAAAATATTCTTGCCGGAACAATTTAAAGTCACGCTCGACCATTTATAACTTCTACCACCCACCGGCATATGGTGACCAGTCTAGACCTATTTGCTTGTTCAGTTGTCAGCTGTTCTGCACCCTTACTTTCAGGCATATAAGCTGAATAATTGAATCGTGTTAAATGAGGAAGGACATCTCTAAACCAAAGTGATACAGAAAAAGTGCATTTTCTCACCGAAACAGCCCGAAGAGGCTTGTCCAACCACTGGTTTTGTTAATGGTTGGCTCAAAAGTATCGGCTGGTATCCTTTTTTTAAAAGGATACGATGAGATAGGAAATCTTATACTACTGTTGCCTTTTTCACTAGTATAAGGGCCAAGGGGCTTAGTAAAATAACCGTGGGCTATCTTGACCTGTTACGTATTGTGTCACTAGACATTGGATAACGCATCAGATAGTTTTTGAAAACGCCATCTGTCCCAAAAATGCATTTGAAAAATGTGTTCAACTTACTATAAACAGTCAACATCATTTTCGTACGACTAAAATATGCTGACACGATGGGAAGTGATTTCTTTATTACTTCCCACAGTTTAGTTTATATTATTTTTATATTTATTATTTATGTTCTATTTTATTAAAATCCAATATCTCACCCAACTTCCACAGCAGCATGAAACCAGACGAAATGCGATATTATGCAAACATATAAAGTGCAACGTCTGGCTACACGCGCTGTGTATCAATAATACCGACTCATCAGTTTTTTGACCTTGCCTTTTGCAAGCTACCTGATGGGTCGATAGATGCAACACTCATTCTTCAACCTCTAACGAAAGCAGTCAACAAAGAACAAAACAGTTGTGGCGATTGTGATAAATATTTATTCAAATCCTTCTAAGACAAATAATTATATTTTATACTCAATAAAGAACAAAACATATTACTTAAAATATCCTTGAAATAATTTTTGTTTAAATATTTGATTTTTTGTTTTAATAAAGAACAAAACAAAATGCATTTGCAAATGTCTTCATATCTTTTTTCCTAAATGCACTGCAACGAAACGCCCATATTAAAAGTTACTCAGCAGACCTTTCATTTGACACTAATTTCATTCGTGGCCGCTCGCACCCAAAAATGCCCATTCTCCTTTCACTTTTCAAATAATCTTACCTTTAGTTTATCTGAACATTTTCTCATTAAACTGAAAAAAAAATTCAATATGAAAATACAATAAAAAGTACCTACTTTATAAAATTTTCTTTTTAAATATAAGTTATTAATTTTTTGTATTTTAATTTATGTTCGTGGACCTAGTTTTTGTTTTCTTTTTGTCCTCTTTTTTAAGGTAGATGATGTCCTCCAAAGTCCGGGATTTTAAAACATTAGATTTTTTTCTGGGATCAATATTCCTCTTTATTATTTCGTTCCATAAATATGTTCTTTTTTAACTAATTTTCCTAAACTATGCCTATTTTCGAAATGAATTTCGATACTTTTTCCCTTGCAAAATAAAATTAAACACAATACCTGTCTACTCCTACAACAGCTTCACCAATTTCGATTTCATAGGTATTAAAAAATTAGTTTGGCGTAGTTTAATTTCTAACTAAAATTTCATTAAAATTTGCATTAATTCCCAATAAATATTCTCAAAACGTCAGAACTTTCCTAACATTTCTGAAAATGTATGATATATAATCTATTCATGACAAAGCCCAAAAAAAAATAAAAACATTTTTATTATGTTGATAGTTTGTATATGTGACGTGTACAATATGTAGGAGTAGGTACAATGTATTCAATATTGATACAATTTTATGTTGAAAATCATTTCTCTTCATACATCGCTTCAATTCCCAATTAATTTCCTATCTGTTGATTGTATTCGATATTGTTTGATGAAAATTACCATAGAACAGCAAAAGAATGATATAACACAGCACAAACAACATATAAAAAAATTCGAAAAAAAAATGATTTGTATTTTAAATTAAATAAACCCTCTCGAGCAAAGCCTATGAATCAAAGGATACGCTTCAAATAAATATACCTCTACAGAGATTCATCCAACAATTCACACATTCTTTTCCTACTCTATGAAGCAAGCCTGTTTATTTTATTTTATTAACATGTTTTATGTTTTTATTTTTATATTTTGTATGGTGTTGTCAACAATTGAATGGAATTTCAATAGTTTGTAGAATTAACAGAAAATAGAAAATGAAACTTTTAGTAAGAGCCATAAGCTGGCCATTTTTCAGCGTTAAGGCTTTTTCGATTTAGCGAGTTAGTTCAAGTGCCAGGACCTGTGTGTCGATTTTTTATATGTCCTCCAACATTTCAATTAGTATCCATCATATTCAGTTCAAATATTTAAAGTGAGCATCAGAATGGCAATAGAAGATATCGACAAAATAAAATAAAAACTAGTTTCAAAAGTACATTACTGAAGGTTATAGGTACATATGTACTCAACTCAAATAGGACGAATTTGTTTGTTTTGTTTTTGATTCATCGATTTAAAATGAAATTGGAAATTGTGAAATTGAGAAGCGCTCTTTACAACTAACAGTTTTATTGCAAAAACTGTGACACAAAATATATTTGGGTTAAGCAATTTTTTCCTTAATTGAAATTTTTGGCTTCATTATTTGCTGAGCAAATTGTGGAATCTACGTATCTACATTAGGGTGTCCGTTATTTTGTGTCATGTCGAAAACAAAATTTCAGCCTTCTATCTCAATATTAACCCGCGCCGAAACTAATACTACGTTTTCATTAGGGCCGAAATGTGATAATTTCGGAATTCGGCAAAAGAGTGTTTTCATTATCAAGTTTGCTGATTTCGTTTGACATCTCATTTCGTTATGAATTTGGAATGGCAGTTAAACGTTTGTTTTTGTTGTTTTCTCTTTGTGTTTTGGCATTTTCATGCAAGAGCTTTTTAAAGCTTTTTTAAGCGACTGCTGATGGGTGAATTTACCTCATTTCGAACCCAATTTCGTGCAAATTTAATTGAAATTAGCTCATTTGAGAACGAGAATTTGTATGGGAAATGAGGTAATGTCGGATCTGATTTGGAAATTTGCTACGAAATTACCTCATTTGGCCCAGTGAAAACGTAGTATAAATTGAAGTTTTAAATGCAAATTACATGGTAATTTGTTTGCTATAAGATTTTATTCTCATTTCACAGTGCATTTGCCATTCAAATAAATTTTTATTTTTTTTTTCAGGTTCTATGATGCATGCGCATGATTTTCATATCCAATTTGTATATTTTTCGCATTGAAATATAATTTTAAATAGATTATTAACGATAAAAAAAATATTTGATTGGCAGATACACTCTCTGCTATATGAGAATAATTTGTTTTCCTTTTAAAATTAACGCATTGCGCATGCGCAAAATCAAATGAACAGTATGGATAAAATTCCCATAGACATTTGACTCATTCTACAAGCAATAAACAGTGATTTTCAATGCTTTCGTGGTAACAAATTAAACGTAGCTTGAAGTTGGCAATGTGCATATACAGGGTGTCCCGTAAGTAATGGATAACCCTGAAATGCCGCATAGTAGACTTTATGACCGTCCTGAAAACTGATAAAAAAAAGTTCTATCCTAACCACAAGAAAAGTTATATGCATTTTTTTGTTCAGTGCATTATTTTTTTTCTTACTTTACATTTTTGAATACCACGACTACAAGTGAATGAGTTCCATCATTTTTTTTTTGCAGGAATATTTAACATTACTTGTGCCAACACATAAGTAGAAGAAAATTATTATAACTGTTGGACTTCTTAGAGAAAAAAATTATTTAACATTGAATTTCAATGCAAAATGTGAAAACAAATAATTTTTGAAAAAGTTAAATCATAGCTGGTATAAAAAAAATGCATGAATACCTGAGTGGCCAACTATTTTAAAAATATGCGCGTTAAATGCAGATTTCAAAATGGTATTACTTATTATTATATCTAGAGTCAATAGCAAGTTATTGGTAAAATCTGCAATACTAGAGTAAATTTAGCAAAAACAAAAGTTTTCAAAATTAGCACAGTAAACGTGAAAATAATACCAAACGTTGAACATAGCAGAATTTTGATTTATTGGCTGTTTCTACGATGTTGTCCTAATGATAAATCCAAGCTTTCAACTTCTAGGGCCGAATGCATTATTGATAAAAATGTCAAAAAAGTGCAAAAAAAGGGTTACATTTTCGAGCTTGTTTTGAATTTTACCTGTTCTTTTGGGCTTTAACAAACCCATCAAATATTTTGTTGGTTGCTATTAGTTTATTTGTTATTTTCTCTAAACAAAAAGTTTTTGAGCCAGCTTTTAATTACATGATCACTTAGTTAGAAAACAAAAACAAAAATAGATAATTTTTAATTTTTTTTTATTTAAAGCAAATGCTCAAACTGTTTTCCACCCACTCTTATACAGGTTCTGCACCTCCGAATAAATAAACGTCTTAGTCAACGTGCAAGGTTTTGCTCAGAAATTTGTAATGCAGCTGCCTCCATACGATTTCTTAGCTCCTCTAAAGACCTGATAGGCTTGCTGTATACGATTTCCTTAATGCATCCCCAACAAAAAAAATCAAGTGGATTTAGGTCTGGTGAACGGGGTGGCCATAAAATTGGTCCCAGACGTCCTATCCATCTGCCTGGATATCTGGCATTTAAATATGCCCGCACAGGCACAGCATAGTGTGCTGGACAACCATCATTTTGAAGCCAATGGGATTCATTTAGTTCTTGAGGCACTTCTTCCAGCAAGGTTGGGAGATCATTTTGGAGGAACTCCAAATAACCTTGGCCAGTTAAAATCCCCGGCAACTCAAAGGGTCCAATTATTTTCCCATTGAGAATCCCAGTCCAATAGTTTATTTTGAATTGGTACTGGGACCTGTCTTCCCTCATGATGTTTGGGTTTTGTAGTGCCCAGAAGTGGAGATTATGGAGATTATTGATTCAATATAGCTTTTAACGGCCTTTAGTCCATAAAAATTGGCGTTTCGTCCCGGCGTTCTCACTTGGACTCTTCAGTTGACAGTGAGGGCCTTGTCAAGACGCAATTTTTATTAAGTTCAGTCCAGCTTACATCAATTTTACAGCGAAAATCGAATGTGAACTATATCCAACCCAATTAGAATTTCTAATCAAGAATTGTTGGAAATTTTGTTACCCGTGGCCTGGCATTGTTAACATTTGAGTGTTTTTTATAATACAAATTCTATATACTACTGAAATACATCAGCCAAGTAGAAGACTTAGCATTATTTAATTAGACTTGTTGAATTATTGATTCAATATAGCTTTTAACGGCCTTTAGTCCATAAAAATTGGCGTTTCGTCCCGGCGTTCTCACTTGACAAGGCCCTCACTGCCAACTGAAGAGTCCAAGTGAGAACGCCGGGACGAAACGCCAATTTTTATGGACTAAAGGCCGTTAAAAGTTATATTGAATCAATAATTCAACAAGTCCAATTAAATAATGCTAAGTCTTCTACTTGGCTAATGTATTTCAGTAGTATATAGAATTTGTATTATAAAAAACACTCATAGATTATGGAGATTAGTGTAGCCATCTCTTTTAAATGTCGACTCATCGCTCCAAAGAATTTTGTCAAAAAACTGCGGATCTTCTTCAATTTTCATTATCATTTGTCGACAAAAACTCATTCTCGTTTCAAAATCTTGCGGCTGGAGAGTTTGCACCCGTGTTAGGTGAAAGGGATGATATTTATATTTACTTAGCACATTATGCGCAGTCGTCTTTCCGATCACAGTGTGTCGTGCTATTGCTCGGATTGATACTGTAGGATCTCGGTCAAGTTCTGCAAGCACTAAGTCTTCGGTATCTCCTCGAGGGGGTCGTCCCACGCTAGCACCACCAACACCACTACCAGGCAGCCTTCCTTCCGAGAAACAGCTATGGACTCTAATAAACACTCGATAATCCGGGTGACGTGCGTTAGGGTACCGTTCCCTATACAGAGTCGCAGCTTCGTTTGCGTTGCCTCTGCACTCTCCATAAATGAAATGCATGTTTGCATATTCTTGTGCAGAATACAGAATACGTGGCATCGAAAAAGTTCAATCAAACGTCTTAATTATCAAAAAGCAGGTTCAGGAAAACAGCTATTTAGACCGTTAATTTTTCTGAAGAATGAACAATAAAAACGATATAAATAAGTGTTCGTCGTGGTCTTAATCTTATGAATTAAGATCAAATTACAAAAACTTTAATTCAAAATTTAAAAAACTTACGATTTTATGCGTTCTCACTTTCTCAGGATCTTACAATTTACTATTCAAAAAACACAATTAAAATTGAATCAGAAGACTTTTTGTTTGGAGAAAATAACAAATAAAAAATAGCAACCAACAAAATATTTGATGGGTTTGTTAAAGCCCAATAGAACAGGTAAAATTCTAAACAAGCTCGAAAATGTAACCGTTTTTTGCACTTTTTTGACATTTTTATCAATAATGCATTCGGCCCTAGAAGTTGAAAGCTTGGATTTATAATAAGGACAACATCGTAGAAACAGCCAATAAATCCAAAATCTGCTATGTTCAACGCTTGGTATTATTTTCACGTTTACTGTGCTAATTTTGAAAACTTTTGTTTTTGCTAAATTTACTCTAGTATTGCAGATTTTTACCAATAACTTGCTATTGACTCTAGATATAATAATAAGTAATACCATTTTGAAATCTGCATTTAACGCGCATATTTTTAAAATAGTTGGCCACTCAGGTATTCATGCATTTTTTTTATACCAGCTATGATTTAACTTTTTCAAAAATTATTTGTTTTCACATTTTGCATTGAAATTCAATGTTAAATAATTTTTTTCTCTAAGAAGTCCAACAGTTATAATAATTTTCTTCTACTTATGTGTTGGCACAAGTAATGTAAAATATTCCTGCAAAAAAAAATGATGGAACTCATTAACTTGTAGTCGTGGTATTCAAAAATGTAAAGTAAGAAAAAAAATAATGCACTGAACAAAAAAATGCATATAACTTTTCTTGTGGTTGGGATAGAACTTTTTTTTATCAGTTTTCAGGACGGTCATAAAGTCTACTATGCGGCATTTCAGGGTTATCCATTACTTACGGGACACCCTGTATGTAAAGACTATATAAGAATTTCAGCTTTCATTTCAAAAGTGCTTGCTTGAATCAGGGGCGTATACAGCTTTAGTTCTTGGGGGGGGGGTCATGCCAAAAAAAAATAACACGAACTTATATTTGTTAAAAGTCAAGTGCCTTATATTTTTTTTTCATATTTTATTGTGCGTAGCTATATAAATACATAAAAGAAAAGGGAAAAAATCTTAATTAATTATACTAAAGGGTTTTCCAATAGGGACGGGTTGATTTTGACAGCTCATGGCGGCCATATTGTTTCATTTACTTTCGGTCAAAATGTCGTCTTTTAATTAGTTACTACAGACAAATCATCATGGTGAGTTACAGCTTCGAGCAACACGTGCAAATGATGTTTTAGAGCAGTTAGAAGTTTATCCCAATTTTGGTCGAAAAATCATATTAACCATTGAGGCCCATCTTTGGATGAATGGGTAAGCAAAATTGCCGGATTTGAGACAACACTAATCCACGCGAGATTCACGAGGTGCCAATGCATCCAAATAAAGTTACTGTTTCGTGTGGATTTTGGGCTGTATGCCTGGAGGCGTCATCGGTCCGAACTTCTTCGAAAATGATGCTGGCCAGGCCATCACCGTCACCGGCGATCGCTATAGGTCGATGATCACCAACTTCTTGTGGCCTAAATTGGATGATATGGACACTGAAGATATATGGTTTCAACAGGATGGCGCTACGTGCCACACAGCTTAAGACACAATCGATATTCTGCACGAACGGTTTCATGGCATGGTTATCTCGCGCCAAGGCGACGTGAATTGGCCACCAAGATCGTGTGATTTTTGACACCTTTGGACTTTTTCTTGTGGGGCTTTCTTAAGTCGCAGGTCAATGCGAATAAGCTGCAAACCACCTCGACCCTCAAAGAGAACATAATCGATGCCATCGGTCAAATTCAGCCTGATTTATGCGCCAAAATCATCAAAAACTGTACCTTTCGAATCCGCGCCCCCCAGCGAAGCCGGGGGCGGCCATTTGAACGATCTCTCAAATAAAGATAAAACCTTATTGATATCTTGTTTTATTCAATTTTAAAATCGACCCGCCCTAAATGGGAAACTCTATAATACATTACCTTTGCTAAAAAAAAGTTAAAATAACTTAAAATCGTTCATATACTGGAAAAATATATCGTACCTTAACTCATTTAATTTCAAGACAGTTAAGAATCAAAATTCGGCGTGAAATAGTAGACTACGAATGTAATACTAAATTTTCACTACGCCAACTTAGGCAATTTCGTTGAAAATATATATTTCGAACTGCAAAAGCCAATTCAAAATGAAATGAGCTACCTATACAAAAAAATTAACAAATTTAAGACGAAAACACTTTTTTGGTATTTGCAAAGTTACCTCATTTTTCGTTCCAAAGAAAAGTAAAGTAAACAACTGAGTCGAACGAACCTTTATTAGCGCGCTCTTCATTTTTATTCCTGAATGTTACATTTTTTATTTCGGAGGGCCTCAGCAACAACACAACAGCGAATTGAAGTTGGAGGAAAAATTAGTAAAATGTCATTGATATTGTGCACTGTTTTCTGTTTCTTAATTTTAGTAAATAGATATAAATATTCACTACTGAAAATGAAAACAATAGCTCTGATTTTCAAAAATGACCACTAGTGTAAATTGCTCTTTTTACAATAGTGGAAAAACTAAAATACATTACAAATTCGTGTTATAATTGAATACAAAGATTCGTTTTCGTTGTGTTTCAAGAAAAGTGCGAACAAAGTTCACTAGTGGTTTGGATATGCCTCTGATTTGAACAAAAATGTATGTCTCTAAGACTGCCACCGATGGAAAAGTGAAAGGTACCTTACTAAATAAATATGTACATCAAATATAACTAATCTTTTTATCTTTCTTACCACTAAGCCTTTCTGATAAAAATAGTGGACAAAGTTGTTAAATTCTACGAGTCTAGTCGCTTTTCGTCAATAATTCCATCCGACTGGTCAAACGGTTCACCGCAAGGAGTTCCTTTACCATAGCTATTGGCATTATGGGATTCATAGGTTACTTTGTAAAAGTAATCCACATCCAAATCAATAACAATATTGTTCGATCGTTAATATTGAATAAGTGCAAACAAAATCCTTTCGTACTAGGTTTTCATCATAGTTTTATATATTTATGTCTTTTATCGTTAACATTAATATTTTTTGGTTAGAATAACTATAAATCGAAAGTTATCACTTTTTTGCATTTAAAAATAATTTGTCATACAGAAATCAAACAAAACAATTTCTGTTTGTGTTCTATAATGTGTTTAAAGATTTTATTTTCAGAAAAAAAAATGTTCTTTTTTTTGAAAATCCTATTAGTTTTTACTTTACTGAGTAAAAATTTGGTAACAACTCCGCACTTTGATTTCTGTTTGGTTTAACAGGTTTTAGCTGTCATCTCAAAACGGAAACTAGCCTTTGCATATATTTTAAGATTTGAATGTATTATCATATGAGAAGTTTGTTAAATTTGAGGTACGAGGAAGAAAATCAAAGTATCATCGATTGACTACAAAATAAAGTAGGTATTCCATTGCCATGAAAATTAAATTTCTTATTGAATTGAAGTTACCAACATTCAAATTCTCTATTGAATTCTAAATTAACAATCGAAAATCCTACTAGCTCTAAGTAACCAACTTTTTTTTTTTTTATGTGGTTACTAAATAATTATTTCAGATCAACAAAATAATCTTGAGTTCTCGGGGGGGGGGGACATGACCCCGTGACCCCCTCCCCCCCTGTATACGCCGTTGGCTTGAATTAGCGATTTTTTAAGGCAAATTATGTAACTTTATGGTTTTCAAGGACACCAATTGGAAGTAACATAGTTTGGCTCGCACCCTGTCTCTTTTTTTCATGTGAAATCGAACTTATTAATTTTAAGTTATAAAAAAACCTATCAGCCGATAGTCTCTTTAAAAGAAACCCGCTTTTCTTAAATTTAATTTGAAATTTCTTTTGACTGTTTTCTTCTTTATACCTATAGGTATTCAATTTCCAATATCTTGGATCCTATAATATGAATGTGAGTATACTTACATACTTATAGGTACATACAAATTTCTTAAATATAAGAAATCTCAGCAAGATTCAAGAAAATGTATCTTACCCAGGACTTGGTAGTGGTACCTTTATATAATGTTACTATATCTCTATATCTATATCATATCCCATTGCATTAAAATCCATCCATCTATTCATTGGTGTTTGAAAGAAATCACTTTTCGTATGCACACATCGCTTCGTTCGTTCGTTTAGCATATTATAACAAATTTCGCATATCCTCTTGCAGCTGCACACTTTTCCTATAGAGCTGCATGCATATCCCTTACCAGTTCTATTTGCCATAATGCTTTCTTAGTCCACAGCCATCACTTTTTTCTCCCCCTCGCTCGCCCTCTTCTATCGATCAACAACAATAATAAATAATACAAGAAAATTTCCACTGTATTTAACAATCTCTACTTGGAACAATTTTACCCCTTCTCTTCCCGGTGTGATGTTCGGGAGAAGGATGTGAATTCAATAATCTGTCCATTAAAGGATCGATACATTGTACATTTTTTTTCTCTCCCAAGTCCTTAAGCTGGGCCAGTTATAGTAGTTGTTGTAGTCGGATGCTATTTCTGCAAAGCATTATTCCATCAGCATCAGCAAGAGTAGCTAGATGTATATTGTATATAGCAAGTCTCACAAAACATCCATTTGGTCGTATAGTCGTCGTCTTTGTCGTTTCTTGTCCTCAACATAGCCCATCGCCGGTATAGTGGTAATGATGTTAGCCAGCTATCCCTGAAGGAAAATAAAAAGGAACGTACCGCTCCAGTCCATTGCATACATTTAAATTTAAAAGGGGGCTTTAGAGGAAATAAGTCCGCCTTAATAGTTTACTCTCAGGACGTTACAGTTATATTTATACTCACTTAAATGGTGAATGGTGTATTATGGACTCTTTACTGGATGATGTGATGCGGAGCGGTACCCAGTTCTTATGGAAACCAAAGCAAAAAAGTGCGAACTACCAGGCATTAGCATCGTTTTTGCTATTGGTATACTCTATTTTGCTAAAGTTCTATTTCCCTAGCCCCATTCTAATGGGAAAATATTATTTCTAGTCACGTTTCCGCTATAATCGAAAAAAAAATTCATTTCAATTTTTTGCTTTCCTTCTTTTTTTATTGAGTGGAGTTTATGATGGTGTGTGAACTAAAAGAGGATTTTGCATTTTACTATTCGTCAAACATGTGTGTACCTAGGTCACCAAGCACTCAGTTATTTTCCTGATATTATATTTTAAGTCCCCTATCTGGCTACTGAAATATTCAAACCACTGAATCTGTTCTATTTGTTGCTCCACGCATCCGCTGGCGACATTATCAAAAGTCACTGCAACAGTATTTCAGAAAAAAATTTCTTTATTCTAATTTCGTTTCTGGTATGTTATTATTTATTATTTATTTTGTTTAACTACATTGATAAAAGAATGAATAAATGACCTAAAGATCTATTGTGCTCCCGTCTAGGGCTAGATGAGATCGCTCATTCTATAGCTCTTTCTCTAAGTTTGTTTCTTTGAGAAACTTGAGTATTTGGAGAACTTTTAGAGATGGTAGTTCGCTCTCTTCTATCTGGTGACGTCCCAGATACCTATGTCTTTGTTGCACGAGTGCATCGCATTTACCTAATATGTGGTCAGGTGTTTCCTCATGAATGTCGCAGAATCTGCATTTGGCACTACTCACCAGCCCAAGAATACTTAGGTGTCTTTTTAGTTTGCAGTGACCAGTGAGGAAACCTGTTATTATTCTGAGGTTATTCCTGCTTAAGCCTATACAGGATGCAAAGCGTTCTTGGTTGTAGCTCCCAAGAAGTAGTTTCGCTTGCCTCAGGTGGGGGAGTTCTGTCCATATAATTTGGATCTTTTGGCCTCCTCTTCTGTTTTGATTTTATTTTTAATCACATTTTCTCCTATACCACAGTAGGGCTCAGTGGACTGTCCCATCGACAGGGAAAGTTTGGTTCTCGATCTCGACGTTCTCGATCCATCTGTGTACCATTTGATGGAATTTGCATTGTGAGAGTAGTTTATTGTTTCGCCTACCCACTCTTTCTTGCTACTCAACTCCGTTCTGAATTTTTTCTCGAAGTTGTACTTTTTAGTCATGCCATCTCTTGGAATGTCAAGTAATTACGATACTGAGGACCTGGAAATGGATTCCCTTTCTCTAATTCCTATACATTTACCCTTCCCAGTACCTTACCTGGCGAATCTTAGGATGGCTCCCTTTGCTGCGCTTTCTACCACCACATAAAGTGGGGTTAGGTGAAGGATAACCTCCATTGCTGCAGTGGGACAAGTTCTCATTGCTCCAATAATGCATATGCAAGCGAGTCTTTGAATTTTGTTTAGTGATTTCCTAGTTGTTTTGCTAATTCGGTTCTTTTGTGCCATGCAACCGCACAGGTAATGATGGGCCTTACCATTATGGTGTACATCCATCTAATGATGTTTGGTTTGCAACCCCATGATTTCCCACCAAGCCTCTTGCATATCATAAGGGTTTTTGTGGCTTTCCCGACAGTTTTGATAAAAGAAGCTCTGCATCGGTATAAGGTCTGACAAGTGCCTCATAACATAAAGCTTAAAAGGAAGTAATACAAAATTTGATCAAAGAACAAAAATTAAACAAAAGCATAAACTCGTTCCATACAATAATTGCCCCAAAATAGTTACATGCAATACATACATACTTTACTCTACTTTAATACCTTAGCGCAGAATTTTAAACAATTTTAATACAATAGGTACCAAGGAAAATTAAGTATGGTAGGTAGTAGACAGATGCGAACGCAGGGGGGCTTAGGGGACTTGAGCCCCCCCCCCCTAGCAATATGGTATACTGTGTTAAGATTTCATATATCATCGAAGAAAGTTTTTTATTATTTTGTAGTTCAAATTTTATTTTTGTTAATTTTAAACTTTAGCAGTATTTTCAATTTTAATTACAAAAAAAAACTATAGACGTGGATGTCGTATTGAAATCATTAGTTCATATCACACGTAATCTAGATTTTGTTAATAAGAAGATGAAGAAATTTAAATATTAAAATATTGAAACTACTTTTGTTTTAAGTGGAGTGAATGAATAAAATTCAACTAGAATAATAAAATTCACAGTATCTTTTTCCTGTGGTTTTTATAAGAGTCGGTAAACATCGACCAAAATGTGTGTCTTAGTAGGGTATAACAGACTGACTGAAGAGCCCACTGTTATACCTTGGGCGAAACACAATTATTTCTGGAGTTGAGGTCACTTGTACTTTTTAGTTGAACTAGATTTTGTTAGACATTCCAAACGTATCTCAGTATTTTTTGTAGAAACCCAAACAAATTCCTTTGCAATCAGCCAAAATTCCCATTCAAAAAAAATAAAAAAATGGAATGAAATAACGAATGCAGTGCACTTATTAACATAATACATTCTCTTAGTATCTTCTCTTTCTTTATCGCTTTTTAGTGGGGTCAAATGCTTTGGTTCTGCTTTAACCAGCATCTTCGCTCTCAGTGAACGTATCAAATATTCAAAAAATATTTTTAAATATCTGTAAACTGCATACTATTTTTGCCGAATGTTATTTCTAATGCTACGACATAAGGCATTAAGATGACATTTCGAAAAACTGCCTTTAACTTGTATCAGAGGAAGACAATCTTCTCAAACTCAAAAAAGCTTTGTCAATGCACTATTTTTGACGTTCAATAATTTAATAAACTTCTATTTTGATAAGTACAGAAATCGAATTGGAATAAATTGTTTATTTTATTCATACTGCACTTAAGTAAAACATGAGTTTAGCTAAACCAATATGAAAACGCCCCAATAATAATTTGTATTATGAGAATTCCCTTGAAGAATGTTACCATTTTTTTCATTGTATAGCTACTGTTCCTTTACTCTGAATTTCTGTGATTTTCTGTGCATTTTGTTCCCAAGTTCCCAATCACAGAAAATCACAGAAACTCAAAGTAAAGGAACAGACCTAATAAATGTTATTAGCCGTGTTTTCTGAGAGAATGACTAGCAACTCAGTAAAAGTTTTACACGGAAAACACAAACAAAATTCTCTATAATAATTTGCCTTGTTATTGTTTTGCGTGTAAAGATTTTGCAGAGTTGCTATTCACTCTCTCAAAAAAACACGGATACACATAACACATATAACAATAGCTATGAGCTTATTTAAAGAAAAAACGGAAATCTTATTTATTAAAATGGGAAAACACTTTTCACCTAGGGTAAACTACCTAGTGACCGAGACCCTCTCAGTTATGGTCACCTATCATTATTGTTTTCATTTTACTATGGTTTCCTGTTGCTGGATGCTGTCGACGCTATTTTTAACGTGTTCAGGCATGCAAATGTCATAACAAAGGACTTCAGTTGATATTTTTAAATCATTCGTTGAATTGTAATAAAATAAATAAGTGAAGAACCTCTGTAGATCAAAGAAAACTTGTGAATTCCCTAAAAAACACAAAAGTATAAATCAATGTTTTATTAATATATCCGTGTTTTGTGCATAAGAGGACAGTGCATACTATTTGAAAGCAATAATTGTCAGATCTATTTGTTAGTTTGTTTTTATTAAAATAATAAAATAACTTAATTTAACGCGGGGTGTCCATAACCAATACGTAATATTCAATAAATTCAGTGACCGACAGTGGTGTCTATAACTGGCCAGTGGCGGATCCAGGGGGGTGGCTATAGGGGCTTAAGCCCCCCCCACTGGTGGTTCTTAAAATTGATTGAAATATAGAAATCAGAATCAGGAGTCAGAAAAAATAACGAAGCTGGGGCTTCGCAATTTATATGCTACGTATTTTTTTTCTAAGCCCCAAATTAATTAGGTTGGGGCTGAATTCTGAAGGGAATTGTACAAAAAACAAGTTCGGGGCTACGGATAATTGACAGAAAATTGGGACGAAAAAAAAACAGCTAGCGAGTAGGGCTTGACAAGAATTGGACAAAAAAACGTGGTCGGGGCTAAGCAAATAATTCCTTTAAAACTTACCTTATTCCAGAAAATGTTTGCGCTTGATTCAAGGGACTGTCAAGTCTAAGTTGGGGCTAAAGCTTAAAGAGATAATTGAAAAAAACGGGGTCGGGGCTTAACAATAAACATGCCAAACGAAAAAATAATTCACCCTATGAACTTCGCTAACTTTGCAAAAAAACGAAATTGGGGCTAAAACCCGTGAAGAATTTGGGAACAACAAATTAAAATCTGAGTTTTCTCTGGCCACTCAGAAAATCAACAAAACAAAGTCTCCACTATTAGAAGAATATTTGCAGACCCTCTAGACTGACGTACAAATTTACTGACAGATTTTTTTTCTGGTGGTTCAAAGCTTGACGTGGCTGAAAATTGAAGGTATATACATGCTAACCAAAATATGAGTATGATGGTTTGTAAGTGCATATATCGCGGTATCAAAAACAACCGTCTGGCAGGTTTCTTTTTCAGCCTTTGGCGGGGGTGGGAGTTTGAAAATAGCGATTTTCCAGTTTATTTTTTCATAGGTATTACCACTTCAATAAATTTAAGAAATATATAATGTGATGCTCTGTCATTTTCTTTAAGTCAAAAAGTAAAAATCTTGGCAATCCAACCAATAGAAGTCAAGATATTAGGTTTTTAAGCGAACCTTAATCGATATTTTTGGAGACTTTGTTTTGTTGATTTTTTGTGTTTTATAATTCTCCAAGAAAAAGACGATAAGGTCCACTTAAAAAGCTTATATTTTGAGTTCTATTGGTCGAATTGCCAAGATTATGATGTTTTGACTTAATGACAACATCAAATAATATATTTTTTAAATTTATTGAAGTGGTAATACCTCTGACAAAATAAACTGGAAAATCGCTATTTTCAAACCCTCACCCCCGCAAAATGCTGAAAAAGAAACCTGAGAGACGATTACAATATATACACTTACATACATCTTATACTTATATACATCATACTCATATTTTGGTTATCAATCCACTCCCAAAATTTGCTGCCGGTTCTTAGGCTATGAAGTTTAAATGGCAGAATACATTCGTTTAACTAGAACTACAGAATTATATAAGTTCAAGGTTTACTTTGAAACCGAATCAAGTGCTGAACTTAAGTTTAAACATAAATTGTAGTTTAACTTGTGAAACTGGCCATTAATGTCTCAAACTGGATCTACCAAGCCCCCCCCCACAGCCTAATCCTAGATCCGCTACTGTAACTGGCTCCATTGGACGTTTTTGATCATGTTAGTTATGGACATCATCGTTTTTTCTTTTTTCCCGTCATTACTTTCAAACCGCTTTTTTATTTTGCTAATAACCCGTTATTTTTAAATTTTGGACAGCTCGTTCATATTTTTCAGGATTTTATTTCAAAATGCCAAAGCAAAATGCCAAAGCAAGTTTAAAGAAGAATATTTGCAAAGTGCTTTACATCCGGTTAAGGGGGGGAATGTCAAAAAAAATGGCATAGATAGATTCCTTTGATATGTGATAGCTCATTTGAATTTGATTCGATAAAAAGAGAATTAAAATTGAATCTCAATATTGCTCATAGTCATAACGGTTCTCAAATTCTAGTATCTCTTTTGTTATTATTTGAAAAATAGTGCTTTCTTTAAACCAGTGCACTATGGATGAATAACAAAACAAAACTTTCAGAAATTTAAGCTGAAACTACAAGCTAAGTAATGCTAAAAATTTCATCTCGATATTTTTTGTTAAACATAGTGATATTATGGCCTTAAAAATGCAATTTTTCAAAATATGGATTTTTAAGGCAGTGATATTTTATATAAAGGGTGAGAAAAATGAGTCAATTTTTTGTTTTGTTTCTTTGAAAATATGTGTTCTTAGTATTTGAGAAATATTAGCGCGTTAAATTTAACAGTCGGGAGGCAGTTAAAAATCAAGAAAAAACAGTAAAAAACACGTTTTTTCAGCACCGCGGTTGATAATGTTTGGCTATGATTTTGTAAATTAAAATATTTTTTTCAAAAACTACCGTTTTTTATCTTTAAAATGACACCTCAAACGTATTGATATCTTTAAAAATATCATTTCTAAAAATAAAAAACATTAAAATGATGATTTTTAAATTTTTCAATGGAGGTAGAGGGGGAACGGTGAATGCGAAAATTAAATCCAGCTGGATTTCCATCTTTTGGAAACTAGAGATGATTTCCACAAAGTTTGAAAAAAATCAAAAATGCGATGGATTTTCGATTAGACAGTTTCATATGGAATGACTCTTTACTTATGATACATTAACAGCCATATTATTGACTCATTTCAAAACTAGTTTTACGGCAAAGCTAGTTTTATAGAGGTTTCTCACTTATGTTTTGACACCTCAACTTCGAAATCTTGAAACAAGTTTTGGATAAAACTAGAAACTCATAAAACTAGAAGTTACTGGTTTAAAAGCTTCAAAACTAGTTTGTCACTGTTTTGTATTGTTCATTCTTTAAAAGTAGCAAACAGCGAGAATTATGAAATGTCAAAAATATGTAAAGCAAAATTCATTTAATAATTGTGATGGTGGCACAGAATGCCATATTTCTCGAAGTGTTTTATACCACGATTTCATAAATTAATTTGTGGCTCTTAGTTTCAGTGATAGTGAATAGTTGTGTAATTTGCACGTAGTGTGTGTGTCTACGGCAAGCGATATGAATTTTTCATTAAATTAAAACCCATAAACTGCAATAAAAAGTGGTAATGATAAATGCCTGATGAGTTTAAAGAAAAGTTGAAAAATAAAAGTTAAAAAATTACTACAGTTTGACGTGAGTCTTAATTATCCCCATTCTTCTTGTCATACAGAAGTCAGTTAGGGCAACAAAACTAGTTCTATGACCAAAACTCTTTTGACACCCTGAACTAATTTTAATCTAAAAAGCGAATAATATCGACATTTTTGAAACAAGTTTTAATCAATTTCGACAAAACTCGAAGCAAAACTAGTTTTATCGAAAACTAGTTTCATTTCCAGTTTTAGAAATTGTCAATAATATGGCTGGGTGTGAAAACAATTGAAATGTCAAATTAAAATTTGAGCGGGTTTCGAGTTTATGTAATCTTGTTGCCGAAAACCCCTTTTATAGTTTAATGTGAAATGAAAAGCCTACAGAAAAAGGGTGTCCATAACTAATATTTTACGGGTGTCGCCCACTGAAAATAAGGTGTCCGTAACTAAAAAAAGCGGCAAGTTATTACAATTCTGTGTTTTATTTATTTTTTTAATTTCTTATATATTTTTGTCTCTAATATTATAAAAGAAAATTATTAACAGTATAATAACATATAAAAAACATTAAAATCGATGCAGCGGAAGTAAAGTTATGATTTTTCAACCTCAAAACTTCTCTTAAGGGTGTCGGTCACTGGGGTCTTACCCTACCCCTATTTTCGTTAACGTTGTTTAAATCGAGTCCATAAAGTGGATTTTTGTCAAAGTGGATTTTTTCAAAAAATATTTGTTTACAAAGAAAATCTTTGTTTACAAGGTAAAATCCATTTCATAACTAGAAAGTATTTTGTGTGTTTTTCCTTTTATTTTTTCTATTGAAAATAAATGTATGTCAAGTTAGCACTACATTTGTGGAAATTCAAAAAAGTAAATATGCAGTTAATTGTAGCTTTTTAGTAGTAAATTAGTTGTGGAAAAAAAAAATTTGTAGCTCTACTATTTTTAAAAAAAATGGTAAGTAGTGCTAACTTGATATCAACTTGGCACTACACTTTGTGAAACTCCAAAAACCAAGTACGCAGTTAATTCAAGCTATTTAGTAGTAAATTAGTTGTGGAAAGAAAAAAATTCTAAAAAAATTTTTGAGTACTATTTTTAATATTAAAAAAAAAATTAGTATGTAGTGCTAACTTGATTTAAACTTGGCACTACACTTTCTGAAATTCTAAAAACTAAGTACGCAGTTAATTCAAGCTATTTAGTAGTAAATTAGTTGTGGAGAGAAAAAAATTCCAAAAAATTTGTTGCCGTACTTTTTAAAAAAAAATAAGAGTAGGTAGTGCTAACTTGACACTGGTGAACTCAGCCATTAAAAAGGGAAATTCGAAAATAAAACATGCCATTACTTAAAGCTTTTTAGTAGTAAATTAGTTGTGGAGAGAAAAAAAGTCCAAAAAATTTGTTGCCGTACTTTTTTAAAAAAATAAGAGTAGGTAGTGCTAACTTGACACTGGTGAACTCATCCATTAAAAAGGGAAATTCGAAAATAAAACATGCCATTATTTAAAGCTTTTTAGTAGTAAATTAGTTGTGGAGAGAAAAAAATTCCAAAAAATTTGTTGCCGTACTTTTTAAAAAAAAATAAGAGTAGGTAGTGCTAACTTGACACTGGTGAACTCATCCATTAAAAAGGAAAATTCGAAAATAAAACATGCCATTATTTAAAGCTATTTAGTAGTAAATTAGTTGTGGAGAGAAAAAAATTCCAAAAAATTTGTTGCCGTACTTTTTTAAAAAAAATAAGAGTAGGTAGTGCTAACTTGACACTGGTGAACTCATCCATTAAAAAGGAAAATTCGAAAATAAAACATGCCATTATTTAAAGCTTCTTAGAAGTAAATTAGTTGTGGAGAGAAAAAAATTCCAAAAAATTTTTTGCCGTACTTTTTTAAAAAAATAAGAGCAGGTATTGCTAACTTGACACTGGTGAACTCAGCCATTAAAAAGGGAAATTCGAAAATAAAACATGCCATTATTTAAAGCTTTTTAGTAGTAAATTAGTTGTGGAGAGAAAAAAATTTGTATGTTCTTTTTTCCCATACAAAGTCTATTAGGGGGGTTTAGATGGAACAACATGTTGTACAAACTGATGTTGTATAACTTGATGACCAAAATAACTGTAAACGCAACTTTGCGTTTACATGTAAAATGATGTTGTACAACATCACTTTGGTTGATATCTTTGAAGTAAAACTTATACGGTGCGGAAAATGTCAAAATTATTACAAGCCTTGATGATGAAAGTAATATTGAACGGTGAAGAGGAGGAAAACAAAATTATCAGAGAAGAAAAAACGTATATGGATGAAGAAATAGGTACAAAATAGGCCAAAATATTCCCACATAAACTTGTTGCAAGAATTAAAACTAACAGCGGATCATTTGAGTTATTTGAGGAAATCGTACCACAAGTTTGGGCAGTAAACTTCTTCCAATCCGAAAGATTTTTCACTTAGTATTACTTTTTTAACTGCCGCCGGTAACATGATCGTATAGCATTATTTGTTTTTTTTTTTTTTCAAACCCTCTACTGTAATGTTCGGTTCAACGTCTTTATGTTTATCCAATAACACTTCGTATGCTTAACCTTTTATAACACTTTTTTTATAAATCGCTGATAAGACCTAAATACAGGCAAAAAGTCCCTCCAGAACAGGCCGACTCCTCATGCCATAGAGATGTCCAACATCACAACCACAATCCAATCAACAAACAGTGCACTTTTACTCACTGGGCAAATCATGTCATGTCGTTCACTAGCTTTCACAACTACTTCTAACTGTTACAACAAAATTCACTTACACATTCAAGAAAAACCAGAAAAAAACTCACACGCATATGAAACGTCATCTCATGGCCAAGCTTCGAACAGCCCTCCATGTCTTGTTCAAAACGTTATTTTTTTTGGACATGTTGCTGCATGGATATGGATTATTTGGAGTTCATGAGATTTTTTTTAGTTATGTTCATAGTCCGGCCATCGTTCATGGACCGTGGAGGTGGCCCGTAACGGAGTATTTGCTATGCTAGCGATTTTTTTTGGTCTACAACCTTCGTATGTTCACCAGACGAGAATTTTCTAGAAATGAAAAATAAAACCAAGTTGTATCAACATCTTTTTACATAGGTTGTATGGTTCGACAAGCTAGCAAGTTTTCAAAATATTTTGAAAACCGTACAACATGGTATGTCAAGCGGTTGTTTTTGCGTTCATATTATACAACATCGATACATTTACGCGATGTTGTACAACATGTTGTACCATATAAATCCTCTATTGGCAGAACGCACATAACGGGCAGTGTAAGAAGTAATGTAAAAAAATCTCCTCAAACGTTGAGCGGGGAGATTTTTTTTTCATTCCACTTACTTTTTGCCCTTCCTGCCTACAAACTACCAGTTGCCGGCAACTCAGTTTCCTTGTGTGAAAGTTGACTAACCTTTCCTAAAAGCTAAAAGTTGCTAGCAACTCAGTTTCTTTGTGTAAATCCAAGAATTCAATGTACGCAGCATATTAAGGCTCTCCCAAACCAATGCAAAACATTCGGTGCGGCGAAGAAACATTCGCAGTTGGTGTGGGCACTCTCATTTATCATCCTGTAAATAAATTTTGAAATGCGAATGTTTCTCCGCCGCGTTGGAGTGGGCACTCTCATTTATCACCATGTGAATTAATTTTGACTGACGAAGGTTTCTTTGCCGCACCGAATGTTTCGCATTGGTTTGGGATAGCCTTAAAGGCTCTCCCAAACCAATGCGAAACATTCGTTGCGGCGAGGAAACATTCGTCAGTCAAATTGAACTCATATGTTTCTCCGCCGCGTTGGTGTGGGCACTCTCATATATCACCATGTAAATAAATTTTGGCATGCGAATGTTTCTTCGTCGCAACGAATGTTCCGCATTGGTTTGGGAGAGCCTTAATACACTGGATAGCGAATTCATATAAGACCGCTTTCACACAAGGAAACTGAGTTGCCAGAAACTAGCTAGCTTCTCGCCTACAAATTCCCAGTTGCCGCCAACTCAGTTTCCTTGTGTGAAAGCAGTCTAATAATCTTGAAGCAAAGGCCGCTTTCACACAAGGGAACTGAGTTGCCAGAAACAAGCTAGTTTGTAGGAGAGAAGGGTAAGCGGGGAGATTAGTTTTCTTCCTCTGATGTCCTTCTCGCCTTAAAACTCCCAGTTGCCAGCAACTCAGTTTCTTTGTGTGAAAGGGGTCAAATTAAAGGAAAATTATAATAGTGCAAGGATACAACAACTGCAACTTTTTGTTAACCATTGCCCTCGTCCACTAACCAACTCCTAGCAATCCGGATTGGTTTATGTTGTTGTAATCCCTTGTGAAGAAAACAGCTGATGATAAAACAGCTGTTCGCAAAAAAGAAATCTCAACCTATCCCAAAAATTCTTGTATACTCAGCTATCTGAAGAGAAATGTCAAGAACAGCTGACTTCAAATTTAAATTTTACGTTGAATTGTGTGCTTGTGTTAACATGCCGCCTCCACTGGCCATTAACAATGTCCATAATCCAATCTACAATCCAATCCACAATCTGATTTGTTGAATTGTGTGCTTGTGTTAACATGCTGCCTCCGCTGGCCATTTAAAAATTTCCATAATCCAATCTACAATCCAATCCACAATTTGATTGGACATGGATTTTTGCGACTCCATTGTTTTTTTGACGTGTTCCATAGTCATGCCAACGTACATGGACTGTGGAGACGGCATGTAACCTATCCGGTTCTGATCGTTCACAAACATACACGGATAGTCCCAATTTACATTGAACCAATGCCAATATTTTGTTCGTAAGTAGGTCAAGGGAGTGAAAAGTGAGGGGTAGGGCCCAAATGGCTTGTACAACAAAACTCGAACGATTTTTCCAGTCTGTTTATGTTCTCTTTCCCTTGCTTTCCAGTTTTTTGTGTGTGTTCCGTGTGAGTGTGCCGTTCGTTTGATGATGTTAGTGAATGTCAAAGAAAAATGAAGAGAACAGCAATACATTGAAAAAATCGTTCTGTGTGTACATTTCACACGATTTCTGGAAAAATCTTCGTGGAAAAATCGGGCAGTGTAGATCGCGACATACTGGGGCCTATTTTAGCGCTACTACATCAGTTACATCAACTACATCATACAACTACTTTCTACAACTACATTTTTCTGTTTCACATATCTTACTGGAAGATTTGGGTGGCACAAGGAAACCGAGTTGCCAGAAACTGGCTAGTGTGTAGGCGAGAAGGGTGTGAGGGGAGATTTTTTGTCTTCCTTTAACGCCCTTCTCGCCTACAAACTAAAAATCGCCGGCAACTCAGTTTCCTTGTGTGAAAGCGGTCTTGTATGATGTAACTGGATGATGTAGACCTAGACCACGAATACACCATTCGTTTTTTCGGTTGTTTCGTCTTTCGTCTGTAATGGTTTATTTACATGTATCTGCATTTGGTTTCTGCAAAAAAAGGGATGCCAAATACAAAATGTATAATTGTTAGATAGAAAGAAAAGATCAAAATGCAGAAGAACATCGTTTCTTCATTATAGGAAAGTGCCACAATGCAGAAATGAAGACGAACGTGTTCATCTTCTCAATGGTTCTCTTTCACTCGAATGAAGTGATTAAAAAACTTTTTTTTTATGACAAAATAACCCCAAAATACATGAACGTCAAAATAACGAAAGAAAATTAATAATAAAATATAAAGGATTTTGAGATTTTTAATATTTTTGATGATGATTTCGAATTTAATATAAAGGTTAGACCGCACTCGACGGAACTGCACTGAAGCGGAAGTTCAGTTGCCGCTTAGTGCAAAATAGTTCATACAATTTTATACAAATAATAATAATTTGCTGCGTCGTGAACCTTAGTTCCGCTGAAGTTGAGTGCGGTCTTGCCTTAAGAGTTCAAAGAAGGCAAAATATATATTTAGAACGTCTGAAGAGGAATGTCAACAACAGCCGACTTCAAATTTACATTTTACGTTGAATTGTTCGAGATAACATATCTCACTGCAACGTGAACGAGGCCATTTAATTTGTTTTTTTTTTAGAAGTGAGATATTTGAACTTTAAAGAGACACAAATAAATAAAAAAAATAAAAAATGGATTTCGATATAAATTTTCGACGAAGATTTTGAATTCAACATAAAAATTGAAAGAAGACCGAAACATTTTTTGAATTTCTTATCTTGAAATACAAAAAAAAATACTTACATTCGTACATTTTCTTTTAAATGCGACAATTTTATGCTGTTACAGCAATCACAGCAAATATTTTTATTGTGAAAATGTAACAAAAAATTAAGGTAAGTTGTACTAGAACAATGTAGTATCAAAAGCTGTGAAACAGAATCATACATTTTTCCAATATTTCCAGTCGATTCTCCAATGCTACATTGATGTACTACACCTGAAAAACCAATGTATGTTTGAAACAGAAATGATGTAATACAACTATTATACTACTACATTGTAGCTGATGTAGTAGCGGAGAAATAGGCCCCTGGGGCCTATTTCAGCGCTACTACATCAGTTACATCAACTACATCATACAACTACTTTCTACAACTACACCAGCTACATTTTTCTGTTTCACATATCCCACTGGAAGGGTTGTATGATGTAGCTGGATGATGTAGACCTAGACCCCGACTACACCATTCTTTTTTTCGGTTGTTTTGTCTTTCGTCTTTAATGGTGGATTTACATGTATCTGCATTTGGTTTCTGCACAAAAAAAAGGGATGCAAAATACTAAATTTATATTTGTTAGATAGAGAGAAAAGATCAAAATGCAGAAGAACTTTGTTTCTGCATGATAGGAAAGTGCCATAACGCTGAAATGAAGAAGAACATGTTCATGTTCTTAATGGTTCCCTTTCACTCGCTCGGATTTCTTGTATGCATCTGTCCTGCTCTACTTTCTGCATTATACAGACGCAAATACATGTAAATCCACCATAAGTTAGCAAGATATGATTTGGATACAAATGATTGAATTAGATAATAGTTTTTCGTAATTGAGTATAATTTATATACGAGTATATTTGAACCTGTTTAGACTGGGAAGATTGAGTACGGACTGGTGAGTACCACCGTGTTTACATTACAAACTGTGAGGTGCCTCAAAATGCATTGAAACAACAACAACTTCCATATTGAAAGAACAACAAAGCAGACTCGTGAGTCCGGTGTTTATATTTTCTACATGCCTCACGAGACCACTTACTCCGCACATCTCTTTCCTACAAACTGGCGTAAGTCCGTGCACAATCTTCCCAATCTAAACAGGGTCTTTGAGAATGAAGTGATTAAAAAACTTTTTGTTTTATCACAAAATAACCCCAAAATCCATGAACGTTAAAATAACGAAAGAAAATTAATAATTCAAAATAAAGGCTTAACTACATATGCCTACTTTTGTACAAAAGAACAAAAGTGAGAAATAAATATCTATTCTGAAGATACGTGAAGTGTAGTTCCGCTGAAGTTGAGTGCGGTCTTGCCTTAAGAGTTCAAAGAAGGCAAAATATATATTAAGAACGTCTGAAGAGGAATGTCAACAACAGCTGACTTCAAATTTACATTTTACGTTGAATTGTTCGAGATAACATATCTCAGTGCAAAGTGAACGAGGCCATTTAATTTGTTTTTTTTAGAAGTGAGATATTTGAACTTTAAAGAGACACAAATAAATAAAATAAAATAAAAATGGATTTCGATATAAATTTTCGACGAAGATTTTGAATTCAACATAAAAATTGAAAGAAGACCGAAACATTTTTTGAATTTCTTATCTTGAAATACAAAAAAAAAAATACTTACATTCGTATATTTTCTTTTAAATGCAATAATTTTATTCTGTTACAGCAATCACAGCAAATATTTTTACTGTGAAAATGTAACAAAAAATTAAGGTAAGTTGTACTAGAAGAATGTAGTATCAAAAGCTGTGAAACAGAATCATACATTTTTCCAATATTTCCAGTCGATTCTCCAATGCTTCATTGATGTACTACACCTGAAAAACCAATGTATGTTTGAAACAGAAATGATGTAATACAACTATTATACTACTACATTGTAGCTGATGTAGTAGCGGAGAAATAGGCCCCTGGAGTATGAGATAGCATATCTCAGTGCAACGTGAACGAGGCCATTTATAACACTTATAATAGTTTAAAATGTAATGTGGTATGGTACTTGTTAACATTTTTTTTTCATTGGGGGATGTTTTTCGCCATTATAAATATGAAATTAATCAAAATAAAAAAAATTTGTATTGATTTTTTTTCGAGTTTTCCTCAACCACCACAAAGCAACGGTGATGATACAGCAGTACCACCACCAAGGCCACCTGTTGTTGTTGCTTGCTGGCTTTTCGAGATCGAGATATTCGAGAATCTGACTGAAAAATAAAAAAAATATACCAATGAGCTGGGGGTTGTTGAGTTGGCTTATTTTGTGGTTGTGGACTCACCGTTGCTTTGTGGTGGTTGAGGAAAACTTGAAAAAAAAATCAATAAAAAATCTTTTTATTTTGATTAATTTCATATTTATAATGGCGAAAAACATCCCCCAATGAAAAAAAAATGTTAACAAGTACCATACCACATTACATTTTAAACTGTTATAAGTGTTATAAATGGCCTCACGTTGCACTGAGATATGCTATCTCATACTCCAGTATTTCCCGATCTACACTGCCCGATTTTTCCACGAAGATTTTTCCAGAAATCGTGTGATATGTACACACAGAACGATTTTTTTCAATGTATTGCTGTTCTCTTCATTTTTCTTTGAGATTCACTAACACCATCAAACGAACGGCACACTGACACGGAACACACACAAAAAACTGGAAAGCAAGGGAAAGAGAACATAAACAGACTGGAAAAATCGTTCGAGTTTTGTTGTACAAGCCATTTGGGCCCTACCCCTCACTTTTCACTCCCTTCACCAATTTACGAACAAAAGATTGGCATTGGTTCAATGTAAATTGGGACTATCCGTGTATGTTTGTGAACGATCAGAACCGGATAGGTTACATGCCGTTTCCACAGTCCATGTACGTTGGTATGACTATGGAACATGTCAAAAAAAAAAAAAAAAACAATGGAGTCGCAAAAATCCATGTCCAAGCAGTGAAATATCCATAGAAATCAAATTGTGGATTGGATTGTAGATTGGATTATGGAAATTTTTAAATGGCCAGTGGAGGCAGCATGTTAACACAAGCATACAATTCAACAAATCAGATTGTGGATTGGATTATGGACATTGTTAATGGCCAGTGGAGGCGGCATGTTAACACAAGCACACAATTCAACGTAAAATTTAAATTTGAAGTCAGCTGTTCTTGACATTTCTCTTCAGATAGCTGAGTATACAAGAATTTTTGGGATAGGTTGAGATTTCTTTTTTGCGAACAGCTGTTTTATCATCAGCTGTTTTTTTCACAAGGGATTACAACAACATAAACCAATCCGGATTGCTAGGAGTTGGTTAGTGGACGAGGGCAATGGTTAACAAAAAGTTGCAGTTGTTGTATCCTTGCACTATTATAATTTTCCTTTAATTTGACCCCTTTCACACAAAGAAACTGAGTTGCTGGCAACTGGGAGTTTTAAGGCGAGAAGGACATCAGAGGAAGAAAACTAATCTCCCCGCTTACCCTTCTCTCCTACAAACTAGCTTGTTTCTGGCAACTCAGTTTCCTTGTGTGAAAGCGGCCTTTGCTTCAAGATTATTAGACTGCTTTCACACAAGGAAACTGAGTTGGCGGCAACTGGGAATTTGTAGGCGAGAAGCTAGCTAGTTTCTGGCAACTCAGTTTCCTTGTGTGAAAGCGGTCTTATATGAATTCGCTATCCAGTGTATTAAGGCTCTCCCAAACCAAGGCGGAACATTCGTTGCGGCGAAGAAACATTCGCATGCCAAAATTTATTTACATGGTGATATATGAGAGTGCCCACACCAACGCGGCGGAGAAACATATGAGTTCAATTTGACTGACGAATGTTTCCTCGCCGCAACGAATGTTTCGCATTGGTTTGGGAGAGCCTTTAAGGCTATCCCAAACCAATGCGAAACATTCGGTGCGGCAAAGAAACCTTCGTCAGTCAAAATTAATTCACATGGTGATAAATGAGAGTGCCCACTCCAACGCGGCGGAGAAACATTCGCATTTCAAAATTTATTTACAGGATGATAAATGAGAGTGCCCACACCAACTGCGAATGTTTCTTCGCCGCACCGAATGTTTTGCATTGGTTTGGGAGAGCCTTAATATGCTGCGTATATTGAATTCTTGGATTTACACAAAGAAACTGAGTTGCTAGCAACTTTTAGCTTTTAGGAAAGGTTAGTCAACTTTCACACAAGGAAACTGAGTTGCCGGCAACTGGTAGTTTGTAGGCAGGAAGGGCAAAAAGTAAGTGGAATGAAAAAAAAATCTCCCCGCTCAACGTTTGAGGAGATTTTTGTACATTACTTCTTACACTGCCCGTTATGTGCGTTCTGCCAATAGAGGATTTATATGGTACAACATGCTGTACAACATCGCGTAAATGTATCGATGTTGTATAATATGAACGCAAAAACAACCGCTTGACATACCATGTTGTACGGTTTTCAAAATATTTTGAAAACTTGCTAGCTTGTCGAACCATACAACCTATGTAAAAAGATGTTGATACAACTTGGTTTTATTTTTCATTTCTAGAAAATTCTCGTCTGGTGAACATACGAAGGTTGTAGACCAAAAAAAATCGCTAGCATAGCAAATACTCCGTTACGGGCCACCTCCACGGTCCATGAACGATGGCCGGACTATGAACATAACTAAAAAAAATCTCATGAACTCCAAATAATCCATATCCATGCAGCAACATGTCCAAAAAAAATAACGTTTTGAACAAGACATGGAGGGCTGTTCGAAGCTTGGCCATGAGATGACGTTTCATATGCGTGTGAGTTTTTTTCTGGTTTTTCTTGAATGTGTAAGTGAATTTTGTTGTAACAGTTAGAAGTAGTTGTGAAAGCTAGTGAACGACATGACATGATTTGCCCAGTGAGTAAAAGTGCACTGTTTGTTGATTGGATTGTGGTTGTGATGTTGGACATCTCTATGGCATGTGGAGTCGGCCTGTTCTGGAGGGACTTTTTGTCTGTATTTAGGTCTTATCAGCGATTTATAAAAAAAGTGTTATAAAAGGTTAAGCATACGAAGTGTTATTGGATAAACATAAAGAGGTTGAACCGAACATTAGAGTAGAGGGTTTGAAAAAAAAAACAAATAATGCTATACGATCATGTTACCGGCGGCAGTTAAAAAAGTAATACTAAGTGAAAAATCTTTCGGATTGGAAGAAGTTTACTGCCCAAACTTGTGGTACGATTTCCTCAAATAACTCAAATGATTCGCTGTTAGTTTTAATTCTTGCAACAAGTTTATGTGGGAATATTTTGGCCTATTTTGTACCTATTTCTTCATCCATATACGTTTTTTCTTCTCTGATATTTTGTTTTCCTCCTCTTCACCGTTCAATATTACTTTCATCATCAAGGCTTGTAATAATTTTGACATTTTCCGCACCGTATAAGTTTTACTTCAAAGATATCAACCAAAGTGATGTTGTACAACATCATTTTACATGTAAACGCAAAGTTGCGTTTACAGTTATTTTGGTCATCAAGTTATACAACATCAGTTTGTACAACATCTTGTTCCATCTAAACCCCCTAATAGACTTTGTATGGGAAAAAAGAACATACAATTTTTTTTTTCTCCACAACTAATTTACTACTAAAAAGCTTTAAATAATGGCATGTTTTATTTTCGAATTTCCCTTTTAAGTGGCTGAGTTCACCAGTGTCAAGCTAGCACTACCTAGTCTTATTTTTTTAAAAAAGTACGGCAACAAATTTTTTGGAATTTTTTTCTCTCCACAACTAATTTACTACTAAAAAGCTTTAAATAATGGCATGTTTTATTTTCGAATTTCCCTTTTTAATGGCTGAGTTCACCAGTGTCAAGTTAGCACTACCTACTCTTATTTTTTTTAAAAAAGTACGGCAACAAATTTTTTGGAATTTTTTTCTCTCCACAACTAATTTACTACTAAAAAGCTTTAAGTAATGGCATGTTTTATTTTCGAATTTCCCTTTTTAATGGCTGAGTTCACCAGTGTCAAGTTAGCACTACCTAGTCTTATTTTTTTAAAAAAGTACGGCAACAATTTTTTTGGAATTTTTTTCTCTCCACAACTAATTTATTACTAAATAGCTTGAATAAACTGCGTACTTAGTTTTTAGAATTTCAGAAAGTGTAGTGCCAAGTTTATATCAAGTTAGCACTACTTACTAATTTTTTTTTTAATATTAAAAATAGTACTCAAAAAGTTTTTTAGAATTTTGTTCTTTCCACAACTAATTTACTACTAAATAGCTTGAATTAACTGCGTACTTAGTTTTTGGAATTTCACAAAGTGTAGTGCCAAGTTGATATCAAGTTAGCACTACTTACCATTTTTTTAAAAAATAGTAGAGCTACAAATTTTTTTTTTCCACAACTAATTTACTACTAAAAAGCTTCAATTAACTGCATATTTACTTTTTTGAATTTCCACAAATGTAGTGCTAACTTGACATACATTGAAAAACTTCTGGGGCCTATAACACAATACATAAAGTGCTTGTTGAACAAGTGAAACTCAACAACTTCTTTCAAGTTGTGAAACACGGAACAACAAGTCTAGGAGAACTATAACAATTGTTTTAGCTTCTTTCGACAAGTGAGAAATTTCACAATTCCACCGTTTCTGTAACTGGAAACAACAAGAGTTAACAAAAAGTAGAATAATCTTGTTGAATAGTTGATAAATTTCAACCGACGACGGCTTCGGACTAGTTGAAAGTCAACAAGTTAGAAATAAATACTTGCAGCAGTGTTAATCAGCGGGAGATGAATTGGCTAGGAACATACACCAGCTCATCTGCAAAATTTGGTCGGAGGAAAGTAGTATGCCCGATGAATGGAACCTCGGTATAGTGTGTCCATAAAAAGGGAGATGTTCTAAAATGTACCAATTACAGAGGAATTAGTCTCCTAAACGTCGCTTATAAAATCTTGTCGGCCATCCTGTGTGACCGCTTAAAACCTTTAGTTAACGATCTGATCGGCCCCTATCAGTGCGGTTTTAGGCCAGGCAAGTCAACCGTCGATAAAATGTTCACACTCCGACAGATTTTAGAAAAATCCTGGGAATTCCAGATCGATACACACCACCTTTTTATCGATTTTAAAGTCGCGTATGATAGCGTGAAAAGGGACGAATTATACAGAGCCATGTCGAGTCTCGGCATCCCTGCCAAACTCATCCGCCTGCCTGTGCAGGATGACGATGGAGAAATCTCGCTGCTCTGTCAAAATTGGTAAGAACACCACCGATTCCTTTGATGTTGAGAAAGGATTGAGACAAGGCGACGCGTTATCATGCAACCTATTCAACGTCGTTATCATGCAACCTATTCAACGTCGTTCTTGAAGCCATTGTACGCAACGCACATGTCAACACCAGCGGTACAATCTATCAAAAGTCCGTTCAATTGCTTGCATATGCGGATGACATAGACATAGTCGGCAGAACGAAGCGAGCTGTGGCAGGGGCATTTGCGAGCATTGAATCGGAGGCGGCTAGAATGGGATTGGCGGTAAATGAGGACAAGGCGAAGTATATGCTGTCATCGAGAGAGGAATCTCAACATCGTCGACTCGGGCAAAATATCACGATGGACAGATATAACTTCGAAGTTGTCAAGGACTTTGTCTACCTGGGCTCCACTATTACATCGCAGAATGACATCAGTGCAGAGATCAAGCGAAGAATTACTCTTGCCAACCGCTGTTTCTTCGGTATAAGAAGGCATTTAAGTAGTAAGGCCCTCTCTCAGAGAACCAAGGAGACTTTATACAAAACCCTTATCATCCCGGTCCTGCTTTATGGGTCAGAAGCATGGACACTGAAAGATTCGGATAAAAATCTGCTAGGGTGCTTTGAGAGGAAGATTCTTCGTGTGATTTTAGGTCCGGTGTGTATCGAAGGAGTATGGAGGAGAAGATTCAACGACGAGCTATACGGGCTATACAGCGACGTTGACCTGGTCAAAAAGCTAAAAATACAGCGGCTGAGATGGCTGGGGCACGTGGAGCGTATGGACAGCAACGCACCTGCCCGACGAGTCTTCGAATCCAACCCCGATGGGGTACGCAGCAGAGGAAGAACCTGTAACAGGTGGCGCAATCAAGTGAATGACGACATCAAAGCACTCGGTGTGCGCAACTGGAAGCGGCTAGCTAGGGACAGAGCTGGCTGAAGGGGCTTGTTAGTTGAGGCCGAAGCCCATCCTGGGCTGTGAGCGCCATCAAAAGTAAGTAAGCAGTGTTAATCAACTGATAGCTTTGGAAAAGTCGCTTAAAATTTATTTAGTGGTCAAGATTTTTGTTCAATTTTTTTTTTCTTTTTTTTTTTTCTGATTCTGAATGGGAGCCAGAGATAGACAAATGGGTTCAATGCAAGAATTAACTTTGGAACAAAAACCCCATTTTTATTGAAAAATTTTGTGTGCACGTAGAAAGTTGTTGATTGTGTTGAAGAAAAGTAGAGCGAGACAGACGTATGTCGAAAATCCGAGCGTGTGAAAGAGAACCATCAAGAAGATGAACTCGTTCGTCTTCATATCTGCATTATGGCACTTCTTATAATCTGCATGTACGAAGATCTTCTGCATTTTGCTGTTCTCTGTCTACCCAACAAATGTAAATTTTAATTTTTCATCCGTTTTTTTTTTTTTTTTTTGCAGAAGTCAGACGAAGATACATGTAAATCCGCCATTATCGATGCGTAAAAGAAGTCACATTTGCAATAAATGAAATTGAATTTCAAAAACAAGTGTGTTGGCCTGAAACTAAAAGAATTTAACTATCATACACGACTCATCTTGGTTTATTTACTTGTTCAACTGATTCAACAAGTAAAGGGGAATTTTTACTATTGACAATTGTTACAGCTTTTATTGTGTTACAGAAATGATTTTCACTTGTTTGACAAACATAGTTGAACAAGTAATTTTTGACTAGTTGGCTTGTTGTTCTGTGTTATAGGCCCCTGATAACTCGTTTTTTATCGCATTTGATTGTGGTAACGCTTTCATTTATTTAGTTGGGTTTTGCTTAGGACATGGTGTAGTTGTATTATAGATTGTATTCTATTTGTATTTTGTATAGATTATATTATTAAAAATTGTATAAAATACGGGATACGGTACGCTATAAATGTTTCAAGGTGTGCAGGAAAATATGATTTGAGAATTGAGAATTATGTGGGTAGGTTAGGGGCCAGTTAAAGCAATCAGTAAAAACCATCAGTAAAAGTTGAACCAGGTGAAAACTGGATTTTTTTAAGTACAGCCGGTTATAGCAATCATTAAAATTCTATCAGTAATTAAATGTCAATCCTCTAGCAACAACCTTTTATTATTTTTGATGATGTAAATTGCTTCAGTAATTTTTTACTGATGGAGTGGAACAGTAAAAAAGTAGAACACAGAAAACTGAAACGAAATGTTCCATTTTTTGTGAGTTGGCAATCAGCTGTTCAGTTAAACGAATTTCCATCAGTAGGTAAAATAAATAAATGCTTTTTTTACATAAATTATTCTTCCTTGGGATTATTTTTTGGAAGAAAAAAATATTTTAATTGATTTGCCATCGATTCGTACCATTTTTATGTTTCAAATCTTTTTATAACACATGAAATTATGCAAAAGAAAATTTTTACTGTGGTTTTTACTGATCGCTATAACTGGGCCCTTAGGTATTTTTTTTGTTTTAATTTATTTCAATGCTCTTTGTAGGTAATTTGGTATCGCAAATTGTAACGCTAAGGGAGATTATTATATGGGAGTTTTGTGTTGTGTGAAGTAAAATATGATTTGAAAATAGTTTTTTTCTTATGGTATTGATTATCGCAATTAATATTTATAATTAAATTTTAATATTATTAAAAAAATTCTTGGTATAGCGGCGATAAACCTGCTTACTGAGAGAAATCGCCACTGGCGGAAAGAAAGAACAAAAAATGGAAATTGTGGAAAAAAACAGTTTTGCATGCAATAAATTTTTATTGAAATGTCTCGAAAAACCTAAAGAAAGGATTTAAAGGCTGGATTTTGATTCAGTGCCCAATAAATATTCGAAAATTATAGTTTATTTTCCCACCAGAAGGTGTTTTAATTTTTGTGGGCTTTTGTTTTCCACATCGCATTTTATGATTATAAACAAATAAGCAAACAAAAAATTAACTGTCAACGCTAGTTCAGAGTAAATAAAAAGAAACAGTTCGTTAATCCTCTTTTATAAAATTCCCCTTAAAGGTTGATTTTATCAATTTAGGTAAAACCGATAATCATTTAAAATTATTGTTAAAGGAGGGTGAATAAATACAGATATTTAAAATCGATCAATTTTAAATTGGAAAGTGAATAAATCGGGCCTTAGAGAGTTTTTAAAGCAGTTTAGCTTGAAAAAATAATATCAAAACTTTGCCCGCTTTTCTGCTGAATATTAATGTCACATTGTATGTACGTAGAACGTAGTTACGAGTAGGTAGGTTATATGTTTATTTCATTTCAGAATTGCGTGGCACGCATTGCTGTTGACAGAATCTCTTAAAGGCTTGCTATGCGAGTTACTGAACGGTTTCAATTTTTTTTTTTTTAAACCTTTCTTATTATTTTGTTTGCTTTGTTTAATATTTCTTCATTACACGCCCATTTTACTTTGAATACCTACTGATGGTATATTATTATTTTTTATTGGCAATTTATTTGGCCACTTTTAAGGAAGATTCTTTTTTTAGTACCTTGGTTTTTTTATAGGTGATTTCATGGATAATTGGATCCTTTATGGCAGGTGTTGTTACCTAGGCAAAGAATGCTGTAAGCAAATAACTTGTGCGATTGAGTGGAAAATGTCAGTCATCACTTTGAATTTATTTGACATAATAACAATAATGAAAGTATATGATGAGTATGAAATAGCGCATGACAGCTATTGATGGTGGAGTAGATCCTTGTTGGATGATGGTTGTTTCTTGGAAACAAATTTTGAGTTAGGCAGCAGATGTTAAAAAGAGAGAGTACCTACGTTAGGTTTATGCTCATGGAGAATTCTTTTAGATTAAATTGATTAATGTTAATTAGGTAATTGACCTATGAAATTATAAATTTTTAAATGAAAATGGTACAACTCCAAGTGTAAAGAAAAAATTATTTGTACATTTATTATACCGAATACAAATCATAATGATACTGAACTTTGCAGACAATGTGTCCGCTGAAGTTTGAACACCCACCAAAGACGTAATACTTGTTCGATTTAAAAAAAAAAAAAAACTAAACGGAAATCGCTTCGTCTCGGCAAAATCTAGTGCCGATATTTTTTAAGTTTTTTTTATTTGTCTTAAAAAAAAGTTATGGCCAAAAGATTCAAAAACTACCAAAAACTTAACAAAAAAACCTTTGCCTCCAGTCACCACTAAAATTTTTTCCGCATTTTCATAAAAATTACGGCAATCGCTTCGTCTCGGCAAAATCTAGTGCTAATATTTTTTAATTTTTTTTTATTTGTCTCAAAAAAAAAATGTATGGCCAAAAGATTCAAATACCACCAAAAAATTAACTAAAAAAACTTTGGCCTTCAGTCACCACTGTAATTTTCGCCGCATTTTCATAAAAATGACGGCAGTCGCTTCGTCTTGGCAAAATCTAGTGCCAATGTTTTTTATTTTTATTTGGTATTTTCATGTCTGTTAAAGTAAACAATAATCATTGGATACTTTGCTAAGTTGATTTAAGTACCAAAAACTTTTATATATTTGATTCTGCTTACGAAAATAAGAAGACGAGAATTGATATGTTTATAAGGATTTTTTTTTTTTATTATTTTCTAAGGTTTTTCTAGAGGCAAACGTAAAAAGAACATTTAAATTTAAGGAAAATGGAAAATATCCAAAAAAAAAAGTTGGTCACAACTGTGGCATTTTTGTGTTGCATTTCATTCAAGAAATACATTAAGAGATAATTTAGATAAAATTTGTGATTGTGATGCAGATAGCTTCAGAAGAAAACTGGAGGTGGACTGCATCAAAAAGTATTTTAATATTCAAGCAAGGTGTTTAGTTTGCGGTCAAGCAGAAATGGGCAGGAGAACAGATTGGGTTCATTGTATTACGTGAAAAAAATGGACTCATTTCAATTGCCTGACTCACCTTAAAAAAAACTGTTATTTCATTTACAACTGCGACTTATGCTTAAGGTGGCTGACGAGCTATGAGTAACAGCAGTCCAAAATTTGTTTAATTAACCATACCTTTTTTGTTAAGACAGTTAAAAAAACCTACAAATACCGGCACTAGATTTTACCGAGACGAAGCGATTGCGGTTTTTTTGATGAAAATGCGGCGAAAATTACAGTGCTGACTGAAGGCCAAATTTATTAAGTTAATTTTTTGGTGGTTTTTGAATCTTTTGGCCATAACTTTTTTTTTAAGACAATTTGACATTTTGGCGAGACGAAGCGATTGCTGTTTAATTTTTTAAAATCCAAAAAGTATTACGTATTTGGTGGGTGTTCAAACTTCAGCGGACGTATTGTCTGCAAAGTTCAGGATCATAAATCATAAGGATATATAAATATTAACTATACAAGTAAACAAAAGATTGATACACTTAAAAGGAGTTTCATCAATCTTTGAGAATAATTTGATGAAATTTGACTAAACAATTCACTAGAGTATGTTTTGGAGTTACCCATGTACTTAATAGTTTTTCTCCACGAATCTTTAATTAAAATCTAAAACAACTATGCTACGAACAGAGCCGTAGTGTCCATTGGGGCAGCCAGGGCCCCCGGCCAGGGGGCCCTCAGCGGATATCTTCTTTTGTGTCGCTCGAATCGGTATTAACTTTGTTAAGTTAGCTTCGTTAAGCTCAATACCACTTTTTGAGCCATTGCAGCTAAAATCCAATTGACGAATACAATCTTACTCTAATCAACTCTAACTGTAGATCCTACTTAGGTATAAAAGCTCACTAGCGTAACGACTACAATTATTGGCACCCCAAATTTTTGACCCAACTATTGGCACCCCATCATTCAACAGTCATTTTCTCAGTAACCCGGTGTCTGAATAAGTCCATTTATTTTTTATTTTGAATTATAACATTTTTCTCATATATCTGCGTTTTTAGTTTTAAGACATTCTTTTTAAACTCTGTTTTACAAGTGAAAGTAAAAACACGGTAAAAAAATTAAAAAATCTTCGAAATTTCCAATGTTTTGGTTAAGGACCTATATTTTTTTAAGTGTGTTTTTAACTGCTTCCTTTTAATTTTTTTTAATAATTTCTTTTTTGAATGTGTTAATAATACATTAAATGAGCCGGCTTTAAATATATCTTGTTAAAAAAGTTTTTTTTTTTATTAATAAAAAGGTAGCCAATAATTAGATCAAAAAAAAAACTAGGGTTCAATTATTGGCAGGGGGCTGCCAACAGTTACATCATATGCAGCTACAATGTATATCGTAGCCCAGTGAAGATTTCTATATTATATAAACCGTCCAACAAAAACCAAATCAAGCAATTAAACCGTCCATTATATAAATAAAAAGCAAACATTTATAGTGGAAAATATGTAAAAAACCACTCTTTATTAGCACAAACTTCGCCTTCGACCATCCAAGTAATACATAAAATATAAAAATAATCTTTCGTTATACAAGCTCTTTTTCTCTCGTTAAGTTTTACATTGTCTTTCGTTAAAGTTTCTATATAATCGTTTATATAATTTTAATACATCGACTGCAGAGTTGCCAGACTCATGCAGTTCGATACACAATGATTGGCACTGGCAATAATTATACTTTTATGAGTGCCAATAGTTGTATAATTCAACCGTTACTGATTTTAGTTTCAACAAACTGCCAGAATACCATATTAAATGTTTAAAAGTAACGTATCTTCCAATTTCTTCTTGTAAGGTTTGTTCGAAAAAGAGGGAGCAACGTCTTAAATGCTAATATTGATTGACGAGAAATTCAGTTTGCCTTGTAAAAATACATATATTTTACGGTGCCCACGGAATTAAGCCCCGCGGGTGTTATTTCCCAAAAACAAAGGAAATAACACCCGCAGGGTTAATTCCTTTTTAAAGTGGTTATAAGGCCAACCACAAAAAAGAACTAAGACCCGCGGGTGGTTTTTGCTTTTTGTAATTGGCATGCATTAAGACCCACACTTCATTCATATATGATTTTTAAATACTCTTACCCAAATCACTGTTTATTAGAAACACTTGGAAAGCACTTTGAAAAAGGGAGTTTAAAAAACTTTGAAAGCAGACTGATACCATAGGTGCCTTCCAGATAGCGTTTATTTCCATTTTAAATTGGAATTAAAACCTACCAGAAAAAGGAATTAAACCCCGCAGTTTTTCTTTCCTTATTTTAGAAGGATTTAACACCCGTGGGCAGTAGCGGATCTAGGACTTGGCTCTGGGGGGGGGCTTGGAGTTTGAAGATCCAGTTTGAGACCTTAAGTAATAAAATTTGCTTGTCCTACGATACATTTTATAATTTATAACAAATAATAGAGAGTTTAGGTTTAATGCATGACCGTACCAGCTTCAGCCGAACTACACTTCACGACAACGCGGCAAAACATTATTTTTTATGAAATTTAAGGAGCTATATCGCACTAAGCGGCAACTGAACTTCATACGAATTCGTGTGAAGTGTAGTTCCAATGCAGTGCAGTTCCGGCGAGTGCGGTCTAACTTTTAAGGTTCAAGTATTTTTTTTGTTGAAAAGATATATGGAGATACATGTGTAGTTATATAAAAGACAACGAACTTTGACATTTCCACTTCCATTTTAATGATATCCGTTGTGCCTTTATATCCGCTCCTGTCGCGCTTTAAAATGTTTTCAATATCTACAAAGTACAATAACAATTATTCATACATAATTGCTGTAGCGGAGATAGAAGCAAATTCAAAGGTGCACCAAAATAATAATTTGAGCCATATATTCTTGAACCACGCATACAAATTCGTTTATTTATATTATTTAAAAATTGATTAGGTACCTACCTTATGAAGCTTTTGCATGATTTTCTGAGCGCGCACAGAGAAAACTCACGCTTTTGGAATTTGGCTCCTTGACTACAGAATTTGTATGTAATTGCCTAGTACAAAAATGTTTTGTATGTACAATTATTGCCTCGGACCTTTCAAATTTTGAAAACGTAGCCCCGAAAATTTTTAAGCCCACCCAAGGGCGTGAGAAACAATTCCTGTTGTATTAAACATTTACACCAAACTTGACATCCCGTTGTTATCAAATGGTTTAAGCCTCAAATGCGTTTCGTTCAGTTAATTAGCTTTGTTTTTAGTATAAACAGTTGTGTCATTTGACACGCTAATGTTAAGCCCCGGCCATTTTTATCTCTTTTTACTTATCTCATCAAGCCTTAGCCCCAACTTCGGACTTTGACAGTCCCTGGACTTGAGCCCCAAAAACTCTCTGGAATAAGGTTAGTTTTTCGGAAGTAAGTTGCTTAACCCTGGCTAGGTTTTTTGTCCAATATCCACAGACCTTATTGCTCCAAAACTGTTCTTTTCTTCCCAATTTTGTGGGTTTTATTTTTAGGGAAACATTGTCTTTGCATGAAACATGTCCATATTCATAGCCCCCAACTTAGTTTTTGTCCAAGTCGCTTCAGACTTTAGCCCCAATCTTACGGCTTAGAAAAAAAATTACATAACGTGTATGCAAATAGTTCAACCCCAACCACGTTATTTTGTCCATCAAATCTCATATATTAACAATATTTTAGACGGAATATAAAATTCTACACGTTGTAATGTATTTATTTCTATATTTTTAATTATTTTATGATTCGGCAGTGGGGGGGCTTTAGCCCCTATAGCCACCCCCCTGGATCCGCTACTGCCCGTGGCGATTAATTCCTTTTTTTTTTTGGGAAGTAACACCCGCGGTTGTTAATTCCGTGGGCGTTAATGCACTGCACCATATTTTACTTGATTTAATTTACTTAATTAATTAATTACTCAAATTACTCTACAAATAAATATGTTATAGTTTATCAAAGTTGAAATTTCCTTAGGGGTGCCAATAATTGAAGTCGTTATGCTATGTAGTGAATTCAATTAATCGATGTATTACACCAATTCTTAGTTTATCCACTAATATTCAAGTATTTGTTGCTTCGTTTTTTGTATATGTGACCCTTGAAATATTTATTCGTAAAATTAAAATATAAGAATTGGGAGAAAACGCTAAGAATATTTGTGTCCATGTTCATGGTTAGGAAAAGCTTAGATGGTGGAATTAGTACGCGGTGCATTTAGAATTCATTATACATATGTTGCTCTGGGCAAAAAGTCCGACACAAAGTTTGACTTTCGATACCAGTACACGAGCCAAAAACTACATTTTGCACAATTGTACCTACATAGTGTCGTTGTGCTGCCATTTTGTTTTTTAACGGTTAATTCTTTTTCACATGTAATTCCCGTAGTCTTAATCGAAGTTCTATGGCATACGCATATTTGTAGCAAATTAAATTTACTACAAATAATGTTTTGTAACTTTGTTCGCTAATTGTTATGGCTTAAAAGTTAGTGCATTTTGTAAAAAAAAAGTAGGGTTGATTTTTTATATGCGTCATATTATCATATATTTTTGTTTCTATATGATATGATTCTTCTGCTCAGTTACTTTCCATCAGGTCAACATTTTTGAACGACATAAGTTCCATGATAAAATGTTAAAGAATTGGCAACTTTTTTAATCATTAAAAATTCTTCACTGTGTTCGAGTTATCCAGATATATGCATCGCTCTTATAAAATTTTCAACTCTTTCTGTTACCACAGCAAAAGCGGAAGGATATTTTTCAATGCTGATATTAGTACAAATTACTTGCAAAGCACCTTGGAATAACAAAAATAAATAAAAATAAATCGGGTGGCAGAACGGCTCATGAAGAACCAGGGCCTAGTGACTTACAACTCTTTTAACAACAATTTTATGCCGAATCCGAACGGCTAGACGAGAAGCACTTATTTGTGACAAGTGATACTCTTGGAGGATTTGTCAATTCCTCGCAAGAGGCAGTAGCCCTGAAAAAAAACTTTTTAGTTTTTAGGTGGACGAGGCTGGGAAGCGATCCCAGACCTTCAGCGTGACAGTCGAACGCACTAACCATTACGCTACGGGCTACTACAATACTTGGAATAACAAAGGCTTAGCAATTTATCATTGATATCGATCAACAATCTAAGAGCACGGAAAATAGATTTGAGAAAAGTAATTGCTTCTGCAAAATTCAGATTAATTATTTTATTACCTGACTACCCAACCTTTTATTTCTGTGTAAAACACATTTAGAATTTTTTGTTAAAATTAATTTAAGCATTATTTAGGCAGTCAATATTTGGTTTCGCCCCAGGGCCCGACAAGCTGTAGCTACGGCCCTGGCTACGAAGAAGTCATGCAGGATTGAACTTCGGTTTGTAGTCACGTTATTTTATGAGTCAGGATCAGAAACCACAATAAATTAAAGCAAATAAAAATAATAAACACACACAAAAAATTGCTGTACTGGCCATTTTTTTGGTTTTTGACTTTCTCGAAAAAAGTTAAGTTGAAATTTTTCATTTTTCTTATGTTAAAACTTTTAAAGAGTATAAACATTTTTGTGAACCAAAATTTAAAAAAAAAATATTTTTTTGAAAATTAAAAAAAAAAAATAAAAGGACAATGGGCAACAATGTATGGAAGGGAAATCGACTTGGTCAATATTTTTAGAACTAGGTGCAAAATAATTTTTTATTATTTTGTAGAATACTTGAAAAAATTCATGTCTCTAAATTCAAAAATAACGGTACCTTCCATACAAATGTTGAAAAACCGTTAAGAAAGAACTTATTTTTCTCGAAAACGGCTCCAAGAATTTTGATAAAAATATTTGTGTTAACTATTTAAGGTATGGTCAATATTTTGACGGCAACAAATTTAACCAATGAGGGTTAATAACGGTACCTGTCATAGAACCGATTTCTTGTTTTCAAATTTTTCGTTGACGGCTGCACCGATTTCAACGAAAATTTTTATACAAGAGCTCCTTCACAATTCAAATAATTTTGCGTACCTATACAAATTTTCAAAAAAAAATATTTTTAGATTTAATAAAAAAAATATTTGTTTTTTGAAAATTCAGTACGTATCTTGAAAACTGGCTAATGAATATTTTGTTTTCTATTTTGTGTAAAATTGTATTTTATTAAATACTAAATGTTGGCATACCAGAAATTATTATTATATTAAGATTATATTTTTTATGAGCGAAAAATTGTATACACATATGTTGGTTGGATTAAGACAAGAAAAAAACCGTATGGGATGGGGGGTCTATTTCCCTCCATTTAGGCAGGAGGGTCAATTTTCTAAAAAATTGCCTTAAAAAACAAAAATTATGCTTCATTACATACAATAAAAAAAATAAAAAAGGAGTTTGAAATTAAAAAGTTTGAAGTTTGAAAATTAATATTTTAAAAACTATTCTCAAACGCAACTTAATTTAAAATGGAAATTTAAGAAGCTATTAGTGGCTTTCTAAAAAGGTATGGCAAGGCAACGCAAGTTTTACCGTTGTTTTTAAATATTTTGTTTTCTGTTTCAAGTCAATTTTTTTTAGAAAATTGCCCCTCCCGCCTAAATGGAGGGAAATAGACCCCCACTCCCATTCGGTTTTTTTCTTGCCTTAATCCAACCTACCCGTTACAGCTTTTTGGTGCACCTGATACCAATTACCCTGTATATTAATAACATGTCAATTATCAAATCAACTGCTGCTGTGTAACGTTTTTTATAATTTTTTTTAAACAATCATGCGATTTCAAATGATTTTCAACAAAAAATATATTATACGATTATTTCGTATAATATACTGTTATAACTAGAGTAAAGGGCACTGTGAGAAAGGGAAGTTTGTTCTCTACAAAAAAGGTCTTGAGTAATTTGTTGATAAGAGTGATAAAAGTGAAGATAATACGTTAAATACAAAAAAAAGTAACTTGATTTTAATTTTGTATTGTATTGGATTTTTTTTGGGAGGCTGTAACTTTGAAACGGTTGATTTAACGATAAAATATGTTAAGACCTTTTTTGTAGAACGTTAAATTTCCTATAAGAAAAAGTTATGCTCATGATTTGGAAACATGGTTTTCTAAAGATAAAAAATCATATGTAAGAACTTGTGTTTTTTTCCATACAAATCGTATGGAGAAACGAAAAGTGCGATGAGGCATGAGCTAAAATGTTTACAGTTGTGTTTTTTTGTTTCGAAGGTACTTTACTTTTTTTGAAACACTCTTTATGTACAAACATATATATAAAAAATTAATTTTTAATAAAAATTCATATTTATAAAACAAATCAGATGGCATACTTGATTTTGAGCTCTTACTTTCAAAACAATTAAAATAATAAATTTATTGTGATTTACAGTAATATGTAATTTGTTTATTTTTTTTTTAATGATACCATAATATTTTGGAACCAATGTCTATATACTTGTATATCGTCAATGTCTAGCTACGAGAGCAAGTTTGTGCGACCCAGTCGTGTCCATTTTCATTTGCACCTTGTAAGCGCGTAAATGGAAGTCCTTATGCATAATGTTCATCAACGACGAGCGCGGAGGTGCAATTGTTGGGCACGACGACGAGTTGAGGTGGACGGCTCTTCAGCCACACTTTCGCGAACAGCAGAAATATTTTCTACAGTACGAGCTGTACGAGCATGCACTGGTGTTTTCACATGCCCTACATACCCGGTTTGCTCAAATTTTTGCACGATTTTTCTGATTGTACGCACATTTGGACGACTAAATTGACCGAAAAAATCACAAAGTCAACGCCCATTTTCATAATAAGCCTAAAACACTTTAACGCGTTGCTCCATTGTGTATCTTTCCATGGTTCAAATTGAGTTAGTCTAAAATTGAGAAATGTCAAATGAAATGCAGAAAAAAACTTGACGTTAAGGTGTGGTTCACATTCAACATCGGCCCTTAAAATTTAACCACCTTTTACTTTTAATGATATTTAATATTTAATGCATTTCGAACGGAGTGTGGCTCATCTTCAGCAATACACACAAAAAAATAAATCCGAACCTCTTAAACTATTGTCATAAGATTTTAGTCAACTTATTAAGATGTAAAAGCATGTTACTAGGGTAACAAAATGATTTTACTAATTTCAAATGAGTTAAGCATAGTAATATCTCTTAAACTTGTATTGAAGTTAAAATCACCAAATGCCTATTTATTTCTTTAGAATCGTTCTATATCCTAAATAACACTTTTGTTTACAACAGTTTTCCGTCTCGCCGCAACAAACAACAAAAGTCTGTCTAACCACTGGTCAAAATAGACATTTCTATGAACAAAATTCCGATAACGCTTAAACTTTGTGGGGGCCTTCCAGTGACTATAACGCAGCAATGACTAAAAGTCCCCGACGATCTGACAGGATCATAACTTTGTTAGCATGGTTAAGTGTCGAAAAAATCAGTTTTTAGGAACTTACTTTTGAATGGCGAATGCTATCGAAAAAAAGTTCGAGTACAGTTTGTAGATCATCAAATTCTCTATAAAAAATTGCTCACATTTTATTCCTACGACCAATAGTTAAGAAGGTATAGCTATTTAAAAATAACATAAAATGACGAAAATATTGTTTTTTTTTTAATATAACTGTTACACCGTCAATGCTTTCGAAAAAAAAGTCTAGGAACACTTTGAGACATCAAAAAACAAAAAAATGACGAAATTATTGTTTCTTTGAGAATAACAACTGCTAAGCCGTCAATGATATCGAAAAGTAGTCTAGGTACTGGGACCACAAAATTTTCTTTAAAAAAATATAAAACTTTTTGTATGATGGCTAATCTGGCACCACTACATATATAAACTTTTTTTTCTCACCATTATTGTCGACAAAAAGAAAGTAAGCTTTTTTCAACGTTGGATCTCAAAAGTACCATACCGACAACTGTCGTATATGTTGTTTCAGCATCGGTGCTGAGGTCTTGCTTTGAAAATTGCTGCATAAAGGTGAACAGGGGACAAAGTGCTGGGAGAAATTTTAAAAGAAAACCCTTTACCAATCTGAAAATTCACTTTTTCTCAGAACAATATTTTTTTTTTAAATATCAAGTAATCGGCAGTGCAAAAAAAAATATAACCCACAGTGTGTCTCTAAATTCTTGCGTGAAGAAAAAAAGTTTTATAATTTTTAAAGAAAATTTTGTGGTCTAAAACTATCTACACTTCTTTTCGATATCATTGACGGCTTAGCAGTTATTCTCAAAGAAACAATAATTTCGTCAATTTTTGTTTTCTTGGAAGCTCTATTTTGTAAATTATAGGTCGTAGGAAAAAAAGTTTGTTAATCTTTTTTATAGAACATTATGCGGTCTACAAAGTGTTCCTAGACTTTTTTCGAAAGCATTGACGGTGTAAAAGTTATACTAAAAAAATAACAATATTTGCGTCATTTTATGTTATTTTTAAATAGCTATACCTTAATTATTGGTCGTAGGAAGAAAAATGTGGGCATTTTTAATAGAGAATTTAATGATCTACAAACTGTACTCAAACTTCTTTTCGATAGCATTTGCTATTAAAAAGTTATTTCCTAAAAACTGATTTTTTCGACACTTAACCATGCTTAAAAAGTTATGCTCCTGTCGGATCGTCGGGGACTTCTAGTCAATGCTGCGTTATAGTCACTGGAAGGCCCCGACCAAGTTTAAGCGTTATCGGAATTTTGTTTAGGATTTGAGATTTGCATGTCTATTTTGACTGGGCTATATAAAAATCCATCATGGTTGATGTATACTAATACAAAAAATCAACTGAAGAAGTGCGTTTTCTACTAAAAGCAACCTGAACAACTTTGTGCCACCAGCTGCAGCGGTTTTGTTATTGTTAAGACTAAAGATAAGAGTTGGCATATTTTTTTCTTTTTTTTCAAAAGCCGAGATGATATAGGTTAACCAACCCCAACGGTTGCCTCCCAAACTATAAGGTGTTGGCTTGCAAATGTATTTTTAATTGTTTGAAATTATTTCGATTGTGATATTTCGATGTTCAGGTGAAGGAAATAATATCTAATATAAAATGTAATGGAAGCAATTTAAACTGAAATATTATAAATTAATAATGCTCATTTTTTTTTCTCTTCTGAAAGTGCATCAAGTGACGAAGAGACAAAAAATTGCACGAATAGTGACAAAACTAATTCGATTTGAGTTTTGAGAGTTTATTCGTCCCTAAAGAAAAAAACATTTAATTGAAATCTGAACTTAACAATGGAAAAGACCATATTATTTCAAGTGCAAATGTATTTTTTAGATATTATTTTGGACAATTTAAATTAGCTTAAGACCGAACTTTCCTTCCACGTCTTTTCTGTACCCACACTTTGTTAAATGTTTTTGATAATGCCTCCAGTTCAAAGAAGTGTTTATTCCGTTCATATTTCGGTTATACGTAAGTTTCTTCCTTCATATTTCACTTGATCACTGATTCTTCTGCACCAATTCCTTTGACTGTAGGAAGGTTGAAGGTGAACCTGAACTTCATACAAACTCATTCCGCATCCAGAGAAATTGAATTTATACTGTGACAAAAAGAATAAGAAAGGAATATTCTGGTGGATGAAAACATCTTGGGTTATTTCAGGTCAGTGGTTTCGATTAGAGGTTATTCGATAAGAAAGACAATGTTGACGACAATGATTCTGAGTGCAAGCTGTGGAAAGTTTAACTCTCTTACAAATATTTTTCAATTTAGAGATGCTATTTTTATCAGTTTTATTTTCGTTACTCTTTGTCGGTACATTTTATAACTCCAAATCAATTGTTTTATGTTTTGGATTGGACAATGTTTTGTGCTATTTAATGATTGCAAAATGGTGTATTTATAAAAGAAAACTATAGAGAATAATACATATTTCTTGGAGTATCGTAAAACACAGTTTCACCATAAAATCATTTCAGAAAATCAATCAATAAAACTTAATAAGTCGTTTGAAGTGCTTTTCGTTTTTAATGAGTCTTTCAATTGTAGAATAAAACCGATGCATAACTGGCCACCCCCTGGGCAATTCTACTCTTCAGACTTATAAAATTGTTTATATTGTTAAAATTGGGCTTAAAGATCTATTCGTTAAGTGCTCGACAAAAAAAGCGTAATAAAACTAATGATGTTCGCATTCGAATGATACAAACATTATCTCGAGATGTCTCTTAATTTCATCAAAAATCATTCGAATGATTTAACTCCATATTTCGCTCAAAGCTGCGAAAATAGAGTAAACTGTAACTTGTATCATTTCTCATCTTATCTATTGCTCGTTCAAGAGAAAAAAACTAAACAACTTATTACTTGTATTTATATGTGTACCCATCAGCCTTGCCGGAAATAATATTTTGTAAGTGTCACTGCTACCAAAAAAAAGTGGATGCATTTGAGGAACTAGCTTATTCCAGAACTGTTGAAGAATACTAGTCCGATGAGGAAAATTATTGGGAAGAGACCAGAAAATTATTGACTGCCGAAGAGAAATTGGATGGGAATGCTACATCTAAGGTGTTATTAACTTAGCCATTGGCTAAATTATCTTGTCCCAGTTAAGGAAGAAGCTCAAACTTCCTCTTGAATGGTGTGTGGGAATAGAGACAGACAGATACGTTGTTATTCTTTCGGAAGTTCAAGGTGGTGTCACGGTGATTCCGAAAGAAGCGATAAATGATGTAAATACTCCATGCTACAGTCACATATAAAATTCCTCGTATCCCACGTCATGGTGGGAGTACTACAGAATATCCTTATATGTACCTCTACTTGACTTTGTCCTAACCGATTTGCGTGAAAGATTTCAACCCGAAACCTTAGATGTGTTTAAACTTACGATTTTCGTCCCAGAAAATACAATGACATATAATACTGATGATTTTGATACCACCGTTAAGTCTCTATTGGGACGCCTTGGACAACTTTTAGACTTAAATATAGAAACTGCCTTTGTTTTGCTTAAAAATGACTTGGTGGCCCCAAAATTGGGTAAAAGAAAAGAAGCAGAACAATCATCTTACCGTTACTGCTCTGGATCTGATTAATGAATGCAATAAGGATGTTTTTGGAATAACGCAACATTTTCTTCGTATTTGTTGCAATGCTTCCAGTAACAAATTCTTCGGTAGAGAGCTATTTTCTTCATTGCGGGGCCTTAAAACATATTATTTAAGATCAACCATAAATGAAAACCGCCTGAAAAAACTAGGCTTTCAAAAACCGGCCCCACCAAAAGAAATAAATTATTTAAGAACTGTATATCATGTACATACATATACATCATACATACGTCATACCTTTCTTTAAATTAAATTAATTTATTTGTTGTGTTTTTTTTTTTAAAACGTACTAAACTAGTTCTATTTATATCTCTAACCACAAGACCCGTGCGAAAATTTCACACATTCAATAAGGCTTAAAATTTTCAAATAGAATGTTTGAACAAAATAAATAAATTCTTTTTATTATTGATATGAACATATTAGTTTTACAAAACCTCTTTTTGAATTTTTTGTTTATCATTTTCTTTAATAGATACATACATATGTAAATGTTGTTTTCACTTTTTTATTAAGATTAATAAGCTTTGTTACTATTAAACTTAAATCTCAAAAACACATCTCCCAAAAACACAGCTAAAAATTCTTTTGGGGACCCCAGCATTTAGCTATCTCACTGCATTCCGACACTGTGTGAATGCATATCTGTTTGTGTAACTCACACTATTTTGAAAAAAGCCTCACTTTTTCCTCGATATGCCCGTTCCTCTATTTCTTCTTCTAAGATTTTAAATTAAAGAATTAATAAATATATTTCTTTCATTCATGCAAGTGATACCTAATAAATGCACTCGGCTTTTTATAATGAAAAATCATATAAATGTTTATATTCCAAAAATATCCCGTTTTTCTGTTATTTTTAAAAAGGTATAAAACTTGCTAAGGCGGTGCTCAGATAGTAAGTTATAACCGTTTGAATCCAATAAAACAGGTTAAAAGTAAAGCAAAAATAAAACATTTTTGTTCAAGTATATCGATAAAATTAAAATATCTTTTCAAATATGACTCCGACAAAGCTAAATTTTGGTGTAGAGCTTCATTTTGACGTCTTACACATTATATTAATAAAAACCTTAAATTTGGGCAAGGACTTTCGATTTTGTAGGGTGAAAGAGGAAAAGTCCAGTATTTTTAAAGATTTCTCGAAAACCATCAGTTTTTTTTAAGAAATATCTTTGGAAAAGTTGTAGCTTATAATATTCTACAAAGAATTGATAACTATAATTTTTTTGTAAGACTAATGGATTTTGAGACAAATGAGCGCAAATGCAACGGTATGGAAAATATTATGTCCCTGTTTTTTCAAAATCTCTTGCTACGGCGAAAAAAGTGGTTGATCTTTTTTGTGTGGAATTTTAATAGCTACCGTTTTTCTAAAGACAGTTCTTAAAAAACCTGATGCTTTTCGAGAAATTTTCAAAAATACTGGACTTTTCCCCTTTCACCTTAAAAAATCGAAAGTATGTATCATCTCGTACAATGCTTGTAATAGATTAGGTCAAAGCATATCAGATAAATTGTTGTTATATATTTTGGATATTCAGGTGCGGATCAGTACAATTGCTGCGGGCCCAAACTTGATATCAGCATAGATAACTGTCTGATTTGGTTTTTTATGTCTGTTTATTCGTAATGTTGGGTGAATTTAGGGTTGACTACGGCAACATTCGGGGGACTTAGGCAGAATTGTTGTGCTGCATATGTTCATACTGTGAAAAACAGGCCAGCTGTTTTGGCACTAAGTGAAACCCAGGTAGGGGAAAATACCGATCACTCGGAATTCAGCCTATATGGTTATAGCTTAGAGCCTCTTTTTTTCTCCCATCATGGTCTCACCGTGTATGTTTATAATTATGTTGCTTATCAGCTTCAGCCACAATACGGTTCGTGTTTTAATACCAACTTTGATTTGATGTGGTTTAAATTCACCGTCCATAAGCGCATCATTCATACTTGTTTTATTTATCGTAGTCCTATTTTGGATAGTAATTCGACTTCCAACGAATTCGATGCACTATCCGACACCATCCAGAGAATTATTTCCCATTTTCCTCACAGTGAAATCGTTGTTACGGGCGATTTTAATGTACATAATTCTTCCTCACCTCAGTTAAAGAGAAAACACCAAAGAGAACCGTTTAGCAATACGAGAAAGCCAACTGGGACGGTCTCAATGATTTCTTCAGGAACTTTAACTGGTCACTATATCTATCAAACCCAAAGAAAACTCATGGTTTGATTCGAGCTGTAAAGAGGTTATTAGGGTTAGAGAAGTAAGCTTCCGATGCTATAAAGCCAATCCTACTGAGGAGAATCGGAAAAAATTTCAACAAGCTAGAAAGACCAGTAACGTTCATATTCGAAGAACCAAATTTTTACATGACCAAAAATTAAGGCAAAAAATACTGCAATGTTCCAATGGTAGTAAAAATTTTTGGTCATTTGTAAAAAACATCCGAAATAGCACCTCGTCTTTGGTTCCAACGCTCGTCTTCAACGATACTTCTTTTGTCAGCTCGCAAGATAAAGCCAATTTGCTTGCAGCACAATTTGCTGTTAATTCGACGCTGCCAGAAAGTGTTATGACTTGAGAGCGTAAATGATTTTATGGGACACATCTTCTTTCGCACTCGTGCAGTTGCTAGAGTTCTAAAAGATCTCGACGTACACAAATCCGCTGGCGCGGATAATATCCCTCCCATCGTTCTGAAGAGGTGTTCTTCAACGCTGGCAAAACCACTGCGTAAGCTTTTCCATTTGTCCTACTCCACTGGTCTCTTTCCGAGTGGATGGAAAACAGCATTTGTCCAGCATGTCCCTAAAAATGGCGTATCTTCTGCACCCTCAAATTGCACTTACGTCCCTTCTTTCCAAGGTCATGGAAACGCTGATTAATTTTCAGCTCAAGAAATATCTCGAGGAACGAAAGCTTCTTAATGACCGGCAGTACGGCTTTCGTAGCAATAGGTCCACTGGTGATTTGATGGTATATCTCACCGAACAGTGGAACAAATCTTTACATCGTTTTGGAGAAAGTAAGATTATTGCACTTGATATTTCAAAAGCGTTTGATAGAGTTTGGCATTAAGCTCTTTTATCGAAAATGCGTGCATTCGGTTTCGATAAATCTCTTCTTCGTTGGACTAGAAATTTCCTTTCGGACTGTTCAATACAAGTTGTATTGGACGGTTTCAAGTCTGAAATCCACAAAATAAATGCTGATGTGCCCCAGGGCTCCGTTTTGTCTCCAAATATCTTCCTTATTTTTATAAATGATCTTTTGTTTGAAACTTCTTATCCATTAAACTGTTTCGCTAACGATAGTACCCTCAGCTTCTCATATTCGTTTACAGATTCTCATCCATGTCCTTTGGATGTGGAACTTGAACGGCAGCGTATGATAAGCTCATTAAATTCTGATCTCCACAGCATTGAATTTAATGCTTCTAAAACTCAATGCTGCCTCCTGTCGTTTTAGCGAAACCCACCCTCAATGCCGCTATCCATGGACGGCACTTGCATCGAGGAAACCGAACAGCTCTCAGTTCTCGGTATGTGTGTCACAGACCACCTTTTGTGGAATGACCACATATTTGATATTGCCAAAAACGCTGCTAAGTGTTTAGGTTTTCTCCGTAGATGCAAGAAGTTTTTCTCCCCTTCTGATCTGGCTGTGATCTACAAAGCCTTTATTCGTTTAAAACTTGAGTACAATTCTCATGTTTGGGCAGGAGCTCCAAAAACTCAATTGAGTTTGTTGGACAGAATGCGAAAAGAGCTATATAAATGATGGGTGAAAGATCTATAACAGAAACAATAACATCTCTCGAACACCGCCACGGCGCCGCACCGTAATGTTTCGTGTCTTTCCCTATTTTATCGCTATTATTATAATCAGTGTTCTAGTGAAATAGCCAGTTGCATTCCTCCCCTTAAAAAACTCGCGCTTCTAGGAATGCCCATCAGTTTACCCTTGAGCCCAACTTCGGACGTACTGTAATGTACAGAGATTCTTTCTTCAGTCGCACCACACGAATGTTGAATGCTTTACCCGACTCGACTTTCTCCTCTCATTTCGATGTGCAAACATTCAAAACCAATGTGCATCGGTATCTCCTTCTAAATCCTCTCCTACTTACTTAATCGCTCGTGTTGTGTTGAAAACATTTTAAGGGTAGCCACAACAGAAAAACGGGATATTTTTGAAAGATAAAACCTGTATTGTGTCATAGGATTTTTATTCATGGAGCTCTTAAGAAGATTGAGGTCAAAAATGAAGTTTGGTCAAAGTTCAAGTTTATCTTTTAGTTTGTAGGCAAATGGTGATGTAAATGAACAAATTTTTTATTCAGTAAAAGAGTCAAACTATAAGCCAAAGTTTTAGTGTAAAAATTGTAAAAAACAAAAGTCAATTATGGACAGGGTGACCAAAAAACTGGTTCAAAGTAAAGTGTTTTTAAAATTTCGAAAAATAGCCGTTACTCGAAAACCGTTATGATTCGGTATGAACAAGCTACTATAATGAATTTACTTTAATAATCGATTCACTTTAATTAAGCAAACTACTTCCATTGACTTGGCATGCAAACAAACAATGAATAATCATATAAGGCAAAACACGTCTTGTTTCAGCGATAACTTTATTACAAGTAGTTTTTCTTAAGCAAACATATTTAAGTCACATAGCTTAAAACTAACAGTTAACATATTAGAGTTAAGAGAAGAGGTACTGGTACATATTATAACATTAAAATAATGATTCGATTTTTACAGCTAGAGAGCAAAAAGATAAGATGATAACATGAACTCCATACGCATGTATGTATGTATAAATGTATAAATCGTTTTAATATTAAATTAAAGAGTAGATATAGGGTGGTCAATATTATGTGAACTTATAATTTAAATTTAGCACATTGCAAATAAATATCTCTTACACTACCAAATTCTGATAGATCATGACCTGGCCTTTCACCAGTTTCAGTTTGAACCATCCTTTACGGGACACCCGTATATTATTTTTTTTTTCTAAAATTCGTTGCTTCAATTAATGATGATGATTTTTTGTCTTTTACTTCTTGCGAAAATTAAGAATTACTAAAACTACTTTTTTATGAATTTTTTTTTTGTTCGCTACTATTGCACGGCTGCAACGAATTTATATAATTTCTTATATGTATGTTTGATTCTTACATACCTATATAATACAATTATTGTAATGTTCAAAGTATGTATAGGTACCTACTTAGATCATTAAAAAAAAACGAACAAACATTCGAATTTTGTACCGTTGTTTTTTCATGCACATGTAGTATACAAATTAATATTTACGAAGGTCATTCTTTGTTCAACCTTTGAATGAATAAAGTGTTTTTCTTTTGTAAATTAATGCTAGGTTTCCACTTGTCATTGAAAAGACGCAAATTGACAATCTTTCCAAGACAGGATGAGTTATAGTTGCTCGCTACTACTACTTTCTTTGCTTTTTGTGTTGGTAAAAGCCACCCTGCCCTGAAAAGTTTGTCAATTTGCGTCTTTTCAATGACAAGTGGAAAACTAGCATAACAATGGCGGCTATGCGTTCTTAAGTTATAGCTGTCCAAAGTTAAATGTTTTTCATATCCATAAAACATTTTGTCTTTAAAATTCGGTGCAGCATATACAGTTTTTAAAGATTCTTTTAAACCAATACCTTCCAATATATGTATTGTATACCCAATCGATCCAAGAAATGAAAACCAATAATGAAAACCACTGCAAGTTTCGCAGTTATTTTTGAGAAATCAGAGAGGTTTCAGTTGAAGATGCAACTATTTCCCTGCTTTTATAAGATTACTTTTCTACTTTTACTTTTAGGACAAACAAAAAACAAGCTCTCCGTCTTCATATCTGCATTATGGCACTTTCCTATAATGCAGAAACGAGGTTCTTCTGCATTTTGATCTTTTCTCTCTATCTTACAAATATACATTTTGTATTTGGCATCCCTTTTGTTTGCAGAAACCAAATGCAGATACATGCAAATCTTTCATGAAGGAAATGTTATTAGCGCTTAACGTGAAGTTTTTATAACGAATTGGATACGATTATGTGGACTTTCAAAATGTCGACTCCTTGAGAAAAAAAAAATAAATCGGGTGGCACAACGGCTCATGAAGAACCAGGGCCTAGTGACTAACATCTCGCAACCATTCCTGTGTGCGACTTTCCACAGGAATGGAAGGGACCTACAATTTTATGCCGAATCCGAACGGCTAGACGAGAAGCACTTATTCGTGACAAGTGATACTTTCGGAGGATCTGTCAATTCCACGCAAGAGGTAGTAGCCCTGAAAAAAAACTTTTTAGTTTTTAGGTGGACGAGGCTGGGAAGCGATCCCAGACCTCCAGCGTGACAATTGAACGCACTAACCATTACGCTACGGGCTACTACCGACTCCTTGAGATCGACTGGTAAAAAGACCGACTCATCCACATATTAACAATCGAAATTTCAACAGTAGAGATTTTGATTATTATGGTTTACGGAAAGATGTTTACAAGCGCGCGCTTGTTAACATCATTCCCTAACCCTGAGGCCACACGAGCCAGTTACTGCCAGTGAATGTCAAATTCCTAAACGGGAATATGTTGAGACGTAGGCGGCACGCAATTTGTAAGCAAGTTGCTTTCAAGTATCTGACTGGCCACGTTCAGCTTTTACTAGGATAGCCTATCTAGGTTTCTAAATCAACATTTTTATTGAATTTGCTTTGGCATCGGACTTCGATTTTTTCTAACTTCAACGTGTTAACAAAAAATGATTTCGAAATCTGCATCAAGTTTGTCAAGTCTTGTGATATGGTCAACACAAAATCCTGCCAATGCGTTGACAGACTTTTCTGTCTTGTCAAAGTAACATGGATTGACATTCATGTTATTCAAAAAATTTCGATTTTTTTAAAAAATAATTAAAAAAAAAATTGTGTGTTTTTTGAGGTATTTTAATCCATCATCATCGTAGCCATCCTTTAATGGAATTTGACTTTTGACAGTTCATACTTTGACAGATAGCTAAACTGAATTATTTCGTACGAAGAATATTTCGTTCCAAATGTCACCCAAAAGCTAAAATAACCTTTTCCCGCAAAAAAATTTTAATCTCAAAAAATTCAGACATCTTTAAGTTTTTTTCAATGCATCATCCCCGTAGCAATCTTTCAATTTAATTTGACAGTCGGTTATGTTCCAAATGTCACCCGAAATACCCAATACTCCCATTTTTTCCAGCAAAAATATACTCTCAAAAAATTGGTATTTTAAAGATATTTTGTAATTCATCATAATCATAGCCATCTTTTTTACAGTTGCCTATTTTGGAAATGTTTAAATTCCTAGGTCCCTCCTCTAATTTAAAGTTGTTGCAGAAAGAATATACTTTTCAATAGCTGCAACTAACAATGAAGAAATCGCCGACATCACAGTCAAAGAAGTTAGCGATGCGGTGAAAAACTCCAAAAAGGGAAAAGCGATTGGGCCAGACAAAATACCCTCTGAGTTCTGGAAAAAGATGGGAGACATCGGGTCTAGATGGCTCATAATTCTCATCTCCAAACTTATCTGCGGCGACCGAATGCATAATCAGTGGAGGGAAAGTGACCTTCTTCCAATCTACTGCGGTGAAAAACTCCAAAAAGGGAAAAGCGATTGGGCCAGACAAAATACCCTCTGAGTTCTGGAAAAAGATGGGAGACATCGGGTCTAGATGGCTCATAATTCTCATCTCCAAACTTATCTGCGGCGACCGAATGCATAATCAGTGGAGGGAAAGTTACCTTCTTCCAATCTACTAGGTGATACACGAAATTGCGACAGCTACCGTTCGATCAAGCTGATGTCACACCACCATGAAGATCGTTGAGCGGATATTGGATGGCCGCCTACGAAAAATAATATGGCTTTCTACGAACAGTGCGAGTTTGTTTTGGGTAAATCAACCAAAGGTGCTGTTCAGAGTATAAGAATCAGAATGGAAAAATATCGCGATTCCTCGAGAGATTTGCATATTGTATTGGTTGATTTTGAAAAAGCATTCGACAGACAACCACGAGATCTGATATGGGTTGCACTAAGGCAACGAGGAGTTCCAGAAGTCTACGTGCGGGTGGTCATGGACATGTACGAGCAAGTTAAAACAAATGTAAGTTGCCCCGCAGGAATCACCGAAGAGTTCCCAATTAGAGTAGGTGTGCACTTTTGTCCATTTTCTGTTCCACACAGGCCTGTTCCGGACATCTATTTGAATGGAACTGTGCTTCCCAAGTGCGAACAGTTTAAATATCTTGGATCAAGGATCAAATGACGACATGAGCGTTAGGTGGATGAAGCGGCGGGAAAACTCTGTCATCTTCTGTGATAGAAAAATGCCCCCTAAGCTGAAAAGAAAGCTCTACACGGCCGTTGTTCATCCAGCGCTTACATACGGTTCAGAGTGTTGGACAATGAACAAGAAGTATGAGAGTAAATTGACGGCGGCTAAAACGAAGATGCTTCGCATGACAGCAGGAGTGACAAGCGTGATCGAATAAGAAGCAAGAGAATCCGAAGAAGCCTACACGTCAAAAATACCATCTTTGACAAAATACAGCATGACCAACTTAGCCGGTATGGTACTGTCATGTACAAAGAAGATGTCATGAGAACCCAGTTCAAAAGGCAATAGCACAAGACGTGCCAACACTATCGCGGAAGAAAGGCAGGCGCAAAAACTCCTGGGTGAAACATATGGAAGGACACCTGAATTTAGTTGGCCTCAGACATGGAACAATCTAAAACCGGGAGACCTGTCATTGTAAGCCAGTACTGGCTCGTGTGTGTAAATCATATCTATAAAAAAAATAAATTAGGTGGCACAACGGCTCGTGAAGAACCAGGGCCTAGTGACTAACAATTCGCAACCATTCCTGTGTGCGCCTGTCGACAGGAATGGAAGGGACCTACAATTTTATGCCGAATCCGAACGGCTAGACGAGAAGCACTTATTCGCGACAAGACAAGTGATACCCTTGGAGGATTTGTCAATTCCTCGCAAGAGGCAGTAGCCCGGAAAAAAAACTTTTTAGTCTTTAGATGGACGAGGCTGGGAAGCGAACCCAGACCTCCAGCGTGACAGTTGAACGCACTAACCATTACGCTACGGGCTACTACCTTTAATCTGTTGAAAATATGTCAACCATCAAAATGCTATAACTAACTACCTGCATAAATCTCTCAATAGCTGGTTTTCATGTCCTCCCGAGCACTCGAAATTTCCCCTAGAAAATACACGTAGATTTAAAAGATGTCATGGATTCATAAATGCAAACTGTAAATATTTCAGAAATCATCAAAACAAAAATATGTTCCGATTTTCTTGAAACAGACAGCTATAGTAAACACGGCTTCTTTCAATCTGCCAAATCTACAATATACTATAGCTTCCGACAGGTTCAAATTCCTTTAAACTTTTCGCAAGTCAATAACACACCAAAGTACTTTTAGTTCTAAAGGAAAAGGAATAAATACCAAGGCCAGCAGGAACCCATGGGATTAACTAAAATCACGCACCCAATCGTATTTCTGTTAGCCCAGCCTATCCCAGCCCAGCTAACATTTTATTCTGCAATGGTCAATCCAATTAAAGCAATTATTTGCCAAATGCCACAAACCGACTGACGGATAACTCTATGGGAAAATCAAATGGTCAAAAGCGATCCAAACAAACTATACTTACATACCTATGTATGTAGAACATGACAACCTCAACCCAATGCCAAACCCAAAGAATTTTCAGTTCCGAGTTTATTCGGTCAGTCTCTCTCTCATTTGCCTGACACGGACACCACTGACCGATGACGACGACGAGAACACAGTTAGGTGAAAACCTTTCACAAGGAAATTGAAAATTTGTCATTGACAACGAGTGAAAACCCTCATGGTCCTGAAACACATAACCCTCAACGTTTTCCTCGGCTGTCTCATCCCTGCTTTATTCGTAGAAGTCAACAATCGACAGCTAAATATAACTATGGGGCCCAAGGCATCCGGAATTTAAAAGAAGCAAGTAAAAAAAACCCCCAGTTTCCAATCGTCCATCGTCCATCAAACTGGATAACATAACAAAACAAGAGCGCAGCCCACAACACCCAGGACAACGTCTGGACAATCGGTATAATTGTTTCACCAGAGTTGGATGCAAGTTGATTCGCTTTTCCGAGTTTCCTCGTTTGTTTTCGATTAAGGCCCCCGTTGAATAGTGTTTTTTAGTCGATTCTACCGTTTTTCCTCCGCTGCTTGTCTATATTTGTAGGTACATATACAATATGGGGAAGGTACATACATACATTTTTTTAAAGTTTTGTTTTTTTTTTAGGTGGTACATTTTATGGATCAAAGGTTTGTTTAAATTGAGGTTAGATAACCCGATTAGCACTACAATTAAAAGGATTAGAAGACGGATATGGTTTCTTGTGTGTTGTTGTTTTTTTTTTTGTGGTAGTAGGGTAAACATGTTCGTCATCATCCTTCAAATTCTTTCTTTTGTTTGCAACTGTCTCAACTGTCAAAAGTGACATCCAGGCTTTGTTCTTTGGTTTTGGTTTTCGTTTTGTATTGTATTTTTTGTATGTTTTATCATCGATTTTATTTGCATTCCAATCGAATACGAGTACCTTAGTAGTGGTTAAATAAAATGCATTAAGTTTTGTTATTTTTCGTAAAATTCGAGGTTTGATTTCTGGTCTACCTAGTTGTTTGCTTATAGGTAAGGTATTCATACAAAGATTACTACAAAACAAACGATATACTAATGTATAAACTATGTATGTAGGGTAATAGATAGAGGGAGAGCTGGCTACAAAAAAAGTGAGTCATCGGTACACGATTGATTTTTACTGAAGAGAATCATTCAGAGTAGCTGAGCACAAATATGCACGTCTGCCAGCGCGATTCAGAGGCTAAATGGAATGGGCGGGGGGCCAAAGTTGTCAAATTTTGGTGGAAAAAAATTATAAGGTACATGGATTCTGATAACGCAAATATGTTCTGTCCATCGTCAAGAAACGTGAAACAAAATGGCAGACGGTTTGCGAGAGGCTAAGTGGCCGGCAGACGTCGTTAAAGTTTTAAAATTTGGGTAAAAAAAATTTATAAGGTAAATGGATACCGATTTTTTTATTTTATTACTTAATATATATAGAGAGCAAAATCCAAAATGACAGATGAAAAAGTAGAGGCTAACACCGCGGCAGACGTGTTTCAAATAAATGCACTGTTAAACCAGATAAATTGCATTATTTCTGCCCCAAAACATCCAAATAAATATTTTATATTCAATTATCTTTAATTTAGCATGGAAAATATAGTCACAAAAGTTCATTGCCAAATCGCACATGCACCAATAGTTATTCAAGGTTGAATGTCAAAAAAAAAACGGGTTTTCAACTATAACTCCGAAACGGTAAGTTCTATCGAAAATCATTTCATGCAAGACTCGTAGATCATGCTGTCCGCCAAAAAAAAGTTATGACCATTTTATTTCTACGTCTCGGCGTTAAGAAGATATCGACATTTCAAGAAACCTAAAATGTCGAAAAAGCTCTTTTTTCACGTGTAAAGGCTCTCCCAAACCAATGCGGAACATTCGTTGCGGCGAAAAAAACATCCGCATGTCAAAATTTATTAACATGGTGATATATGAGAGTGCCCACACCAACGCAGCGGAGAAACATATGAAATAATTTTGACTGACGACTGTTTCTTCGCCGCAACGAATGTTTCGCATTGGTTTGGGAGAGCCTTAACTCTTAAACGGTTCATATTATCGAAGACATATGAATACAAAGTTTGTACACTGACTGACCCCCTACCAGAAAACATTATTATTTTTTTTTCTTAAAAACAAACATTTTAAAGATATAATTAATTTAAAAGCTTCAAAAAGGTCTAAATTTCTGTTTTTTCCCTTTTGAGCCTAGTACGCAGATCGAGAAAAATTTTTTCTCCCATACAAATTTTTCCCCGGAAAAATTTTGCGTTGGAATTTTTTCCGGTCAGTACGCAGATCACGAGAAAAATTCTGACGTTTAAGCTCGCTGTACATAAGAAATTATCCGCTGCACAAAAAAAAAGTCTCCACTATATTTTTCCGACAAAAAAAATGCTCTGAGCATTGTCTTGCAGGAAAAATGTTGACGTTTGATGTGTACCGTGATTTTAATCAACCAACAACATTCAAAAATATATTAGGAGGACAATTACAGGGAAAAATGGAAAATTGTTTCGGAATTGAGAGAATAGAACAGCTGTTTCTACCCAGTCAGTGGTGTAGCTAATAAGAAAGGGTGCAATGGGGCCCAACGCTGTTGCTCATCAATGGTGCGTTAATCTGCTTTATTTTTAATGTTAATAAAAACATACTCCAAACTGATTCCTATTTAAAGAAATCAGGATTTCTATGTCTAATTTTCCATTAGTGCAAATTAGGTTTTATGTTAAGGGTTTGTTTCACAATGTCTGTGGTGCGTTCTTTTATTAACCATAGTTAACTATGGTTAACTATAGTTAACAATGGTCGTTCCTTTATTACAAAATAGTTACGATTTGTAACTATATGACGTCATCACATCGTTCCTAAATTCAGTTTATTAGTGTCAAATAGTTACAATTCGTAACTATTTCCAACTCATCTCCATGATATGAGTTGAAAGTGTTGATCTGTCAAAGCACATGGGAGAAGGATTGTTTACAAAAAAATAAAAATTGAAGAATCAAAACAAAGCTTTTGATGAAGTGAAATGAATTAAAATTGAATTTTCTACCATTTTTAATGAAAAAGGAGATTATATTGTAGAAAAATAACATGATTTTATGGTAATTAACGATAAAATAAAGTTTTCTAAAGTTTTCGTTTGACAGATCAACAATATCTAACAATAAATCGTTCCAAAATGAAATGTAACCATTTCCAACTAAATCTAACAATGACACTTCAACAATTTTTTTTGACATATCAACCATAGTTAACTATGGTTAATAAAAGAACGCACCACAGAGCATAGTTATAATTAGTAACTCGACAGTTAAATTATCCGTAAAGTAAATCCTCCCATTAACAAACTTTGTGTTTCACAATGATCGAAATAAATAATTTTTCTGTCAACTAGCTACTCATCAGTTTTTCCAGTTTTCCATTAAAAGTTGACTGACAGAAATATTAAAAAAAAATAATTATAATAATCAAAATATGAATTTTGATGTGAAATCAAAGGGTTTTCGATATTTACGTATGCCTTTTTAAGTACCTATGTACATAATATGTATGTACATAAGGGGTTTTCAAGCGGTTTATTTTTTCTTATGATGTTAACGATGCCTAAAATTGTTAAAGTAATGAATTTATCCCGATAAGGAAAGCAGCGGGTATCAAAATCTATCAGTGCAAAACCACAATAAGCAAATCTCTTAATTCGCTGAACTTCCGCGGTGATATGTGTACTTTGGATTCGGCATCCTTCTAACAATGTGGCCGCTATTCCAGAAGAAGCAACTGCCACCTCAATGTCGGATCTCACACGAACAGTGACCAAAATTAAAGATATGAGAAGAGTCTTCCCCGTTCCACACTTCCTTCTGTTGGGCATTCAACAGGGGTACATTCGTTTGTACTGATTGGTGTAAATGTCGATCATATTCACGTTCGCATTCTAATTCTCGATTAAATGCGTCATTCATTCCACGATCTGATGATGGCATTCCTAACCTGACTTACAAACTGCCGCACATGAGGTTACACAATGGGCCCTACCAATAATCAAATTTAGTAACGACTTAAATATTTAACGAAAGTAGACCATATTGGTATTGACTATAAAAAATGAACCATACATGTTATGTTACATATTTTAGAGTTAGGTTAGTATCTATGTTTTAGAACGACCAAAACCGAATACGTAACCGGACCAAACCAAACGACCCTTCACAAAAGAAAATGAACTGATGAGATGTCAGCTGTTCATATAATCCAAACAGATCCGAACATTTTTGAGATAGCCTTAATTTCTTTTTGATATCAGCTGTTTGTCCGTCGGCTGGTTTTTTCTTAGGCATTACAGTAACATGAACAAATCTAGATACCATTGGCGACGTACCTGAACGCGGCCAATATGTCAATCTATAATAAAGAAGCTCGAGTTTGTAAAACTCATTTTAAAGAAGCTTTTTAAAAAACTCGAAGGACATTTTTAATTAAATATATTGAATAAATTGAACTCGTGGAGAGAAAAATAATTCATTTCACTTGACTTTTGTCTTTTTGAGCTTTCGAAAATCTACTTTTCGTTGGTTTAAGGCATAAGCTTCAATGCACGATAAACAAAAACAAGGTTTATGCTCATTAGATAAACATAGCATTCAGCATTTTCGTATATCTGGGTATTTATGTGCCGTCACGGTCAGGTTTTATGTTTTTGTTCAATTTAAAGGGAAGACCATAATCGCAAATTTAAGTATTTAAATGAATTGATTTTATATTCTTAATAAGCAGTAGACAAATTTATAATAACGATCAAATAAAGTAAGATTATTTTTCTTTTCTCCGAACATAAGCACACCTTATGAGCGTACCTTGTTTCTGTTTATCGTGCTTCAGTGGCCGTGTATTTTTTCGGCTTAAAATTATTAAAAATATGCATTATAACTTAGTTTATTTTAAGACTATTGAAATTAATTTAAGACTATTGAAATGAAAATGGAGCAAGGGAACTGCTAAACAAATCGTTTTCATTTCATGTTCATGTGTGAACATTTTTATAGAAGCTTGGATTTATTTAAAGGAAAATTTAAAGTTTAAAAAAAGGAAAAGGCTGATTAAGTTTTTGCATCTTCTAAATTATATCTAAGATGGCTGAGTGGTTAGAGTGATGGACTGTCACGTAGGAGTTCTATTTAACTTGTATTTTACTTTTATACAACCATGTCCGAAGCTATCTGTCAAGCTAAAGTATCATTCAAATTTCCAATTTAAAACTTATATGTTGCTACTTGCACTAAAATTTCAGTAATCTGTTTATAAAAATAAAACAACTTTTTCCAGGGGCGTTGTATTGTATTTATATTGGTTTCATAAGATTGGGCATTAAAATTCGTGTATCATAGTCCCGGTCTACATTGAACGATTTTTCCAGAGCCGATCTTTTGTTCGTTGGTGAAGGGAGTAAAAAGTGAGGGGTCAAATCGTTTGTACCACAAAACTCGAACGATTTTTCCAGTCTGTTTATGTTCTCTCTCGTCTTCTTTCCATTTTTGTGTGTGTGTTCGGTGTCAGTGTGCCATTCGTTTGATGGTGTGAGAGCATCTCAATAAAACATGAAGAGCACAGCAATACAAAAATGAAGAAGACAGGGAAAAAATCTTATGGAAAAAATCGTTCTGTGTGTACTTTTCACACGATTTCTGGAAAAATCTTCGTGGAAATATCGGGCAATGTAGTTCGGGACATATGCTCAGATTATACCAAGCCAAATATAAATATCGGTTTGACATACATCTACATGCCCCTCTCCCCCACTTGAAAGCTATTATGCAAACAAAAAATTCATGGATTTAGGTAGACATATGAAATATATTGATATATGAAATGTAAGTTGGTTCGCCATCGCCATCGCCATATCGCCATATCGCTATATCGCCATCGCTAACGCCATCGCTATCGCCATCACCATCGCCACCGCCATCGCCATCACCATTGCCATCGCCATCGCCATCGCCATCGCCATCGCCATCGCCATCGCCATCGCCATCGCCATCGCCATCGCCATCGCCATCGCCATCGCCATCGCCATCGCCATCGCCATCGCCATCGCCATCGCCATCGCCATCGCCATCGCCATCGCCATCGCCATCGCCATCGCCATCGCCATCGCCATCGCCATCGCCATCGCCATCGCCATCGCCATCGCCATCGCCATCGCCATCGCCATCGCCATCGCCATCGCCATCGCCATCGCCATCGCCATCGCCATCGCAATCGCTATCGCTATCGCTATCGCTATCGCTATCGCTATCGCTATCGCTATCGCTATCGCTATCGCTATCGCTATCGCTATCGCTATCGCTATCGCTATCGCTATCGCTATCGCTATCGCTATCGCTATCGCTATCGCTATCGCTATCGCCATCGCCATCGCCATCGCCATCGCCATCGCCATCGCAATCGCCATCGCCTTCGCCATCGCTATTGCTATCGCCATCGCCGTGCGTTGCTGTCGCCGTCTCCGTCGCTGTCGCCATCGCCGTCACTGTCACCGTCGCCATCGCTGTCGCCGTCGGCATCGCTGTCGCCGTCGCTGTTGCCGTAGCCGTCGCTGTCGCCGTAGCCGTAGCATCGCCGTAGCATCACCGTCGCTGTCGCTGTTGCCGTAGCCGTCACTGTCGCCGTCGCCGTCGTTGTCGCCGTAGCCGTCGCTGTCGCCTTCACCGTCGGCATCGCCGTCGCTGTCGCCGTCGCAATCGCCGTCACTGTCGACGTCGTTGTCGCTGGTCGCCGTTGCCGTCGCCATCACCATCGCCATCGCCATCACTGTCGCCGTTGCTGTCGCCATCGCCATCGCCGTCGCTGTCGCCACTGCCGTCAGCATCGCATCGCCATCGCCGTCGCTGTCTCTTTCGCCGTCGCTATATCGCTGTCGCCGTCGACGTCGTTGTCGCCGTCACCGTCGCTGTAACCGTCGCCGTTGCTGTCGCTGTCGCCGTCACTGTCACCGTCGCTGCCGCCGTCACTGTCGCCATCGCTGTCGCCGTTGCCATCGCTGTCGCTGTCGCTGTCGCTGTCGCCGTCGCTGTCGCCGTCACTGTCGCCGTCACTGTCGCCGTCGTCTTCACCGTCACCGTCGGCATCGCCATCGCTGTCACCGTCGCTGTTGCCGTAACCGTCGCCATAGCCGTCGCTGTCACCGTCGCTGTCGCCGTCGGGCCAACATAGAGGGCACAAAAAAACACGCCTTTAATTGCTCATAAGTTTTTTTGAAGCAAAGATTTACGCGAGATATATCAGAATGAAACACAGAAGATGCTTAAGTCTTAAATATGACGGATCAAAAAAATTTTAAGGATGTAAATTCGTGAAAATGTATCCTATTAAAAATAACCTTTTTTAATATTCGTTTGCATTTTTTGCTCGTAAGCATCTTTTTGACTTGCAATTCATTGGTTCTATATGACAATTTACTCATTCTTGAAATAATTTTAAGTCGAGATTTTGATCAAATATGTCATTACGAAACAGATAATTCCAAAATAGTGGATGCCGCAGTTTTATCTCTCCATCTGTTGATTTGTAACACCTAGGCCTACAGACTAAACGGATGGATCGATTTCTATAAAACTTAGTACTTTATGTTTTTAAGGAATGTTTTATATGTTTAATTGAAAGTTTTTTTTTGGTCCAAAAATAGTGGCAGCTTGCATAGCACCATTTTTTGCATTTCCGTCTTTCGAGCTAGCCGCGTTACCGCAGTGAATGAATTTTTATTATATGTAAGTTTTTAATCGACCTTAGTAATTTTGCATACAAAAATTTTGATTAAAAATCATTTAAAATTAAAAAAAAAACTATTTATTTTATTATTTTATTTAATTTTATTTTAAAAAGGAATACATGATTAAGTTTCAAACTGGGTAATTTTAATTATGAATTATTCTGCAATTAGTTAGCTGTTTTAAAGTCGATGTGCTCAATCTTAACATCGATTTTGCGATGTTTTACATGTTTTAACATCGATATTTTTTCGTCTAACATCGATGAACATCCCTCATCCCTAGCTGCCTGCTGTCAAATGAACATAAAACTACACAATGGCCGTGTTCTGATACGTCGCCAAAGGTATCTAGATTTGTTTGTGCTGTTGTAATTAGCTTCGTTTTGTTGAAATAAGCTCATTTGGGAACGAGAATTTGTATGGGAAATGAGGTTATTTCGGATCTGATTTGGAAATTTGCAACGAAATTACCTCATATGCCCAGTGAAAACGTAGTATTAGCCATTATAACAACACGAACAAATCCATATGCCTTTGTTTACGTATCCGAACGCGGCCATTGATTAGTGAACGCTAGTTGACTTGGCGCGTACTTGTCATCTTCAATTAGAGTCACACAAAACTGTTATATTTGTAAAGAATGTAAAGAATACACTATCCAGTGTATTATAGAGATCAGTGCGTTGCATGCATATGAATATACATAATAGGGGTATTCACGATCTGGTGCAACGAGCCTAGTAAAAGTGCGAAATTTTATTTTTTTAAGTGGATCGTGAACGCACTTTTCTTATCTTCTTGCAACACTAAAGCAAATGTCAAAATTAGTTTGACATTTGTTTTTGTTTCGAACATATCTGAAAATTTCAATTTGATTTAATTTAAATTTTGTTCATAAAAAGATGCCAAAAAAACGGAAAAAGAAAATATTACCGAATTTTAAATAGAAGATGCTGCAGATTATTGCAATTATGTGGGTCAACATTCATGACGAAAATCATAAAAAGCTACAGAAAGGTATATTTAATTTTCAGACAATGGGGAAAGTGAAGAAGAAGATGCTGTGATGACGACGTCACATCAATACAATCAAGATAGCAAATTGGATGTATCCAATGAACATACCTTTGTTTCTGTTTAACGAAATTAAGAATGAGTGAGCTGTCAAAACACAATTTACAAATTTTACAATGTTGTATTTTTCTGTTGCAATAGGTTTCGGGTATTGCTAAAGTGCGAAACTGTTGTAAGATTGCACCTTGTATATTTTGTTGTTGTAGTGTTGTAAGATTTTACACTTTTGCACTTTTACAATGATACTAGGCCAGTTGCATCGGATCGTGAATACCCCTAATGTTTGCCAAAACACAAATACGGCCTTTTTCCTTTCTGATAAAGCCCTTTTGATACAACATTTGTCTTCGTTTTTAATTCATTAAATCATGTTTAATTGTCAGCCGAGAGAAAAAGAGAAATTAGTATGTTTTGACATTATGTTTTGACAATAACAATGTCCACAAAAGTAAATATGTATATGCCAAAAACTACTGTTCTCATGAGTCAAGTGTATACTTTTTTGTAGTCACAGTGTACTTTGATATAATTTTTTGGTTCCTTTACTTTGAGTTTCTGTGATTTTTAGTACGAAGCCCTTTTAAGTTCATATAAAAAAAAAATTAAATTGACAGAACTTGGGACTAAAAATCATAGAAATTCCGAAGAAGCAGACATTTTAATTTCTGGAAAGTCAAAAAAAGCTGCCACAATCTGAAAAAATCAAATCTCATTGGGCCATCACACACTGGCTCAATTTGGAGCTGAACTAAAGCCAGACTTACTTTTCCTTCTATCACACCCAACTAACCAAAGAGTTGAAAAGGCGAACTTTTTAACTCCCATAGCACCTTAAAGAAGGAAATTCAGTTGCTATGAAGAACATTCTAAGAGAGTTCGAATGAAGTGCTAAAGGAGTAAAGTATAGAGTGTGAAGAAAAACAAAAAAAAACAAGTAGGTAAGCCTAGGAATCGAACTCTGGATGCCTCGCACTACTTGTAGAGCTCGCTAACCGCTCGGCCAATCTCTTATATGAAATAAATAGCATTAAAATCGATTGACTTTCTCAAAGAATTTTATAACTCATAATTTATCTAAAAAACAATCTATTGAAAGCGTTTTAGCCTGCCGCACGTAAATTAATATAAGAGCCTAATGTTTTCATTGCACATAATTATTTATGCAAATAATAAAGATGCCCACACTTTTGCAAAACTAAAAAAGCGTGCGCTCATTCGCATTATTACAAATTAATTATTACAACCACATAACACGTTTTAGTTGAATTGCAAATGGTGGCAAAATGGAGCCATGGCGTTCGCTATATAAGCCTTTCCATATTTGCTTATATAAACATTATAGCAACCCAAGCAAGATACTAACTTTAAGGATTGCATTAATATTTCTTTGGATCACTATTGGATATGATTAAAGAAACATCAGTTCATCGCAATGTGACGCTGATGTTATTGCTAATTGAAAGTCTAATGGATCAATTATATCACCTTTGACTCCTATACCGATTTGGCTTCCCGTCAGAAGGATTTCTGGGTCACTAAAGAAACGAATGACACTTTAATGGCTGAAATCGGAAGCAATTTTGTTAGATGGGCACACATGCTGATCAAAGCTGGCTGAAAATTGTGTGTACATGAACCGGCTTTAATGAGCCATCTTACACAGGCTCAATTTTGAGCTGAACTAAAGCCAGACATTTCCTTCAATCACTCATGGGCTGAGCAAAGCTGGATGAAAATTGTGTGTACATGAACCAGTTTTTATTGTATTAGTACTCTCAGTTTGAGGTTCGAAAAAAGAAAAAATAATTTCGTTTAAAATTTTCAGTTTTGCATGACAACAGATTTGTTTATTTTGCCTAGAAACATCGATGTTAGACAAAAAATATCGATGTTAAAACATGTAAAACATGTATTAGTAATTAAACTTTGTTAGTCTGCTCAAAACAAGGATGAACATTTCAGTCGTTTCTTTCCTCACACTTTACCTCCCTTGCGTACAAACTTTCATTTCCCCAGCTTATAGTCTAGTTCACAACTGAGCCTGTGTGTGATGGCCCATTTTTAGTACATTTCTTGTGAATTTTTCACACTCATATCGTTATTTCCAATTATAAATTGTTCGAACTACTCTAGTTTCATTTTCAATGGATTAAAATCGAAGTAAAAATGTGGTGTTATACGGGCTTAAAGAATTCCGCAAAGCAATCAAATCAAACACCCTGTTTTAATGCACCACCTATCGCCACCTATCGTCAACTAGCTATCTAGAGAAACTCGCGCCTGACAGAAAAATAAACAGCTGGCTATACAAAAACAACTACATAACATCTCGACTGTCAAACAGTTCAACAAAAAAGTAAAAACAAATCAAGTTTTTTTTTAATAGTTTTTGTTTGTTTTCTGTGCAGTAATAATAAGCCTACTCAATCCTAATACAATTATAAATAATTTACCAATAATTTGTTAGCATATTTTATTATGTACGGAGAATAATTAGTTGAAAGAGCAACAAGAAGGCCGAGTTGTGCAGTGTGTGAGTTTCGACATAGAAACAAAATATCCAATTCTTGCCTAGATACAAGTATCGTCGTATGTAATTGAAAAGTATTATTAAGCACAGATTAATCAAATTGTTATAAACGCATAAATTCTGTAAGTTCTATTTACTATGAGAAAAAAGTGCAATCAAGAAAATAATTTACCAAAAACTCTATCTATAAGAAGGTATATCTACATAATTTATATTAATTTCTCCCTGTCTGTCTTCCTTTTCTTTTGTTTGTTGAAATCTTCAATAGTTATTGGTGGTAATAAGAACCTACCTATCTACTATTTGTTTTTTGTAATTTATATGCTAACTGGTCTTATCAGATTTATTTTATAAATGAATGAAGTGTTTACTGCTGCGTAGAGTAAAGTTCTAAGGTCGGATTCAATACATATCAGATAATAAATCGAATTTATTGTTAAAGGTTTCTTGGGTATACCTGTGTAAAAAATAATTATTAATGCCGAAGGCGGGCTTAGTGAACAATCAAAATATAAACAAGTCAATAACTAGTATTGCATATTGGCTGAAATACACGACCATTAACGGTAGTTCTTATCATTTAAATTACGTGCATATCAACGTGCCTCCCGCAAAGGGCCTTGCCCCCTGGATAAATTTCAAAAAGGTTCGGCGCAATTTGTATATTCTGCCAGTCGGAAAACCACAAACCAAATTGGTTACGAGCTGTTCGGCTCGGTCTTGTATGGCCAGCTTTAAATTGACGAAATAAGATTATTTTGTTTTGTTTTTGTTTGATAAATTTATTTTTTATTTAACTGCAATTTATGCCAAGTAGTTAAATGAATACAATTTAGTGAAATAAATTTATTAATAATCAAATTGATTTGTCCTATTTATTTAATCTAAGTAACTATCTAGGTATACACATTTTTATGTGATCCATAGACGTTAAGTACAGCCATATAAAGCTCATATTTCTTATTTTTTTTATTTAATAGGAACTACTGAACAGCAGGTCATGCTTAACAAATATTTGTACATACATATACTATAAAAAATAGTACCTTCATATTTTATGAATATAATCAAATATTTTGTGTTATTTAATCGGTTGAAAAAACGAATTAACAGATTGTTTATTATTAAATTAGAAATAATATTTTTGTAGATTAAGCTGCTTAAGATAAAATCAAACATTAAATTAATTTTAATGACTCTGTCGCACGTACCTTCGCTTATTTTCAAAGATTTAAGCAATTATCTTTTAAGATAGATAAACTAAGTTTTGACACCACAAATATTTGTAACCGCTTGGGCTTTGCATTTTATTGTTCTTCAAGCACATATTTGGCGTAGGTACTCCCCTTCCCAGCGCTATGTACATACAAAATAAATAAATAAATGAAGAACCAGGGCCTAGTGACTAAGAACTCGCAACCATTCCTGTGTGCGCCTTTCGACAAGAATGGAAGGGACCTACAATTTTATGCCGAATCCGAACGGCTGACGAGAAGCAATTATTCGTGACAAGTGATACTGTTGGAGGATTTGTCAATTCCTCGCAAGAGGCAGTAGCCCTGAAAAAAACTTTAGTTTTTTAGGTGGACGAGGCTGGGAAGCGATCCCAGACCTCCAGCACAAATAGTAATGTAAAAAACATGTATATTATAGTAAACATGTTCTAAAGCAGGAAATATTTGTCTATAAAATGTTTAAAGGTTTTTGCAAAATAACTGAAAATTCTTGAGCTATTTTCGCGGAAAATTAGACCTTTCTTATTTTAAACATTACTAGGGTATATACGAAAGGGTGTCGGTTATAATCCAAAATCGTTTTTTTAATCAGACCCCAAAAGTTAATCACAGATCTAAGATAAGCATAGATCTTTGATGTTTCATTTTACAAAATTGTCAGATCTGTCAACGGTCTACAAGCGAGCTTGTGAATTGAGATTGTCGTCTAACACTCTGGCAGTTTTGTTATTAATAGCTAACTGGTCTTATCAGTTTTATTTAATAAATGAATGAAGTGTTTACTGCTGCGTAGAGTAATGTTCTAAGGTTGGATTCAATAGAAACCAGATAATAAATCGAATTTATTCTAAAAGGTTTCTTAGGTTTAAATATTATGTATACCTGTGTAAAAAATTATTATTAATGCGGAAGGCGGGCTAAGTGAACAGTCAGAATCTAAACAGGGCCAAAACTAGTAATGCATATTGGTCGAAATACGACCATTAACAGTAGTTCTTTTATCATTTAAATTACGTGCATATCAACGCGCCTCCCAGCAAAGGGCCTTGACCCCTCGGAGCCGCATAAACAGTATTATTTGTATAATCAGAACTCTTAAGCTGGCCATACACGATCGAGCCGAACGGCTCGGAGATAAATATTAAATATCTATATATATAAAAGAGAAATATCGTCCGTGTGTACGACCATAACTCGAGAACGGATCGTTCGATTTTAAAGATCTTAGGCTTGATGAATTCGTATTGACCCAATGAAGGACATAGGATACTGTAGAAAAATCCCGAAAAATTTTCAGGAAAATTGAAAATCAGGGATCATACTCTTTTCTCGGGAACGGTGTCTTCGATTTTCACGATTAAGTGCTTCATGGATTCGTATTGGCTTAAGAAAGGACATAGGACACTGGAAATTTTCCAGGAACATTGGAAAACAGGGAACATCCAGTTTTGCATTACTGCATTACTCGAGAACGGTTTCTTGGATTTTTACAATTTAGGGCTTGATAAATTCGTATAAGTTCAAGGAAGGGCATAGGAACCTGGAAGAAAATCCCCTAAAATTTTCAGAAAGATTGAAAATCCGGGAACATCTGGAAGTAACCGTTCTCATGTTATTCACTACGCAAAACTCGAGAACGGTTACTTTGATTTTCACGATTTATGGCTTGATAAATTCGTATTGGCCCCAGGAAAAGCCTGAGAGCATCGGCTTTATTGCAATACGTGGAGAAATTGCAATTGAAAACATACATGCGAGTCGCTTTACGAAATGACCAGTTCGCTGCAGATTTCTCCAGTCAATTTATTGGCGATGGGCAATGGCGTGATAACAGTGGACTTAGTCACCGGCCTTATTGAATTTCCACCGAATTTGTGCTACTTTACAACAACGACGGAAGAGATTATCGCGAATTTTTTTCCGAATTGCACTCAAAATTGTGTTAACCATGATTGGCTGAGCTCACGCGCAATTTTGGTTGCGAAAAACAAGAATGTTGATCATTTGAATTTCGTCATTCAAAATCAAATCGTCGGTGAGTTCATTTATTCAAATCCGTGGACTCCGAGATGGATGAAAACGAAGCCACCAACTATCCCACGGATTTTTTTTATTCTTTGGATGTTCTGGGCTTTTCACCACACAATTTAAAATTTAAAGTCGGCTCAGTTATTATTTTGCTGTGCAACCTCAATGCACCAAAACTTTGTAACGGAACGCGTTTGATTGTGAAGTGCATCAAATCAAATCTTATATTCAAGCCACGGTTTTGAGGGGAAAATTCAAAGGCGAAGATGTTCTCATTCTACGGATTCCGCTTATTCTGAACGATTTGCCCTTCGTATTTAAGCGTCTTCAATTTCCAGTGCGTCTCGCTTTTGCTATGAAAATTATTGACAATCCATAAGTCGTAAGTCGACAATCGCTGGATCTTTGTGGCATCAATCTTGATTTCCCATTTGTTTCTTACATGGTCAGTTGTATGTATTCTTTAGAATAAAGAATTTCACTTGACCGAATTACATGAAACATAATTGTATATCATGCTCGGAATTATTATTTTCTTTACATACATGAAATTAGGCGGAACAAAGTTCGCCGGGTCAGCTAGTTAAATATAAAAAAAAATAATTAGAAACAGTTTTTTTCTTTTTGTTCATACATCCTTCTATTTTAAAAGTCTATATTTGAAAACAAAAAAAAATATTAAGAAACGCGGTGTTAGACCGTTTCATGTATTTCAATTTGTTTTGTCATCACTACGAAATAAGTATGTGGGAATCGAGTAATTTTTTGTTTTGAATATTACTACGTACAGTGTCAGACAAAACAAAAGCACTCAATTTCACTTCGTTAAATTTTGCTTAAGTAAATTTCTAAACTTGAATATATTTAAATGAATTTTATTTGGTTAATGTAGGTATACATTAGCTCTTCAATCGCAAAGAAAACAAAATATATTAGTTATACAGTAACGGAAATACAACAAAAAATTTATTTTAAATTTAAAAATTGACAACTACCAGGCATTGACTCAATCAAGTTCTTTATGATTTCCTGGGGGATACTTCCAAGCAATTTCTGTGAGAACAACTCCTAAGAAATGTTTTGGCCTGGGGATGTTTTTCTAGTCAAAGAATCGGCCCAACTCATAGAAAAGATGGTCTGATGGATCGTTTTGTGTATGATGAAGTCCTTCAAAACATCATGCTGCCACACGCAGAAGTAGATATGGCCTTCAAATGGACATTCCAATATAACATCGATCGAACACATAAAAAAAATTGTTTTTTGGAAAATAAAATCAACGTTTTAGAGTGGCCGGCAGTCACCTGACCTCATCCCCATAAAAAAAAAACCTATTGGAGATTGAAGATCGCCAGATTCAACGTGATAGCTGCAAAAACAAGGATTTTCTTGTTGTTCTCACAGAAATCGCTTGGAAGTATCCCCCAGGAAATCATAAAGAACTTGATTGAGTCAATGCCTGGTAGTTGTCAAGCCACAATTATCAAGAATAGTGGCTTCATAACAAAATATTGGAAAACTACTACAGAATTTAATTATGTGCTTTAGTTTTGTCGCAATTGCTTTTAATATTTTTTTGTTGTATTTCCTTTACTGTGTTTAATAATATATTTTTTTTTCTTTGCGATTGAAGAGCTAATGTATACCAAAATTAACCAAATAAAATTCATTTAAATATATTCAAGTTTAAAATTTTACTTTAGCAAAATGTAACCAAGTGAAATTGAGTGCTTTTGTTTTGTCCGACACTGTAGATGTGCTACAAGGGCTGTAAACAAACTTTTTCAAAAAATTGTTTTGTTTAAGTTTTGTAGCCAAAAAAAGACTTTTGAAAAAAAGTTTCTTACAAAAAGTGTCATTTCGAGAGGTACCAACATTTTTATGGAAATTTTGTTATTCCATCAAATAGTACTTACAGAAACCTACAAGATTTCATCATTAGTTTCATCTTGAAAAAATGGACTTAAGCTGTTTTTCCCCTGGACCCCTTCCCCTTCATATAATATAGAAAATAGTACCTATGTACAAATTTTATGAATATAATCAAATATTTTGTGTTATTAAATCGGTGGAAAAAACGAATTAACAGATTGTTTATTATTAAACGCGAAAATGTTTTTTTGTAGATTAAGTTGTTTAAGATTAAGTCAAACATTAAATTAATATAAATCAGAATATAAATCAGAGAAAATAACAGTTGACCTTTATTTTCGATTGGTTTCTCTTTGAGATATATCAAATTCGCCAAATTTCATTTTGGATTTGGTCTGAGATTTACTTTTAAATATTATTTTTGTAGGTCTTTGGCTGAGATTTATCATTTATTTTCAACCATAACTTTTATCTGTTGACATATTCCATTAAAAATAAAGGCAAATGGTTGACCTAAAACCGTTTTCTTAGAAAATAAATCAAAAATGGTAAATGTGATAAATTATATTATTTTCTTTATTTATCAAAAAAATACAAAATACGTTTATTTCAGTCATAAAAGGGTAAAAACTTATAGGTAAGTATTAACTATTAAGTTTAACTAAAAGTAAACTCTCTAAAGTTTTAGAGCTCAAGTTATATATTTTAAGTTTCGATATATGTACGTTGTATAGGGTAAGTTTAGGATTCGTGAAAAAAAATTCGAGATAATAATTTTCCCTAACATTACGAAGATAGAGAACGCGAAAAAAGAGGGTCTCGCAATTCTGTCTGTCTGTCTGTTTGTACCTCGACCTGCAGCCTAAACGGCTGAAGCGATTTTCTTCAAACTGTGGACTTAAGGTTCTTATGGGATTCCCTAGAGGGGAAATTGAAATTTTTTTTAGCTCAAAAATTACGGTACCTGCCATACAACCAAATACAAAAATTGATTTATTAAAAAAACGGCTCTAACGGTTTTGGAAAAAAAAATTACGAGCTACTATAATTACTACAGTTTATATTTTGGTAGAAAAAAAAATTTTATAACGGTTATTAACGGTACCTGTCAAAGAACCGATTTTTTGGGTTTCAAATGTCTCGTTAACGGCAACATCGATTTCAAACAAATTTTGTATGTAAAAGGTCCTCTGAAGTTTTAACAATTTTTAGATTTTTAAAAAAATATTGAACTTTTTTTTTTGATTGTCAATTTTAAATTGAAATTGGTCGAAATCTTATTTTCTAAACGGTACATTATAGCGAAATGATTTTTTATAATATATGTATAATACATATAATACATATGTTATAGACATCTATATGACACAGATTAGTAACTGATTTGACGCAAAGAGAAATATTAAAGTGTGGCAACCCTGAGTTTTAACCAAGTTTTTGTAGAAATCCTGGTATTATCATGCTTGTATAGGAGAATTATCTGCATTTTGATGTTTCTTTCAATGAAAATACCAAAGGGTACAAAAATAAAAATAAAACAACCTATAAATAAAAAAAAAAAAATATTTTTCAACAATTCACTGTGCCAAAACCAAAGCTTTAATTAAAAATTTGGCAGATACCTATTAATTTTTTATTAATCAGCTTTACCCTACATAAATTTAAAATTTAAAAAAATCCCGTGTGTGGAAATTTTTAAATTAAATTTCCTTTCATAGTATATTTTTGAATATCCTTATGGCTTACCACATAAGCGCAATCAGATAATTGAATAAACGCCAAAATTGATCTTTAAACCGTGGCAACCCAATGAAGAACCCACTATTTTTTGGGCAACCCATGTGCAAACTGTTTTTTGGACACTATTTAAAAAACTGTATACATCTCATCTGGTAAAGGGATGAGGGTCGTCCTATGGCCGTCTCCCCGACTAAACGGACCTATTATTGCTGGTGAAAAAGTGAAATTTGTTGTTTTTTTTCTTAGAAACAATGGACGAAAATTGTAATAAGTTTAAAAGTCAATTGTTTAAAGAAGAAATACGCAGATAATGAGCCACACCATTCTTTAAAACTATTAACAGAACACAAAAAGAAATTGAAAAATATTTGTTTCCATATGTATGTATGTACGTACATATGTATTAGGGTGGAGTGATAATTTTTTTCTTAGAAATTCAAAAACATACCCCCCGCAAAAGTTGTATATGCCTCTTAAATACAATTTAAGATATTTTATAATTTTTTTATTTTGACCGCTAGGGGTCGGGCAGTCCGAAGCAAGAAATCGGTTTTGTGTTTTTTTTTTCATTTTACTTTTTTTTCAGTGTAGCAGGCATTATACAGATTAGAAATGTATGACGGAATTTAAGATGATCCTTTTATCTAACAAAATGTACTAAGTCACGTTAATGTGCGCCGTCATTTTTTCAAATATTTTGTAGTTGACAACATTAAATAAACTGTTTTTTTACATAACAATATTTCCAAGTGACCAATTTGGGTAGGGTACATAGTTTTCTTTTTTTAATGTTTTGTATGAAACAAAAGCTTATTGCGTTTCCTTCATTTATATATTTATGTACCAAAGGGTATACGAATAGCTCTTTGTTTTGAAAAAAAAGCGTAGTTTAATTAAGTATTTTTGTGTTCAAGTGATATAAAAACATTCTAACTGGGATTTTTGTTTCCATAATTTAAATCAAAATGGATACTCCATCAACAAAATTTGTCAAATAAATGGAGGTGAAAAATTATGTATATGTATGTGTTACCGACTTAAGTAGATATTTCGACCAAATTACCGGTCGAATATAGTTTAAAAAAAACACACACAAATACGATATTTCAGTCCCAAAAGTTTGTAAGTTTGTTTTCGAGAAAACTATTTAAAACTCAACAAGAAAAGGACTGCAATTCTTAAAACTCCAATCACTAGAAGAATACCCGACACATTAAAGCTGAAGTGCTTTAATTTTAGGTTCTGTTTTTGTTCCTTCCAAAGTAATAAAATTGAAAAAGAGCGCTCCTTGATCAAAAGATCTAAACAAAAATTGCAAATAGGAAATTGGACGATTCTTTTGTCACTCTTCTTATAGTTTTGATCATGAACCTCTTATTAAAATGTAGAAGGTGGCAAAAAGTTTCATAATATCTCAAAGGCAACTTCTACAATTGTTACAGCCATCTTGATGATATCGATGGTATAGATGAGTCAAATATTGCTGATAGAAGTTATATAAGAAATAGGTAGAAATCAAAATCAAGGACGCAATTGTCTCAGGTCTCAGACCGGAATATTTTGGGGCTCTATCTTGACGGTCGCAAAGATTTAAGCCAAATTTCATTAGAACCTGACTTCAAATACCTTAAACAATACTAGTAGGTGACTTAGTTGCTCGAAGTTTTCAACTTCAAAATTTCTTTTTTGAATCCGAAAAATATCTAGAGCAAAAAGATCGGCATTAGATTGAAAACGACGTTTCGCCGAACTTCTATTAATCATGGAACTTATTCAGGAAGACCTTCGCTCAAATTTATAGGAGCTTTCAGGAAAAGTAGATTATTTGCCTGAACAGGATTCCTCAGTGAAAAATATCAGTTTGGCTGTCAAAATACTGAAGAAAACAATTTTTGGATTCGCTTGCTTAGCTTTTGACGGAGCAAAATCTCCAATATCTCTGTTTCGTGAACGCACCAGTTATAAAATTATTAAGCAGCTACTTTTGAGAAGAACTTTTAAATGAAGAAATAAAAAAAAAATATTCTAACAATTCAATAATAATTAAGTTTTCTTATAGTAACCATAATAGTTTAATAATTCTCAGACTTGTTTTAATAGTCTTTAAGCCATATAAGGGCTGATAAACTTTTGATCTCAACAATTAAATACGTATATGCTAAACTAATGGAAAACCTTCAGTTGCGACACCTGGCGGTCAGATTAAAAATTACAAAAGATATTAAATCGCGCTAAAAGGAGGACTCCACGCAACTTTTTGAATGATTTTTGTTCAAGCTAAGTTTTTTCCAGTTTTCAAATGTAATGTGCGACCCCTAGCGGTCGTTTTTAAAAGTATAGAAACATCTTAAAATTCATAAAATAACCCAAAGAAACTTTTTGGGGGGTATGTTTTTTATATTCTCTTCACTTCGATTTTTAGTTTTTAACTGCAATGCGCGACCCCTAGCGGTCATTTTTTAAACTAAAACAACTTTTTCGGGGGGTATGTTTTTGATATTCCCATTTAATTTTTTCCCCATATAAGATCGCTCCACCCTAATATGTATGTATGTATATGAATAATTTAAAATATCTTTCAATATTAATTTTTTTTTTTTTTTTTTATTTTTGTGACATCATCTGATAGAGCTCTCCATAAATATTTTTTGTAGCATTTTCGTTTATGTTTTTGCTATTAGGGGGGTTTATATGGAACAACATGTTGTACAACATCGCGTAAATTTATCGATGTTGTATAATATAAACGCAAAAACAACCGCTTGACACACCATGTTGTACGGTTTTTAAAATATTTTGAAAACTTGCTGGCTTGTCACACCATACAACCTAAGTAAACAGATGTTGGTACAACTTGGTTTAATTTTTCATTTCCGGAAAATTCTCGTCTTGTGAACACGAAGGCAGTAAACCAAATAAAGCGAAAAAATGGCAACAATAGCAAATACTCCGTTATGGAGGGACTTTTTTTCTGTACATAGGTCTCTACCATTCCTGTCGACAGGCGCACACAGGAATGGTTGCGAGTTGTTAGTCACTAGGCCCTGGTTCTTCACGAGACGTTGTGCCACCCAATTTAATTTTATTGCTTAGTACTCTACCAGAAACTTGAAAGATAAAATCAGAGATTTAAGTAGTGTTATAATAAAATAAATATAAAGAGGTTGAACGGAACATCACAGAGGATTTAAAAAAAAAATAAATAAATAAATGCTATACGATCGTGTTACCGGCGGGAATTAAAAAAAAGTGATACGAAGTGAAAAATCTGGTGCCGGAGCGGAAGAAGTTTATTGCCCAAACTTGTGGCCTTCCAAAAAGGTTATGTGGGAGTATTTCGGCCTATTTTTTTACCCATTTCTTCACCCATGTACATTTTTTCTTTTCTGCTATTTTGTTTTCCTCCTCTTCAGCGTCCAATATTTCTTTCATCATCAAGGCCTATATTAATTTTGACATTTTCCGCGCCCTACGTTGTACTTCAAAGATTCCAACAAAAGTGATGTTGTACAACATCATTTTACATGTAAAGGCTCTCCCAAACCAATGCGAAACATTCGTTGCGGCGAAAAAACATTCGTCAGTCAAAATTATTTCATATGTTTCTCCGCCGCGTTGGTGTGGGCACTCTCATATATCACCATGTAAATAAATTTTGACATGCGAATGTTTCTTCGCCGCAACGAATGTTTCGCATTGGTTTGGGAGAGCCTTTAAACGCAAAGTTGTGTTTACAGTTATTTTTCTCATCAAGATGTACAACATCATTTTGTACAACATGTTGTTCCATCCCCTATTGATGTGGGGAGCACAGACATTTTTCGTTTCGCTTGAGCTGCTCAGTAGGCTTTAAAAACAATTTAGTTTTTATTAATTTAGTCGTTGAATTTTGACGTACTAACGATTTATTTTAATTATTTTTTTCTGCGAAACCGATAGCAGATAAATGTATTTCCCGATTTTGAAATCAATTGCTAAAAAATAAATTAAAATTTGTACATATGTACATTTTGTACATACAACATAGGTAAGTAATCTCTTCTATTGCACAGATTTTAAATGCTAAATCACCACAAAAGTCACGGTACTTTTTTTTTGCTTTTTTTAGTGGAATAAATTTAATATCCTTTTGTCAATTTATTCCCGAACTGATGTCGAACATAGCGATTATCATAAATCGTTTTGTTTACTCTGATCATTATTGCAACCGCGTGCCTGTGCCTGCTGCTTTAACCTCGATTATCACGTTTTGCCACTGTTATAGGATTTTCCAAAAGGTGAAATTTAAAATGAAAACAAAAAAAAAAAAATTGTTGTTTTGCAGAAAAATCCTGCTGCTTTAGGGTAAGGTTAAAACGGTTTAAAGGGGTAAGGATAGGTACCGTATGGAAAACATTCTATGGTATAATAATATTATCTTTATACAGGGTGTCCAGTAAATAATGATTAATCTTAGAATGCCTCATAGTAGACTTTATGACCGTCATTCATTTTTGAAAAAGTTAAATCATCTCTGGTAATAAAAAATGTATAAATACCTAAGTGGCCAACTATTTTTAAAATATGCGTGTCGAATGCGGATTTCAAAATGGTATAGTTTATTATTGTATCTCGAGCCAATAGCAAGTTATTTGTAAAAATCTGCAATACTAGAGCCAATTTAGCAAAATTAGCACAGTAAACGTGAAAATAATACTATGCGTCCAACATGGTAGGTTTTTGATTGATTACCTGTGTTTATAATGATGTCCTTATTATAAATTCGAGCTTTTATGTTACTTCTAGGGCCGAATGCAACATTACCAAAAATGTTAACAAAGTGCAAAAAACCGGCTACATTTTCGAGCTTGTTTTGAATTATACCTCTTCAATTGGTCTTTTAAGAAACCATCAAATATTTTGGTAGTGGTTATTAACAAATTAATTTTCTTATAAGAGGTGCATTACATAAATCGATATGCGATCTTGTGCAAGCCGCTGCATTATGCCACAGATACAGGCAGGTGGACATGAGGTCTGGGGCCAATTTAATGGCCACCCCGTTCACCAGACCTAAATCAACTTAATTTTTTTATTGGGGCTGCATTTAGAAAATCGTGTACCTACAGCAAGCCCATCAGGTCCTTAGAAGAGATGAGAAATCTTATCTTAGGGCCCAATAGACCAGGTATAATTCAAAACAAGCTTGAAATACAGCCGGTTTTCGCACTTTGTTGACATTTTTGGTAATGTTGCAATCGGCCCTCGAAGTTAAAAGCTTGGACTTATCACTAAGATAATATCATAAAAACAGGAAATCAATCAAAAATCTACCATGTTGGACGCATGATATTATTTTCACGTTTAATTTGCTAATTTTTATAACATTTGTTTTTGCTAAATTGACTCTCTTGTTGCTGATTTTTACCAATAACTTCCTATTGGTTCAAGATGCAATAATAAATTATACCATTTTGAAATCCGCATTTAACGCGCATATTTTAAAAATATATGGCCACTTAGGTATTCATGCATTTTTTCATACCAGAGATGATTTAACTTTTTCAAAAATAATTTTCTTTCCCATTTTGCATCGAAAATCAAACTTCAAACATTTTTTTCTCTAAGAATTCCAACGGTTATTATAATTTTTTCTTCTTATGTTTTGGCTCAAACAATGTTAAATATTGCTACGAAAAAAAAACCGGTAGAATTCATTCACTTGTAGTCGTGGTACTCAAAAACGTAAAGTAACGCAAAAAATAATGCACTGAACAAAAAAATGCACATATCTTTTCTTGTGGTTGGGATAGACTTTTTTTTAATTAGTTTTTAGGACGTTCATAAAGTCTACTATGAGGCATTCAGAGGTTATCCATTATTTACTGGACACCCTGTATAGACAATCTACATCTTTTGATTAGAGTCTAATGCGATTTTGTAGATATTTTACTGGCGATAAGCAATAAACACCAAAATATTTGGGTATGAACATTTTCCTTAACCTGTCAGGGTTGCTGCTATCTTTAATTAAATAGTTTACAGTATTCCCTGCTTAATTGCAGATTTTTCGTTCAATTATCCGGGTGGGTTTGATTAACGAAACTCCGCTATACCTATTGACCGATCTGTTCAATTAAGTAAAACCCGTTTAATTGCACGAGTCGGTCAATTAAAAGACGTTGCCTGTAGTAGATCGTGGCATAAAAGTAAGTGCGTTGGTCTTTCAATTCGCTTATTTTCACATAAAAACAAGATCGTTCTCTTGACATGACAAATCCTACATGAGCATATATTGTTATTAAAAAGTGTATCTCATCTTAGCTCTTCTTCGGATTCGGCAGATTTGTTCCATTACTGCCGACTTACCACCCCCACACAGTAAGGTTTTGGTATTGTCTTCCTTGCAACTGATCAGCATCATAATATCACATATTTACATTGTCAATGAACCACTACATAACTACATCAACGCACTGGCTACAGAAGCAGAAGAAGCCGCTAGTAGGTGTGACAGTAGGACCGTCTACAGAATTACCAAAGAGCTCACTGGTGTCCAGAGCTCTAAACAACACCTGGTTAAAGACACAAACGGATCCCTGCTAATTTCGGATGAGGACCAGCTCATAAGGTGGAGGGAACACTTTTCTGCGGTTTTAAACCGCGTTTTCGCAAGTGAAGTGAACCCTATTCCCACTGAGCTACCCGAAGTAACAATTTCCCGAATACGCACCGTACCCCCCAGTAAAGAAGAAATTATCACCGCCATCAAAGCACTGAAGAACAACAAAGCGGTTGGACTTGATGGTATTCCTGCAGAGCTCTTAGGAGCAGCCCCAACGACATCGAGCGAGCTACTGCACCCACTTATTAAGAGAGCTTGGGAAACAGAGAGCTTTCCTGAAGAGTGGAAAAAAGGAATGATTGTCAAGCTTCCAAAGAAAGGAGATCTCACACAGTGCGAAAACTGGAGAGGAATATGCGTTCTGCCTGCAGTAGCCAAGATAATAGCAAGGATAATATTGGACCGAATTAAAGACCACCTCGAAGACACACTCGACGCCGAACAAGCAGGTTTCCGCACTGGATCTTCCTGTGTGGATCACATCAACACCTTGCGGATCATCATCGAACAGTGCGTTGAATATCGATCACCACTTCACCTGCTGTTCATCGATTTTGAAAAGGCGTTCGACAGTGTCAATAGAGAATTTATTTGGCTTGCTTTGCACAGGAGGGGCATCCCAGATAAATTGATTGCTATTATCAAGGCTACATATGATGGATCCAGGTGTCACGTTTTGCACAAAGGTAGGCTGTCAGAGGAGTTTGAAATCCAAAGTGGAGTTAGGCAAGGCTGTATACTGTCACCAATACTGTTCCTGTTGGTGATAAGTAAAGTACTGCACGCAGCTTTGTCAAATGGAAATGGAGGAATTCAGTGGACTCTGCAATCTCACCTCAAACATCTGGACTACGCGGACGACGTATGCTTACTCTCTCATAGGATCATGGATCTCCATCAAATGACAACAAGGGTGGAGAGAGAAGCAGAAATCGTAGGGCTTAAGATCAACTCGGCAAAAACTAAAAGGATCAGCCTTGGAACTTCCTCATCAATCCAAGTAAATATTTCTGGACAACCCGTAGAGATGGTACAGGATTTCCAATATCTTGGGAGTATTGTCTCTACGGGTGGCGGAACTGAACTGGACGTAAACAGCCGAATCAGAAAAGCAAAGGCTGCGTTCGGAATGCTGTCCAAAATATGGAGAAACAACTCTTTTAGCTTAAAGACCAAGCTACGACTGTTCCGCTCCAATGTTGAATCCGTTCTGCTTTACGGCTGCAGCACTTGGAAAGTCACTGAAACTGTCACTAGAAAGCTGCAAACCTTCGTTAATAGATGTCTACGAAACATCTTGAGGATTTTCTGGCCCAACCGTATCTCCAATGCCGAACTTCATGCGAGAACGGGTCAGGAGCCCATAGACTCCATTATACGAAGAAGAAAGTGGCAGTGGATTGGCCATACGCTTCGAAAAGGCGATCGGTGCATTGCATCTCAAGCAATGCAGTGGAACCCGCTCACACAGGAGGGAAGACAAGTGGGCAGGCCTAGAAGTACATGGCGAAGAACGGTCGAACAGGAATCGGCACGACTGGGGAAAAGTTGGAGAGAGCTGAAATACATTTCAAGAAATCGTACACGATGGCGCGTAGGTGTAGTGGAGGCCCTATGTCCCGTAAGGGAAACATCACGGACGTAATAGGTCCGAGGACCTAAGTAAGTAAAGTAAGTAATGAACCACAAGAACCAAAAGTATCCCTTCATGTGAATTTTGTTAGGGTTTTGAGACTTAAATCAAGTAACGCGGTATGTATTTTTGTACCTTATCTTATCCTATGCAATCAATTCAAATAATCAGACAAATCAAACCTAAATACACCTTAACTTGGGGCTTTAGATATGTTTTCAGGTGCTTGAAGGTTCAGTTGCTTATATTATAGCATTTAGTATATACATTTAAAAACAATTCGAAATTATCGTACTTTGCGACCAAAGGGGCACTTTTATCAGTAACAGTTCTACCTTCTATAGGTAATCGTAATAAATTGAATTCACTATTGTGAAAATCCAATACAATAGCACCATTGTGTACCTATGTTTAGTTCGAATTAAATGTGGTTTTTTCTTCATTCCGGATATTTTTATTACCTAACCGCTAATGAAGCATTCAACAATATTCTTGCTGCTGCGATTAAAATTAATGTGTTTCAATGTGTATTTTTAATTTGCGCTTTTTGATCATTAATTCTAGTTTAAGACTGCAGCTTCGAGCCAGTGGGTTTTATCGGCTCCGGTTTTATAGTTAAAGTGGTATAGGTATGTACTAGAATAAATTGTTTCAAAGTGTTAACTTATAACCTAAACATTTACAGTTGTTTTAATTGATTTGTATGTAATGTGTATATTTGTAGCTCAATTTACCAATACAAATTTCGAAATATTTGTACTTTGCACAAAGTTGAATGTCACATTGTGATACTAAACAAGTCAACGAAAATCAACGAAATCCAAGCAAACAACAATTGATTGAAAATAAAAATTAAAAAAAATAATTTATGTACCGCAAGGTAAGATTTTATTGAAATAACCACGAAAAAGTGTATGACAACCAAAAAAAAAAGTCACTAACTTATTTATTTGTTTAAACAAAATAATATCAAAGATTAAGAAAAAATACATATTTTTTATTTGGACTGTCCGATGTACTGGAAGCAAGATATATAATATTAAACAAAAAAAAAACAGAATATGTTGTTTTGTGGATGGACCCACTTGCGTATGGTCGTTTGAAGATTGCTAGGCTCAACCTGGCACTTAAGAGCTCATATTTTGTTTAAATTGTAAGGATTAAATAGAGCTAAAGAATTATTTAAATAAAATTTAACCATATACAAGCTTTTTCGAGATAATTACGAAAAAGTGTATTTAAAAAAATTACTTAAGGTAATTGTAACTTTTTACTTACATATTTGTTTAAATAAATAAAATTAACAATACAATCACCCCTATTGCTATTTGCGATTGTGGATAGTTAGTTGATAAATATTGATATTTTTGATCAATTTACTGAAAATGTGATCAACTATTCATTGATATTTGTCTGCGTTATTCCCAATGACCAAAACTTTTTTCTTTTCGTTTTTTTTTCAATATTTATCAACTATCAATCATCAATCGCAAATCGCAATAGGGGTGAATGATAGATAATTATGTATAACAAATAATAAGATAATTATTGTATAACAAATAATAAGCTTTTTAATTATTATTGACCATGGGTTAAACTGGAGCCGAGATATTCGCCAAAAACCAACAAATGTCAAAAAGTACATTTTTCTGAATATCTTTCGTAAAAAAAAAAAAAAAATCAAACCGTGCGCGTATGATCCTTAGAAAAAGAAATAGAGGAACTGCCCTTGTTGGAAAAAAGTGAAGCAGTTTTTTAAATGGTGTGAGATCCCACAAACACAAATGCATTTCAGCAGGGACGGAGTGCTCTTTGACGGCAACTCACCAGGGCGCCATCAGAATAATCATTTTTGTTATTTTCCGAAGTTGTTTTAGTGGTATGGTCTTAGAAAAAGAAAGAGTACGTGCGTGAAGCAATTTTTGTCAATCTGAAATATCAAATCGCTAGTGTGACTTTAAAAAAGATCAATAAAAAAGTGTTACAAATTAAGACGCATATATATATATAAAAAAAAAAACTAAGAACTTTGAAAAAAAAAACTTTTTAAGTGAATAAAATAGACATTGTGGTTATCTATCAATAAACAAAAAGAAACATTAAAAGCGTTGTTAAATCGTGTGAAAAACGATGAAAAAAAGCAGTAAGATCATTTTCTCACATGTGTGTTTTATTATATTTTTCTATAAGCAAGTTCTGATAACTGTTTGTATTTATGTAGATTAGTTAAATTTCGAACAACATATTATTAATAATGGACTAAACTTTAAACATGAGCCATGATCCATGAATAACCAAACATGAACTGATAGACACCTTACTGAAAAGACAAATTAACATTGAAACATGAACTAATAAGTTGACGAAAAAAATAATAATTTTCTCATAGGGGCGCTTAACAGATAGTTGCGCCTTTCAAACTCCGATACAATTTCATGCGCACCTGTTAACTTGAATTTCAGTTTGACATTTCTGGTTCTTGAATTCTAACAAAAAAATTATGTGCACATTTTCAACTAAATAATAATATTCTTGACTTAATTTAAAGTGTAACCCATTCTAAATATGTTTTTTAATAGTTCATCAATCTAAATACAAAAACTTTACAGCACTTTTTTTGAGAAAAATATAATAAAACTCACCTGTGAAAGGAAATGCTTTTACCCACCTTGTTTTGTTGATTTCCACACCCCTGAACAATGCACTTCATGTTTTTTTTTTTATTTTATAGGAAAATCTCCACAATGTCCAATTAATGCACTTTAAATTATTTGTTTTTTCAAAGTAATTGTTATATTAATTTGGGTTTAAACTTATATCAATTTTTTTTTCTTTGTTTTTTCTAATCACACGCTAACGATTTGACACTTCTGGTTCTCAAAAATTGCTTCACTCACGTACACTGTATATGTGACAAATACCTCTTCCTCAATTTCTTCTTCTAAGGTCTGATCGCTGTGTCAAATGACGGTTCTACTCGACTGTAGGTCCGTTATGCTGGATTATGATTTCAATTGTCTCAGGTATAACTTGTACGTGGTTTTATCAAAACCCTTAAATCCGTTTTAAGGAAGAGCTAAAACTAAAATTATTCGTTTAATCTCTAGTTCGATGTTAACCTGTCTGTCTCTATTTTAAGTTTTAACTTAGGACATACCGTTTTTGGGGCATAATGTTTTTTGTATTTGTAAAAACTATGTTTTACAATATAAAGTATACCAGATAAATTAAGTCCAAAATATGAATGTTCATTGTTATTATTTTGTCCACCACTGATTCAAAAAAAAAAAAAAATAATCCGATTTCCGATGCCACTAGCTTATTACTTAAGAGTTGAGCAAAATTATAAGCCTATTAAAAATTCAGATTTTTAAATTAATTTTTAGAGGTCGCTCATCGCTATTTTCTATTTTCCATACGATTTGTATGGGACAAAACACATTTTTGTACTTGGAAATTTATAACTTTATAATAGCAGGTATTTAAATTTATTTTTTATTTCGTGAAAAAGCTAACACTGTAAGATAAATCTTATAAAATAGTTAGTGTTTTTACATTGTTCAAGGTTATATAAGTAATAATAATGAAAAGAAAATCAGAATGAAAATTCATATTTATAATATAAAAAGTTAAAGAAACGAGGTAGTTTTAAAATAGAAAAAGGAGAGATGAAATAAGAGGAAGAAAAAGTTAAGGAATAGAAGAGGTTAGTTGCTTCGATCAAGGAAAAAGAGTTTCAAACTACTCTGAAATCGTTGCATGTTGCTTATCTCTCGCAGATGGAGTAGGAGTGAATTCCAAAGACGGATTGCAGCAATAAAAAACTGTCTCTTCGATGTGAGACAAGAGAACCGAGGAAGTATTAAACAAGTTGATCTACTTGATGCTGGAAACCGAAGTTTTTCGTAGAGATATTGGTTGACGTATTTTTAGAATATTAAAAAGTAATATCAGAGTACGATACTGAATGAAGTTTTCAAGAGACATTTTGAGTAGATTCTTAGATAAATGCGAGACATGGTCATATTTTCGTAACCCGTAAATATATCGAATAATGCTGTTAAACGCAACTTTTAATTTTGCCTTGCTAGCGAAATCACAACTTTAAAATATTTCACATCCGTATGTGAGAACTGGAATTACCAAAGTTTTGGCAAGAACGATTCTTGTATTTAGTGGCGTAAATTTTTGAACAGTCCACAAGGTTCTGAGAACTCCGTATGCTTTCCCGACTATTGAATTAATGTGGTTATTCCATGTCAGAGTTCTATTAAGTACCATACCTAGATTTTTTGAAGTATTTGTAAAATCTAAGGGGAACTTGATTAGCATTATTGGTGGAAACTACGATACATCTAATATTTTTTTTTTGAAATAACTTAACATTTACACTTATTTGGGTTCAGAGTCAGACAATTAAGTTCTGCCCAGTTGAAGATCCGCTCAAGATCATCATTAATTGAGGATACACAATTTTCGATAAGTCCTAGGGGACAGCTTTTGTAAATCTGAATATCGTCAGCATAGAAGTGCTTAGCTGCCTCAATGATTATAGTGGATATTTCGTTAATAAACAATGAAAACAGGAGTGGAGCCAGAATCGATCCCTGTGGAACACCTCGAACTATTGGAAGAAACTCAGACACTCGATTATGCAGACATACAGCTTGCTTCCTGTCGCTTAGGTATGAAGAAATCAATTTTACCGCTGAAGAAATGTTAAAATTTTGGCGTAGTTTGTTTAAGAGCACGGAGTGGTTAACCATATCAAATGCCTTGGAAAAACCCAAAAGGACTTTTAGAAAATTGAACGCTCTACAAAAAAGATCTTCACTTTTTATCTAATAAATGTACTCCTTCCAAAGTTATTAAAGGTCAAAGCGGAAGTAATGGTTAATATCACAGTTTTTTTGTTCCCTATTGAGAATTCCAGCTATTATACAAAGTGATTCACCTTAGGTTTGACAAAAAGCTTGAGCATGTAGGTCTTTTCGAGAAAAGTTAAAAATCGTGTGGAAGGGGGGATCTACCCCCCCTCGTTTAGGTGGGAGGGGCAGTTTTCTAAAAAAATGACTTAACCAATAAAAAAATTATTAAAAAACAACGGCAACACTAATAACGGCCTGTTATACCTTTCTGCAAACCTAGAAATCCCTTCTTTTATTGCCCATTCAAATAAAGTTCGTTTAGTGAACACATTTTGAAAAAATAATTTCCAAACTCAAAACTCTGAAAAAAAAAAAAATTAAAACAAAAATTCACAATGCTCTTATTAATTCCTAGTCCAAAACTCAAAACCGGATGTTTTCAACCTCCCGCCTCCAGCCCCGGCGGCAAAATAATTCTGCCAGACGGTTGAATTTGAAATCGTGGCCCTAGTACCTCAACATACATCTTCGCAAATTTGGGTTATACTTCCAAACCAAAAATTTGCTGTCAGCTCTCGGTCTATAAGAAGAATCCGGTTAAATTATTTTTTTCAGTTTTTACTAAGAAGTTGGTTTCTTTGTGAATACCTATGGGCCATCACACACTGTCTAAACTTTTAGCTGAACTAAATCCAGACTTACTTTTACTTCAATCACACACGGGCTGGGCAAAGCTGGCTGAAAATTGTGTGTTCATGAAAAGGCTTTAATTGTATTAGTTTGAGGTTCGAAAAAAAAAAAAAAAAATTTCGTTTAAAATTTTCAGTTTTGCATGACAACAGATTTGTTTATTTTGCTATTTTGCCTAGAAACGAACAGAAATCTGCGACAGATCTGCCGCATGTCTGCTTAGCTCCTGCGTATCGACTTTATTTTTCTTCTGCCCGCAGAGAGTAAGCAGGCGAAAGTTTTTGAAAAAAAATTGTATTCGTAAACATCGCAGCGATGAAAATTATTTGTAAAAAATCGCGATTATTAGAACAAAAAAAAATTTTTTTGAGGTTAAATTTTGGCGCGGTAAAAGGTAATTTTAGGGCTTTTGGGTTAAATTTGGAAAAAAAATATGCTATGAAAGCCCGGATTTCTATGCAAATCCATTTTTTTTGGAAAGCCTTAGAAGCAAAAGAATCAGATAGTTTTTCGAATTAAGAAATTTGCTTTACAAAATAGCATTCAATCGTTAGTGCATATTTTTGCATATTTTGATATAAAAGCATATTTTGAGTTATTGAGCATATTTTAACAATAAATACATATTTTTCCTGCATATTTCAAGAAAATAAACTTTGGCTTTCATTCTCAGTGAGACTATAGTAAAATTAGAGGGTTGGAACTCGATTAAAAAAAAACAAATAAATTTAATGGACGAAGCAGTTTCAAAAATGAATGCAGTAGAGTCTCCAATTGGTCAATCTATTTGTAAAAAAATAGAAAATATGTTCTTAAAAAAACGAATGATATATGAAAATGAAAAATATCTGCACATGCTTAAATGGGAATGAAGAACAGTGCTTCGATATTCAATAAATGAGATTGTTTCATTAAAAACTGCACCACTAACGTCTGTTAACGTGGAGAGGTCATTTTCCATGTACAAACGTTTTTGAAAACTTCAGAAAAAATTTAATGATTCATGCTAACAAAACCTTCTTAGAAAATTAATGCACATATTATTAAAAATACTATTTATTTTTTGCTTGACCTACCTGAATTTTATGTTTTCTATTAATTTTATTTACTTTTTGCTGTGAAAACTTCTATGAATGAAAGACTGTATTTTGTTATTTTATTTAAATGTTTTTTCATTTACTTTTTGAATATTTTTGCAGCATGCTTTGGTTTTTGTATGGCATATTTTGGATTTTTTAAGGCATATTTTGAATTTTGTATGGCATATTTAGTAGTCTTAAGTGCATATTTTAGGTGCATATTTTGTGTTTTTTAGAGCATGAGAATCCAGGCCCTGGATGATAGACAAATTTCTTCATGATGTGTGTATGTACTTCAAATATACAGGGTGGGCCAAATACAAGATTCTTTTTAAAAATGCAATCAAATTGTTGTTGGCATAACATCGGTCCTTTACGGTTCCCAACAAAAACAAAAAAGTTCAAAGGGGTCAAATCGCAGCTCCGAGGCGGCCAATTGACATTGCAAAGACGACTGATAACACGATTTTGAGATTTGAGCATGAACCAGAGGTTGTCCAAATCAATGTCTTTAATTTTAGTAAAAAAAAGTTGGTAAACATGGCTCTGTAACGACCATTGTTGACCGAAACGTTGTTCCCAGCCTCATTTTTGAAAAAAATGGTCCAATGATGACCCACCCTCTACCTATGTAAATGTTTTCCTGTTTTAATTTTAATTTTTTTTTTTCTGCAGAATGTTTTTTTTTTGCACAAACTGTCCGACGCCGACTTGATTTCTGCGTACTTTTGCTGTTAACGAACGTAATTTGCTTTGCAGGCCTACTGAAGTCAGATTTCAATTTTGTTTACGAACACAAACTTTGCAGATCTAAGTTAGTCAGACGATTACGAATTCGCCCTCACTCTTCACCTCTCTCGCCTACAAACTTTCATTTACCCAGTTTAGTCCGGCTCAAAATTAATCCAGTGTGTGATGGCCCTATGACCCTGTTTAGATTGGGAAGTTTGTGTACAGACTCACGCCAGTTTGTAGGAAAGAGAAGTGCGGGGTAAGAGGTCTCGTGAGGCATGTAGAAAATATAAAAACCGGACTCGTGAGTCTGCTTTGTTGTTGTTTCAATGTGGAAGTTGTTGATGTTGTTGTTGCTGTTTCAATGCATTTTTAGGCGGCTCACAGTTTGTAACACGATGGTACTCACCAGTCCGTACTCAATCTTCCCAATCTAAACAGGGTCTATCACCATTGAAATCAGCATACCTGAAATATCTCTTGCGGTTATGAAAGACTTCTGTCGGTTTTTGAAGCACAATCACAGTTTTGCTATTCTTTTCAGTCAAACATTATAACTACTTCAACAAAACTTTTTTTTTTCTTTTTACTTGCAGAAAACCGAACAGTCATGACAAACGTTCAAAGCAAACTCTCGCCGATCTTTTGCACTTGTCGGGAATTCTTGCACCCCTGGACAGAAAGTTGCACCATTTCCACAGCTGACATTCTTTTAAATACAGTTCCTCAAAGTATGCGAATCTACACAGTTGTTTACGTAGTAAGTTCTAGTTTCACATTCACAAGATCTGTATTAAGAAATATAACTGCTTTTTCACAGCTTTCCCTTATAATGCGTCATCGAATCCCCACATTGCTTGACCTCAAACGAACACTGATCGGAATCATACAGTCCACTGCATTTCTTTCCACTAACAGCTTTACATTCGTCCTTTACGTTTGTCTGCTGCGAAATGTTCTTGGAAAGTTTTATTTCATGTCAAATACTTTCTTGCCGGCTTTTATGGCCAGTTTCACTGCAATTTACATCGAACGACCTGTCCGAAGGCCATTGCTTGCACTCTATGTGGCAAATGTTGCAACAGAAACTTTATGGCGCATGGCTGAATCTCGAGGCTTTGTAAAATCAATTCCCAACGGCCAAGCTCTAATTTTTGGTGTTAGTGTATCGGTTTTGTTGTATCTCTATCGTTTGGGACTTCACAAAACTGAACCTTGCAAAGATTCGATATTTGACATTTTACGAATATTTGTAGGAAAGAATGAGGAATGTATGAGTGTAGTAGAACGTCCAATGGTGTCTCCTTCTGCCGTCCAAACAGAAAGTATTGACTATACTAGTATTACTGGAGTACTCCAGGCTTATTCCAGGTGTATTCAATGGCTCAAAGAAAAGCATGACTGCTGCCCACACAGTGAGGGATGTTTGCAGTATGCGCTAATGGGAGGAGTGAAGCCATTTGTTGGTGGAGTTGGACTTCAAGTGGTCCTCAAAATTGTATTGAATATGAGAAAAATTCTAGCAGGACGAATAAATTTGCAGAATAATATCTTCGATTCGAAAACCCTCGGACTGGGTATATTTTTGGGTAGTTTTTCATTCTTATTTAAGGTAAGTAATGAATGTCAAATTTCAACCATTTTCAATTTTTTTTTATAACTCAGGGAGTATCTTGTACTCTACGAAATACGATGGGCAAAGATGATCCACGATACGCCATTCCAGCCGGACTTGTTGGTAGTATTGCATTTACACAATACCCTGATATTACTGTTGCCCTTTATGTGATGTGGAAAACTCTGCAAATTGTCTACAACTATGGAGAAAACAAAAAAAAGTTACCAAAGGTCCGAGGATTCTTGATTTTCCTGTACTGTTTCTGTACGGCAACACTGTTCCATGCAGCTGTTATTGAGCCCCTCAATCTGCGCCCAAGTTATTACAAATTTTTGCATTCACTCTCTGGAGGACGGTAAGTTAATTCGTGTTCTCGGTTTTGTATATTTTTAATTTTTGTTTAGGGTTGGATTGTTTGATCGAACATTCCTCGATGTCTGGGGCATGCAATCAAGTGATGCTCTCCGGGAGGTTATGAAACGAACAGGAACAGAAAATCTAAAGAAAAAGTTTTTGGGTGCTTGATTTGTTAATTTTGTGGTTGTTGAAAAATGTGAACCCATGCAAATTATTTTTTTAAAGAAATAATTGAAATTATTTTGATTTTTTTAATATTCATAAGTGTTTTGTTAATAATAAAATGGTTACCAACAGAGATATTACTTATACATTATGTTTGTTTTTCTAACTTTATTAGAAATTAAGTGATAATATTTTTATATCTACTCATTAAAATAAAATAAAAATATTTTTTAAAATTATTGAAAGCTGTTATTATATGTGACGTTAATTTTGGCAACTCTGAATTTTGAAAAATTATAATCTTGCATCACCATTTTTATAGTACCAAATTTAAATGATCCATAAACTAAGGGTTCCCAACCGTACTATGATATAAAGTCTTCAAAAGGAGAGTAGCCTGACTGTTTCAACATGTTTAAAGGCTCGTTTTGCACAAATTATGGTGTTACCAAAATGAATTAAGTACAAATGAATGCAAATGAAAATGAACTTAATAGTATAGGCAACGGGGAGTCAAATAAGGGCAATCTGAAAAAAGTTTTGACGTCTGAAAAGTTTGAATGCAGTTTTAAAGAGGGGTTGCATAATTTAGATTTGCGGGATTTTCGGTCTTGTGGGGCGTCCGCCATCTTGGAAATAAGACAAAAAATAAGTTTTTCTTTTTTTAATTTTGAGTTTGAAAATTATTTTCTCAAAAACTCAAAGAAAAAAACTTAAAAAAAAGTTAATTTAAGAATAGGTTTTGGTTTTCAAAAAACCAAAAACATCATATTTTGAGTGTTTCCGTTGATTTTTAATAATTTTTTTTTATATTTTAAGTCATTTTTTTTTTTTTGAAAATTGCACCTTCTGTCTAAACGGGAAATTTCGTACTCGTTTTTTATTAATAACTTTTGAATTAAATACACCAGAAAAATTATTTATATACCGATTTGTAGAAAATTTAAATTAAAAAAAAAATTATGGAAAATATTTTTCAAAAAAAAACACAGGAAGTGAGAAAAACGCAAATTATCAAAAGAAGTCGTTTTTTCAAGATGGCGGACGCCCCACAAGACCAAAAATCCCGCAAATCGAGATAAATGCTAAAAAGCAACCCTTCTTCAAAACTGCATTCAAACTTTTTAGACGTCAAAACTTTTTTCAGATTTTTCCCCCATGTGGGGCGTCCGCCATCTTGGAAAAACGACTTCTTTTGATAATTTGCGTTTTTCTCACTTCCTGTGATTTTTTATGAACAAAATTTTGTATACTTTTTTGTTTTTTTTTTTTTAAATTTCCTACAAATCGGTATATGAATTATTTTTCTGGTATAGATAATTCAAAAGTTATTAATAAAAACAAGTACAAAATTATGCCTTACGGGCTTAGTAGTCTAAGAAAGATAGGATCGGACCAGGGACAAATTAAATCATGAAATGTTATTGCTGGTATGGACTCAGAATTTTATCCTCAACTACATATCAAAAGTTCCCGAAAATCCCTGCATTGGCTTTTTGTATAGACGCATTTAAAGAAATGGGGAGGGGGAGGAGGCGGTGGTTTATCAAGCTGAAAAAAATTATTATAATACAATCTAGTCATATGACAGATGTTTTTAGGGTGCTTTTCAATGCTGATAAAGAGACTAAAACTAAAAAGATACATGTATCCCGAAAGTTAAATGCCTTTTTATGGAATAATAACTTAAGTACAGCAAGTAAAATATTACCCAAAACCATTTTAAAATAATGGGATATTAATGAAGTTTAGTATAAATGTTTCATTTGGCATGTTTACCAAGAATCAAAATAGTCCCCAAAAATATCTGTGGTTAAAGGGTGTTTTTTTGAGGAAGAGATATGCAAGTTAGTGATTATTACCATAACATCCATGAACAAATTCTGACACTTGAAATTTGCTAAAAATATTATATTTATATTGGCACCCAAGGATCAAAATAGTCCATACAAATATCTAAGACTGCTTTCACACAAGGAAACTGAGTTGCTGGAAACTGGGAGTTTGTAGGCGAGAAGGGCAAGAAGTAAGGGGAAAGAAAAAAATCTCCCCGGTCAACGATTGAGGAGATTTTTATCATATTCCTTCTCACACTGTCCGTAATGTGCGTTCAGCCTATACTATATGGAAAAAACATAAATCTCCGGCAATTCAGTTTCCTTGTGTGAAAGCTACAAGGCAATTAAAGGAAAACGTCAAAAAAAATCACTGGTTTCCCTGTGTGAAAGGGGAATAAGGTCCAAGGATGTTTTTTGGGGGTGTAATGTTTGACCTGCTTAACAGAAAAACAGTATTTTTTGCTTCAAAATTAATCTAACTTTTTGTAGGGTGATTGTATCATATTGGTTTTTCGTTTATTAGATTCGGCGTTAAAAATACCTTTAAATCATATCCCGCGCAGAAAAACATTCTAGTTTTCCACATGGCACTAGAGAGTTTTAAATAGATTCTGGCAAGGCTCTTGCATGGCTGAGTAATGGCCAAAACTAGGTCCTTTCTTACTATGAACCATTTTGCCTCGTCAGAAAAACCACTCAAGGCCCCGGACCAGCAAAAACTAGATTTGTTCATATTTTTGCTAGAAAGATTAAAAAAGGGTATTTTATTATCGGTTGTGATCCGATAGTAAAATAACTCAGATCAAAAATAAAAACCTGAATAATAAAAATAATAGCGCAGTTTGTTATGAATTTAATACGGTATTAAAGCAATTTTAGTATGATACTGGTCATTTTTGTAAAATACTCTTAATATCATATTATTTGATTTAGCATCGTGTCCAAAAATCTAAACTACATCCCACCACAAAAACAACCGATATGAACCACTTTAGATGAACCATCTGGAATTAAGTAAATATAGTTTAAGACAGTAAATTATATTTTTGATTAATTTTAATGAAAAGTTCAAAAAGCCTTTGGCGGGGGTGTGAAAATAAAGATTCTCGAAAGTAAATACCTATGTATATCTTGGCAGGATTTGCAAGAGCGTGAAATTTTTAACTTTTTTTTTTGAAACCAAAACTGATCAATTATAATAAAAGTTAAAATTTGTATTTTTCGATTCATCGATTCAATTTGTTTAGTTAAAATTTTGCATATGTATCAATAACGATATTTTGATAGGATGCCGAAAACGTCCAACAAAGTTCTTACGAGCGAGAACCTCACGAGAGTATGAAACGTTTTCCTCGTCTAAATTTTACTTACTGAAAACATTCATGGGCTTGGCAAAATACATGGAGATTTTTAGCCTTTTATTAAAAAAAATCAGCAAAAGTGCAAAAGTCAATGAATACTAATAAATGGTACTTACGTAAAAAATATCTCAATGCGTCGAATTGGCCAAGGATTAAACATGTTCAGCAGATCAAGAGCACCTCGAGCCACATGTTCACTTTCGCTTCAATCAACGCTATCCTGCCCGTCTTCATCGATTATGACCGGAAACGGAAGCAAAGATTCCAACCCACCAATCAAGCGGCCAAGATTTGTGTCACCACCGCACCACCAAAAAAAGGTGACAGATGTACTATTTGCTTAGGGGCCAGTTATAGCTATCATTGAAAACCATCATTGAAAAAGTTAACTGTTGATTTTGAGACCTTTCGAAAGTTTAATCATTGAATATTTTAGTGCAGAAATATACCTTACGACTTTTAAATTATTTCACCTTTAAAAAAAAATTCATTTTGACCCATATCTTCCCCATAACTTAGGGGCCAGTTATAGCTATCATTGAAAACCATCATTGAAAAAGTTAACTGTTGATTTTGAGACCTTTCGAAAGTTTAATCATTGAATATTTTAATGCAGAAATATAGCTTATGACCTTTAAATTATTTCACCTTGAAAAAAAATTCATTTTGACCCATAACTTCCCCATAACGTAACTTTTGATTTTTTCAATGATCATTGGTAAGGTAGTTCATCATTGAAAAATTTAAAGTTACGTTATGGGGAAGATATGGGTCAAAATGAATTTTTTTTGAAGAAGAAATAATTTTGAAGTCGTAAGCTATATTTCTGCATTAAAATATTCAGTGATTAAACTTTGGAAAGGTCTTAAAATCAACAGTTAACTTTTTCAATGATGGTTTTCAATGATAGCTATAACTGGGGCCTTAACTTTTAATTTTTTCAATGATCATTGGTAAGGTAGTTCATCATTGAAAAATTAAAAGTTACGTTTTGGGGAAGATAGCTATATTTCTGCATTAAATTATTCAATGATTAAACTTTCGAAAGGTCTCAAAATCAACAGTTAACTTTTTCAATGATGGTTTTCAATGATAGCTATAACTGGCAACTTAGATGAAAAAGCAATAAAACAGAGTTGATCGCTGCTTGTGCAATACAAATTTTTACAAGTTTTCCTCGTCTAGATTTTCCCTAAAGAAAACTGACTAGTGCCATGTTGAAACTAGACAGAAACTGGGCATTTTTCCAGCCGGGATATCATTTTGTCATATGTAGGTACTATCTCGATTAAACTAAAATACAATTTTTCGTAAGACGTACCATTTTGCTCCGTAGGGTAGGTCAAACATAAACTCTCTAAAAAAAAAAACTCTTTGGATCAAGTTATTTTAATGGACTCTTTTGATGCTTGGAAAACATGACGTATTTCTTAGCAAATTTAGTCAGTGTCAAAACGTATTCATAGATGTTATGGTAATGACGCACTAACATCTTGCCCCCATAAGATCATTCCATAAAAATGACATTAACTTTCCACAGGATACATGTATCTTTCCAGTTTTGGTCTCTTTAGAATCAGCGTTAAAAAACACCATAAAAACATGTGTCATATGATTAGCTTGTATTACAACAAATTTTTCAGCTTGACAAACTCCCGCCTCCCTCCCCTCTCCACCTTTTAAAATGAGTCTACTCAAAAAGCAAATTAGGGGATTTAGGGGGACTTTGGATATGTTGTTGAGGATAAAATTCTGCGTCGAAACCAGCAATAAAATTTCATGAATTAATTTGTCCCCGGTTGCCCATATTAAATTTCCTATCTTTACTAGACTAGTCTTAATATTTTTTTGAAGATAATACACTGTAATTGACATAAAAAAAATAAAATAAATCGGGTGTCACAACGGCTCATGAAGAACCAGGGCCTAGTGACTAACAACTCGCAACCATTCCTGTGTGCGCCTTTCGACAGGAATGGAAGGGACCTACAATTTTATGCCGAATCCGAACGGCTAGACGAAAGGCACTTATTCGTGACAAGTGATACTCTTGGAGGATTTGTCAATTCCTCGCAAAAGGCAGTAGCCCTGAAAAAAAACTTTTTGGTTTTTAGGTGGACGAGGCTGGGAAGCGATCCCAGACCTCCAACGTGACAGTCGAACGCACTAACCATTACGCTACGGACTACTAAATATTGGCATAAGGTGTAACAAAAGGCTAGGGCGTGTAGGTTGAGTTAAAATAAGAAAAAAATCGTATAGGGATGGGTGGTCTATTTCCCCCCGTTTAGGCAGAAGGGGCAATTTTCTAAAAAAATGACTTAAAATATAAAACAAATTATTAAAAATCAACGGCAACACTCAAAATATTATGTTATAGCTTTTTTGAAAGCCAAAAACCTATTCTTAAATTAACTTTTTAAATCAAGTTGTTTGAGCAAACATTTTTTGAGAAAATAATTTTTAAAACCAAAATTAAAAGAAAAAAACGCCCCACAAGACCAAAAATCGCGCAATTCGAGATTTATGCTAAGAAGCAGCCCCTCTTCAAAACTGCATTCAAACTTTTAAGACGTCAAAACTTTTTTCAGTTTGCCCTTATTTAACTCCCCTTTGCCTTTACAACAAAGAAGTAAGAATGAATAAAAAAATAAACGATGACATAAATAATGAGCTACATGTTTGTAGGTCTTTATTGGCAGAGCACAGCTACAGCATATAATCGAATTTTCAGTTGATATGTTGTGTTGTGTTTTGTGTACCTGTACATGTACAGTCACAGTTTGTGTTTACATAGGTTAGGGGGTAGACAAAAAAACGGAGAATAAAGGGATACATGCAAAATTTACCACAGTAGTATTTACAAAAGTTTTGAACCTATTTATTTGTATAAAATAATAAATTTAAAATAACTTTTTCACAAAAAAATAGCTTTTCTACAAAAAAAAAAATAACTTTTTTTACAAAAAAAATTAACTTGTTTACAAAAAAATTAATAACTTTTTTCAAACTAAATTTCTTTTAAAAATACATAAATATCTTTGGTTACTTGCTTAAACAAAAGTGATAAGAAATTATTCAATTATGTTTTCTATTTTTTATTATAAATTATGCATACAAAATATGCATATATTAACGCTCTTTTATGACTCACTGACTGGGTAACGCTGCTATGATGGTAAAATCAGAAAAAAAACACTCCTGCTCCTAAACGAAAATGTTAAGAGTTTCCAATTTTCTGGAATTAACTTTTTTATAAAAGTGAACGGTGAGTTTGTCAACTAAATTTTATACATATGTCCTGACATAAATAAAAATGTCCTGGCTAACATAATTATGTTCGACGGGCGCCTTTGGGGTCCTGCAACTTTTTAAAATACTTCATTAAGCCAGACATAAAAGGTTTATTGAAAAAAAAAACAATCTACAATTGGATGAAAACTTAAAAAAAAAACAAAATGAAAATTAATTTTAGTTAATGTTTTTGTACCTCCCTAATTGACTTACAGCCATATTATTCAATTTTTTTAAAACTCGAAACAAAACTAGTTTTAGTCAAAACTAGTTTTGTTTCGAGTTTTAGAAAAATGTATCAAAACTAGCTTTGAAAAAAAATCGGTATTGTTCATTTTGAGAGTCAAAACTAAAATATAGTTGATCCCGAGAAAAGAAAGACTTACTTGTTCGGTGGTTTGTCAGCGAAGAGACATGATTATATTTTACAATTCAGTAAATAGATACAGTGTTGCCAATGGTACTTAATAATTCATGTGTTATATAAGATGTATACTTATTACTACTTTTGTACTAATACATAATATATCTCCCTTTTTAGTTTATACTATAATAATACATATGAAATGATAATTCAAATATTTAGTATTACATATATGAAGTAATAACAATAAATACATTTTTTTTTTTTAAACTTAAAAGTATAGCCTAATAGGTTTCTTTATTTCTTCTCTTGGTCTTAAGGACCTTTCTGTAGGTTGGGAAAGTGATGTCGCTTCTGGACTGTTTTCGTGGTTAGGTGACGATTTTATTTTAGGTGGTGTCCTTTCGCACTCTTTTTGGTTAACAAGCAATTTCTTTGGGTTGGCCATTGAGAATTGCTGAGACTGGAAATGCTCTGAAAGTTTTTCTCATTGCGAAGGTCTCCTAATTTGTTCTATGTGAACTCTTCGAATAGAACCTTGAATTTCAATTAATACAATCAGAGGACTTTCAATCCTTACAATTCTGCAAGGCACCCACTTACATATTTCTTTAAAATGATTTAAATAGAAGACCACTTCTCCCTCCTTATAATGCTTTTACTTATTTTAATGTCGTTACAATCATTTTTATTTTTATTTTTACAAGTATCAGTATGATTATTTTTTGAAAGCAATTTTTTATTTTTAAAACAATCTAAAATAGTTGTAACTTTGTATTTAAAAATAAGTTCATTTGGCGTTTGGTTGGTTAGCGTTGACGGTGTATGGCGATATGCAAAAAGAAATCTAGTAATTTTATTTTGAATGTCAATAGAATTATTAACACTGTCCAATAAAAAACATTTCAAGCTAGATTTCACGGTTTGTACCGCACGTTCGGCCGGCACTACCATTGCTCGATGGATGATAAGCTGGAATGGGTATTTTCTTAATATTCTGAATTTTCAAAAAAGTCGCGAATTCAATTGAGTCAAACAGGGGACCGTTGTCTGACACAAGTGAAGTTGGCAAACCAAAAATACTAAAATTTTTACAGAGTTTTGATATTACTGATTTAGCTGTAGTAGTTTTCATGAAATATATATCGAGATATTTAGAAAAGACGTCAAAGATTATCAAAAAATTTTGATTTTTAAAATAAAAAAAATCAATATGTACGCGTTCGTATGGAAACCTTGTAATAGGCCAACAAGAATTTACTTTTTGGGTGGAAACATTCCGGTTCGACTGACAAGTTAAACAACTTGTGACAAATCGGTCTATGTCATCGTCAATTTTCATCCACCAAACATACGACCTAGCCAAAATCTTCATTCGAACCATACCGTTGTGATTTGTGTGTAGAGCTTTAAGAATCCGATTTTTTAAAATATATGGAACGACTATTCGATGTAGATAATACAAGCAACCATTTTCGGTATGAAAATCGTTTCTTTTCAAGAAATACGAATGAATTTCGTTTTAAAAACGAGTTTCTAGTTTTGATCATAAAACTAGTTTTGTAAATGAAGTTTGTTTTTATTTGTCAAAAATTAATATTTAAAAGTCAAATAATTATTTTCTCTATTATTTCCAACTTTTTGTTTGACGAAATAGCTGTGTTGTTAGTTATTGGCAAGTGGAATGTGTTATGTCACCTGTATGGACTGCGTAGCTGTGCTGAAAAGAATGGAAGAGAGGAATATTGCACGAGGACAGAGTAAACTTTCAAGCGTGTTTGGTGAAAATTTACATGCATGGAATAACCGCATCGACAATTTTTATTATTAGGTTTCAGTGTCTTGTAGTCCCTTTTGGGTGTGCAATATGGTGCATTTGTGCATCGTTTCGAATCCACTATTCCCAAAATTGGTAAATATACCTTACATTTCAATATGAATTCATTACAAGTGTACATTTGGGCGTAAAACATCTGCATTTTCCAAGTGTCCTTCCGCAAGACGAGGCATCATCATATACCTATGCCACCAAAGTGCTAAATAATCAATTAAGAAATATTTCCTTAGAATGTTTTATTAATTATATGGATTTAGGAACAGTGCATTTTTAGGATGCATTATACAGATGTTCTTTTTCCCAAAGTTCAAGTAATCAATAAGGTGTATGCATTTATCTACGGGCGTCCGATACATTTGGAACTGTCAATCCACTTGGAAAACCCTGCAATGGCATATTTTCTACAAAAGAGCTTAACATTAAACTATGAACATTTTTAAGGTTGTTATACCAATTATAAAAGGCCCTTGGAAAAAGTGCATTTTTGTGATGCATCTTAAAATGCACTTTTTCCAAAGCCCTAATATTTGGTATTACAACCTAAAAAATAATTTCATAATTTAATGCTAAGCTCCTTTGTAGCAAATATGTCATTACAGCGTCTTGTAAGTGGATTGACAATTGGAAAATTTGTTGAACGAACATATACATAGGTTAATATACATATATTTTTTTCAGCTCTCGTGTTAAGGAAAACTACACCATAGAATAAGAATATTCCGGGCTCAAATGGAGTAGTATGCAATTGCCTTTGTAGTTTGAGTCTGGAAAATTCGTATTCCATGCTGTAGTTTTCTTAAACACGGGAGCTGAAATAACTATTTTTTCTTTATAAATACGGGGGTATGTATATGTATATATGTTTCTGCATAGACACATTTAAATGCATTATTTGAGCCTTGAAAAAAGTGAATTTTTGTGATGCATCCTAAAATTGCACTTCTATGAAAGTCCTTTCAATTGGCAAAACAATCTCAAAGAACAATTCTTTATTTAATTAATACCTTGGTAATATGATGTTGCAGCGTTTTCTTCTTTTTCTTCCCAAAAAATGCATTTTGCATATTTGCAGTTTTATGAATTTTTAGTTTTATGCAAAACTAGTTTTAAGATTTCGAGTTTTAGATGTCAAATTGTTGTTCAATCATACCGATTTGTTCAAAACTTGAAACTAGAAACCCCTATAGAACTAGTTTTACCGTAAAACTAGTTTTGAAACAAGTCAATAATATGGCTGTTAATTATTCAAAACTTTATACGGAAAATTGATGTGGTACAAAAGTTGTAATTTAAGATTCTTGGTAGCATATTCTCTACATATAGTAGAGGATTAAATAGTTGTAGATATAATAGAAAATTTAAAATTTAGTACTTTTTAAGTTATGATTAAAAAAGATGAGCATTTTGTGACACCGCAACTGACAGGTACAATCGTTCCTAACTTAATTTTTTCTTGGATTTCAATGCAATAATCTATTTTGTAGCTCGTTCCACTGGAAAAAAAAAAACAAGTACAGTAGAGGCCGCTTATAGTCACAAGAAGATGAGAGCCAACAAATGTGGCCGTGCTTGTACCCAATTCTGAAGACGGTTTGTCCCAAACAAAAAAGATCAGATCTTTATGAATGAGGTGAAAAATTAAAGCAGGGATGACTTAAATTTGTATGCAAACTTAATCGGAAAATGTTGTACAAATTAATTCTAAAAATGAGATTGTGTGATTAGTCGTTTCGATTTTTGGCGTATACAATTGAAAAGTTGATACAAAATTTTAAAAATTTATAAAACAAAACCCACGCACTTAATTGAATTAAACCTCCTACGATTCGGTATAAGATATTGTTAGACAAACAAATTTGTTGATTTATATAACAAGAGAAAAACGAATTAATATAAAATAAATTCTTAACTTACAAAATTCTAAACGGAAACGGATCCTCCAGATAAAGGTTTAAAAATACTGCTCTAAAGATTTACACAAAAAAAAAAAAAATTATCTTCAAATTCTTGAAAACTAACCTAATTTACTTAACCTACCTAATTTACTTAATTATTCAGACATTATAAATTTAAATTTGTTGGTTGACATATTCTTTACATAAATTAGAGATTACAAATTTAATGTTTTTTGAATTACCTATGGTTATTAAAGACAAGCTGTTGTGACACTCAGTCGGACAGATAAATGATAAAGTCGTTCCTTACTTTATATTTTACTGAAGGATTTCAATCTTCTGTTTCTCTTGTCAGCAATTAAGCGCTTATGTTAATCAAACACAGCTGTGCACTTATTGAAAGCTCCAAACGTTCTGAAACAAACAACAAAAACTATTCTTATCTATTCTATCAATAGCACTTGTAGTTGAAGATAGCTAGTACAATTGACGAAGTCAAAAGGAAGAAAACATTATACAGTCGAGCCCGTTCATAGTCATATGAAGATGAAATAAAAAAATGTGCTCTTAGTCGACTGCAAAGTAGGTTTGGCGCACAGAAAAAAAGATTAAATGACGATAACAAACAAGAAAAAGTTCCAGTGTTACTTGCAGAGGTTAATTGTCAAACGAGGAAAATTTCAACTTTTTGCTACAGGTAGGTTAGGCAGTCAATTAAGTCAGAAAAGGTCATTAGTCAGTAAAAGTAGAATAACAGATTCAGGCAAGATAATATTTGACAAAAAATTAGTAATGATAGGAAGAGTTACCTCATTCGCTTGGATCATTGGGAAATGGTTAAGCCTAATGGTGTATGTAGGTAGCTGTGGATGAAGCTTGTATATCACTGTCAAAATAAAAAGATACGAAAACAGTGAAGAGCTCTATAATATAACGTTTTAGTTGTTGCAAGAAATGTATGGTATGACACAAAGTTTAGCACTTTTGATTGAAGTTACAGTCTTGTGTTCAGCCATCAGTTACCTACAACTATTTTCGTAGCTTTCACAACATCACCTCCTTACAAAAATTCAAAAACATGAAATTATTTATCTTTATTGTGTAAGGAGTTCTATTGTATGTATAACATATCTTGCTTCAACTTGATTTTAATTAATGGAATTTTGTTAAAGTGCAAATGCAAGTCATTTTCAATGCTCCCATTCTTACTCTATGAGTGAAATCTGTAAATTTTTAAAACGCTTAATCAGTTTTTGGAGAGCTATCCATAGCTGAAAACTAGAACATTCTATGGGGTCTGAAAACCTGATGGTTTTCGAGAAATCTTTAAAAATACTGGAGGTTTCCCCTTTCACCCTACAAAATCGAAAGTCCTTGCTCAAATTTAGGGTTTAAGGAAAATGCGTAAAACATCAAAATGAAGCTCTCCAACAAAATTCAGCTTTGTCGGAGTTATATTTGAAAAGATATTTTAATTTTTGGTTTATTTTTAACCTGTTTTATTGTGTTCAAACGATTATAACTTTCTATCTGAGCACCGCTTTAGCAAGTTTTATATCTTTTTAAAAACTACAGAGAAACGGAATATTTTTGGAAAATAAAACCTGTATTGTGTCATACGAATTTTATTCATGGAGCTCTTAAGAAGATTGAGGTCAAAAATTAAATTTGGTCAAAGTTCAAGTTTATCTATTAGTTTGTAGGCAAATGGTGATGTAAATGAACATTTTTTTATTCAGTAAAATAATTCAAACTATTAGCCAAAGTTTAAGTGTAAAAATTGTAAAAAGCAAAAGTCAATTATGGACAGGGTGAGCAAAAAACTGGTTCAAAGTAAAGTTTTTTTTAAATTTCGAAAAATAGCCGTTACTCGTAAAAAAAGCGATTTTAAATGAGCAGCGACCGCATTGACCTGTTAACAAAAGGAGCAGCAATAATTTTGCCCCGCGGCATTATTTTTGCCCCGCGGCAATGTTTTTGCCCCGCGGCAATATTTTTGCCCGAGGCATTATTTTTGCCCCGGGGAAATATTTTTGCCCCAAAGCATTATTTTTGCCCTGCGGCATTATTTTTGCCTATCGGTATTATTTTTGCCCCGCGGAATTATTTATGCCCCGCGGCATTATTTTTGCCCCGCGGCAATATTTTTTCCCCGCGGCAATATTTTTGGCCAGCGGCATTATTTTTGCCCCGCGGCATTATTTTTGCCCCGCGGCAATATTTTTGGCCCGAGGCATTATTTTTGCCCCGATAGATTTGCATTTCAGTGATCATTATATTTTTTCTAATAAAATTTGATACAATAAAAAAATTTCTTTGATTATTTTCAATCTAAATGTGTTTCGATTTTTTTTCAGCCCCTTTTGATTGACATACCAACAATATTTTTAACATTGATCATTGATTGTTCCTAAACGAAATGGAACACAGTGTAACACTTTTAACAATGACATTAATTTTTATTTGACACAATAACAATAGTTAACATTTAATAGAAAAATAACGCACCATTGTCATTTTGCCGAGCTAGAGGAAAGTGTTTTGAGATTTCAAAACGTTAAAATAGTGAAAACACTAAATAAAAAAGTGAAATAAAAGTTAACATAGTGAATATTTGCAATACTTTATTTAAAAAAATATGCGTTAAATCGTGTAAAAACACCTATAATATGGAGTTTACAATTTTTGCATCTCCCGGGCTGATTGTGTCTCATATTCCACATGATGTGTTTACAGGATTAAACGCAGCACCGCATATGTTATATATTTTTTTTTTCAATGAAATATTGCATGTATTCACTATATAAAGAATTATTTCACTTTTTCATTTAGTTTAATAAGCTTATTAAACCTAAATCTCAAAAACACATTTCTCAAAAACACAGCTAAAAATTCGTTTGGGGGCCCCAGCATTTAGCTATCTCACTGCATTCCGACCCTGTGTGAATGCATTTGTTTGTGTACTTCACACTACTTTGGAAAAAGCCTCACTTTTTCCTCGATATGCCCGTTCCACTATTTCTTCTTCTAAAATTTTAAATTAAAGAATTAATAAATACGTTTCTTTCATTCATGCAATCTAATGATACCTAATAAATACAGACGGCTTTTTTATAATGAGAAAAAAGATTACTCTCGTCTCGTTGTTATTGGTTATGTAGACCGTTTTGTCCGGTTCTCCTTTATAGTTATTTTTATGAAAGAGGCCCATTGATTTTAAAAACTTTTTTTTAATCATACTGTTATGGAACCAATACATAATGCAGTATGCACATTGTCAACTTCAAGCTAAGTTAAAGTTTTTACGAGAGCAAGTTTGTACGATCCAGTCGTGCCCATTTTTTTTGTTTCATAAATCATATGGCACATGTTCTTGATTTTGATCACAAGGTGTTTTAAACATGTTTTCAGCTATGTATTTGAATTACAAATAATTTATGGTAAATTATAGCAAGTATTAATCAATGTTTTAACAGTTCGAAAAGTTATGGGCCACAAAATATAAATGTTTTTAAAAATTGACCCATTTTATATACCTAAGTAGGTACGAACTTTTGGTGCTCAATATCACTATTCAACCAAGAAACTTCATTAGAATTCAAAGAGGCATCTAAATGATAATAACTACAGTTTGTTAGCAACGTCCGACGACAAACAACACTCAAGGAATCCATTAAACCAGGATGCGACTTAACAACTTGCCGCAGCTGTTTCTGTTACCCAAACTCAACACAATGATGCCGACAAAGTTCATAGCTCAATAACTTAGGTCACGTACTTACTATGTATGCTTACCTAACTCAAATTAATGTATAATGTATAATTTACGTCTGTCAGTCTATTTTATTCCACAAAACATACATAAGTGCCATATTTACCCCACAACACATCTTTAAGGTAGCCATGATATTTCAATTCACACAAAACAACAAGCGAATCACATTAAGAGGAACACCATAAACATGAACATCGTAGTTCGTATATAGTTTAAGGATGCTAATTGCTCATTCCACAAATTATACAAAAAAGGTGAAGCGACCTACATTCGATGATGAACTAGGAATACGCAATCAGTAGCGGATCTAGGATTTGATTGTGGGGGGGGCTTGCAGTTTGAAGATCCATTTTGAGACCTTAAGTAATAAAATTTGCTTGTCCCAAGATAAATTTTATAATTAATAACAAATAATAGAGATCAGTTTAGGTTTAATGCAAGACCGTAATCATTTTCAGTCGAACTAAACTTCACGACAATGCGGCAAAACATTATTTTTTATGAAATTTAAGGAGCTATATCGCACTAAGCGGCAACTGAACTTCATACAAATTCATACGAATTCGTGTGAAGTGTAGTTCCGATGCAGGTCCGGCGAGTGCGGTCTAACCTTTAAGGCTCAAGTATTTTTTTTTCCTTTTCCTTTAATAATTTTTTGTGTACCTTTACATCCGCTCCTGTTGCGCTTCAAAATGTTTTCAATACAAAGTACAATAACACTTATTCATAATTGCTGTAGCGGAGATAGAAGCAAATTCAAAGGCGCACAATAATTTTTGGCCATATATGCTTGAACCACGCGTACAAATTCGTTTATTTATATTATTTAAAAATTGATTAGGTACCTACATTATGTAGTTATATTTTAAAATTAGCTGTGGGTATGTTTTGAACTTCCCATTTTTGACAAGATTTGAAAACTGTTTTTAATTGGTTAGTTCAGAAAAATTATATTTAAGTGTTCGTACTGGCAAAAGCTCATATATATCTAAATCAAAGAGAAACTTTTTTGTTCAAACTGACACTTTACGACATAAGACAAAGCTGCTCTAAGAAATAAGCCGCGGCCCAATTCTGCCAGAGTGAATGAGTTTTCGTGTTTACGCTGCATACGCTTTATAGGTATTCATGCTAAAAAAAATATGTCGACAAATTTGCACGTCACTCTAGAGTCTAGAGGGATTGCAAATATTCATTTGCTTTTGCATGATTTTCTGAGCGCGCACAGAGAAAACTCACGCTTTTGGAATTTGGCTCCTTGACTAGAGAATTTCTATATTTTGTATGTATGCCTTGGACCTATCAAATTTTGAAAACGTAGACCCGAAAATTTCTAAGCCCAGCCAAGGCTGTAAGAAACAATTCCTGTTGTATTAAACATACACGAAACTTGACATCCCGTTGTTCTCCAATGGTTTAAGCCTCAAATGCGTTTCTTTCGGTAAATTAGCTTTGTTTTTAGTATATACAGTTGGGGCATTTGACACGTTAATGTAAAGCCCCGACCATTTTTATCTCTTTTTACTTATCTCTTGAAGCCTTAGCCCCAACTTCGGACTTTGACAGTCCCTAGACTTGAGCGCCCAAAACTCTCTGGAATAAGGTTAGTTTTTAGGAAGTAAGTTGCTTAACCCTGCCAATATTCCAATATTCTCAGACCTTATTGCGCCAAAGCTGTTTTTTTCGTCCCAATTTTCTGGGTTTAATCTTTAGGGAAAGATTGTCGTTGCATTAAAAATATCCATATTCATAGCCGGCAACTTAGTTTTTGTCTAATTCGCTTCAGGCCTTAGCCCCAATCTTAGGGCTTAGAAAAAAAATTACATAACATGTATGCAAATAGTTCAGCCCCAACCACGTTATTTTGTCCATCAAATTTCATATCTTATCAATATTTTAGACGGAATATAAAATTCCACACGTTTTAATGTATTGCTTTCTATATTTCAAATTATTTTATGATTCGGCTGTGGGGGGGGCTTTAGCCCCTATAGCCACCCCCCTGGATCCGCTACTGTACGCAATTGTACCATTGTTGTTGAAGATTGAAGCCGTTTCTATTCTATCTACTACATAATAGTGCTGTGGGAAATATACAAACAAATATTTCGAAGTAGGCCAACATAATCGAATATAATAAAATTATAATTATTCCTTTTTTGTGACCTTTATTTTAAATAATATTTAAGACCTAAAGCCCACTTAGGATTTAAATATTATAATTAAATTATTATAGACAAATCAATAATACAACGAATTTGAAGATTCATAAATGTTAAGATCTATTGACTCATCTATTACTGTATAAGGTATTCCAAATAAGATATTGGGGCATATTCATAGTCGCAGATAGACCCAGCATTAATTCAACTACAGTTTAAGACAATTTTGGCTCAAGGAATACAGGCCGATTTTAATTACAATATGTTGGTTTTATATTTTTATAAGATAATTAACTTGGTAAACTACACAAATAGCTTCAAATATTTTAAAATTATAAACATAAAAAAATAGAATCAACGTCCGAAAATTCAACAAAACCTATGTTTAACCATTGAGTTTATACACATAGAGGAACCACGTCAGAGTTAAGATATCACCAATCTAGGTGGCGCCCTTATTTGTATCTAGAACAAGAACCAGTGATATTTCAATACAAGAACCATTAGAGGATACCACATAGAGGAACCACGTCAGAGTTAAGATATCACCAATCTAGGTGGCGCCCTTATTTGTATCTAGAAGAGTGATAATCAATACAAGAACCATTTGCTCCTTAAGATAGACTATTTCCACCTTAAGGTAGACTATTTGTGGAAATAGTGAGGAAATAGTCTACCTTAGGGAGTAAATGGTTCCAGTATTGATTATCACTGGTTCTTGTTCTAGGTGAAAAAAAGGGCGCCACCTAGATTTGTGGTATCTTAACTCTGACGTGGTTCCTCTATGTGTATAAACTCAATGGTTTAACTTAGACCCAGGTCTAAAATGACTATGAATACGCCCCATTATGTATAAATGCTAGAAAAAGCACAGGGGCAAACACAAAAATACGTGTCCTAAAATAATTGGAAAAATATTCTAACGCACTTTTTAAAAATCTTCTTTTATTTTTGGCATCTTAAAATTCTTAGAAATATATGTTTGACTTAAGTGATAGTTATGCAGTATGCACATTACTGTATTGTATAATCACAGATAATAAATTATACAGATAGACATCTGTCCATCCCCATAGAAAAAAATGTCCCATATTTTCTTCACGACCGGTTGACGATCAGCAGGCAAGAAAGCTCTTTGCCTGTTCATAGTAAAGCACAGAAAGTTCTTTCCTTCTTGTACTTTATTATCTGTGCTGTCAGAAGGCAAGGAAGCTCTTTCCCTTTTCATAGCAAATCACAGAAAGTTCTTTCCCCTCTTTTTTTTATTAAAATTTGTTTGTCTGCTCATATATTTTGCCTCTCTTTCGTTACATAGAAGAAAACAGTAGTGGAAAAGAATTAGAATTTAAATAAAGTCAAGTGTATTTAGATATCTATTGGGCGCGTGAGCATCTACAAGTGCGTAGACCTTCGTTGTCTGCTTGCGCATTTGTGCATATACGGTTTTTGTATAAATGAAAAGTAGTTTAGTTTAGTTTAGTTTAGTTTATTTCATCAATCAGATAACAATCTTTATAGACTAGATACTAAATATAAATATAAAATATAGTAAAATTGTTGGGGGAAATATATATATGTACTTCTTTAATTAAATGAATACTATTATAATTAACATTATTTATTTATAATTTATAATTGATAATTAATAGAAAACAAATTTATTGGGAAGTTAAAGTTTTAATATTACTTAACACATATTTTTTAAATGTATCTCTTGAAACATCGAGATTAAAATCAATCCTATTGCAAATTAAATTCACTTCTCTTATGCACCGCGTTATGGGTTCATTGCGGCCATAGTTTGTACGATGAAACTGCTCATAAAAATAAAACCGACAGCGTGTAGTTCTGGAAGGTATATTTACACAGTTACCTAATGTAAGTAAAGGATGGCAATTGATATGATTTGTTACGATGTCTCTTATAAACATAACCGAAAAATACGACCGACGATCAGAAAGAGATTCCATACTAAACAATAAACATCTGCTATAGTAAGAAGGCCTTGCAATCCTCCAATTAAGCTTATAAAATGCATATCTTGTAAAATGCTTCTGAACCCGTTCAATTCTGTCAATGGAGTTATTATAGTAAGGATTCCGTACAATGCTACAGTATTCAAGAACTGACCTGACCAGAGAATTGTACATAGATCTTAGAGAATATGAATCCGAGAATTCATTAGTGTTTCTTTTCAGAAAACCAAGCGTTTGATTTGCTTTGTTTATCATAAAATCATAATGTGGTGAAAAGGAAAGGTTTGTATCTAAGATTACTCCTAGGTCTTTCTTCCTAGTTACACGCTCTAGATTTGTTTGGTTTACAATATAGTCAAACACTATGGGATTATAATTTCGGTAAAACGACAAAACTTGACATTTAGAAACATTTAACAAAAGGTGATTTTGCTTGCACCAATTATTTAGCTTCATCAAATCTTCCAAAAGAAGAAAACAGTCAGTTTGACAAGAAATCTTCCGGTAAAGTTTGAGGTCGTCTGCGAAAAGAAGGCAGTTTGAGTTTTGAAAAATATGGGGTATATCGTTTATAAATAATAAGAATAATAAAGGACCCAAATGGCTTCCTTGCGAAACACCAGATGGAACCGAAATATGTTTTGAGAACGAGCAATCAATTTTTAGTACTTGATCTCTACAAGCTAAACATGATTCAAGCTATTTTAATAGGGGAGAGTGGATACCTAGAGAATTTAGTTTGTCTAATAAGATTTGATGGTTGACTCTGTCAAATGCCTTTGTAAAATCTGTAAAAATAACATCAGTTTGCAATCCTTTTTCCAAATTAGTAATGATGTTATTGCTTATTAATGCTAAGTTTGTTGCCGTTGATTTCCCTGTAACAAATCCATGTTGAGCAACTGAAATATGATTCTGGAAAAGAAGAGCTATTGCAAACTAATTTTTCAAATATTTTTGGAATACAAGACACTTTACAAATGGGCCTATAATTTGTTATATCCTGTTTTGAGCCCGCCTTTCAGAAAACAATTATAAATTAAACTTTCCAGCAATCCAAGAATTGCCCTGTGCCTAAGGAAAGATTAAAAATCCATGAAAGTGGTTGAGCTATTGCAATTTTGCAATACCACATTTTCTTAAGAAAATAGCCCTTCACTCTTATTAACATCCAATTTAGATAAAACCTCTTCTATTTCAAATGGACTAAAAACTAAAGAACGGATATTAAAAACTCTACTCATATAAGGTGGCCTATAGATAGGGGGAGTATCTAAAGAATAAACTGACTGGAAATAGTCAGCAAATAAATTACAAATTGTAGGTACATCACTAGTAATTGTATCTTGATATTTCATACTACAAGGTAATTCACTTGATTTACGCTTTGAGCTTATAAAATTCCAAAAACGCTTTTAGCTTTTCGAAAATCATATAAAATATGTTGATAGTAAGTTACTTTATTTAAGTATTGATAGAATTTAATATTTCCAATAATAGCTATATGATGAATTGAATTTGCAATAACTAGAAAATTACACTTATCAATACAAATATGAAAATCATTATCAACGAACATAAGATCAAGCATTCGATTAAGACTGTAACACTGAGAATTAATTTGTATTAAATTGTATTGACCAAAGAAGTCCATAACTAAACATTCTATAGATAGGTAGGTATATTCAAATAAAAAATAAAAACGCAGAGACATGTGATTTTGTTTTGTTTTGAGCGATTCTTAAGTACACAGGTAAATGCAGGGTGGTAGCTACAGCTTGTGGGGCCCCGGGGCTAAACCAAATATGGGGCCCTATTTCTGACAAAAAATTCTAAATGTGTTTTACAGACAAAATTGATAGGTAGTTAGGTATACTCAAATAATTTTTATTCTGGATTTTGCAGAAGCTATTACTTTTCTCAAATCTATTTGGCGGTGCTCTTAGATTCTTGATCGATATCAATGATAAATTGCTAAGCCTTTTTGTTCCACTTCCGCTTTTGCTATCGTAATAAAAATAAATAAATAAATCGGGTGGCACAACGGCTCATGAAGAACCAGGGCCTAGTGACTAACAACTCGCAACCATTCCTGTGTGCGCCCTTCGAAAGGAATGGAAGGGACCTACAGTTTTATGCCGAATCCGAACGGCTAGACGAGAAGCACTTATTCGTGAAAAGTAATACTCTTGGAGGATTTGTCAATTCCTCGCAAGAGGCAGTAGCCCTGAAAAAAAACTTTTTAGTTTTTTAGGTGGACGAGGCTGGGAAGCGATCCCAGACCTCCAGCGTGACAGTCGAACGCACTAACCATAACGCTACGGGCTACTACTTTGCTATCGTAATATGAACAGTTAAGAACATTATTAGAGCGATTCATATATCTGGATAGCTCGAAGACAGTGAAGAATTTTTAATGATCAAAAAATTTGCCAATTAATGTTGACCTGATAAAAAGTAACTGAGCAGAAAAGCAGATACCCAAACAGAAGAAATATGACGCATATAAAAAATCAACCCCAACTTCTTTTTTAAACAACATGTACAAACTTTTAAGCCGTAAGTGAAAAAAGTTACAAGACATTTTGGAGAAAATTTAATTTGCTACAAATATGCGTATGCCATATTACTTGGATAAAAACTACGTTAGTTACGTGTGAAAAAAAGAATTAAACGTTAAAAACAAAATGGCTATGAGCTTTCGCTCACCATGAACATGAACACATATTTTTAGAGTTTTCTCCCAATTCTTTTATTTTAATTTTATAAAATATACACAAAAAGAAGCAATAAATACTTGAATATTAGTAGATAAACCTATAATTAATGTAATGCATCGGTTACTTGAATTCACTACATAGTGACCTTATACGTAAGATCTACAGTTCGAGTTCATTAGTGTTAGATTTTATTCGTCAACTGAATTTTAGTTGGAATGACTCAAAAAGTGGGATTGAGCTGAACGAAGCTTACATAGCAAAGTTAATACCGATTCGAGCGATACAAAAGGAGATCTCCGTTGGGGGCGCCCCTACCCGGGGGCCCCGGGGCATTGCCCCGGCTGCCCCAAAGGACGCTACGGGCCTGGGTAAGTTAAATTTTAACTGTTTTTTTTACACATCTACAAGGGTCTTTGGATTTGAAAAAATCATTAGTGGGGAAGAATTAGAATTTAAATAAAGTCATGTGTATTTAGGTTAGTCCAGTCAAATGGTGTTTTGGTCAGGAAAAAAATATAGAATTTTTTTTTAGGGGTCGCTGAATCCGAATTTCAACTTTGCTACTTCCTACGGATATGGCTTCAGGGCGAAAATCGCAAAAAACCTCAAAGTTTTCGACCTTTTTTCAGGTTTTTGCCAAAAAGTCCACAAAATATACACTTTTTGGATAAAATTATCTTCTAAACTTTATAGAACATAAAATTTTCTATAAAAATTGCTTATAACTTTTTTTTTATAGAATTAACGGTTTGGCCGGTAGAGTACAGTGAAAAAAGACCAAAATTTCGTACTTTTTGGAAAACACAGTTCTCTCGTTAGATTTTTGATTGTAACTCAAAAACCATGCCTGTAATTGTAGAAACCTGAGCTTCTGCTTAAACAACATTAAATTCTCTCAAAAATGCACCGGCTAGAGCGTGATGAAATTATATGTCATATTACAGGAAGCCACCAATAGGCTTCCTCACATAGAATGGAACTAAGACGTTCCAGGATTTTTGTTGTAAAAATCATTCAATGGCTCATTGAAGATGAGGAAACCATGGAGCGTTTTCAAGAGAGAGGGCGAAATTTTGAGGAGGGGGAGTAACTGCAGTCCTTTGGTTTTTTTTGCATATAACTTGAAAACCAAGCTAAATTTCGAGAAAATTCCGAAAACAGTTTTTGTAGAGAATAAAATTTACTATAGAATTGGCCTATTCAAAAAATTTTAAATACACTTTTAGTGTGTTTAAATAAAAAAATCGAATTTTTGTTTTTTATTTTACTTATTTGCCTATAACTCTTTTTCCAGCAGAGATAGGTATAGAAATTAGTCCACATAAAAGAAAGATAATAAAATTTTCTTTAAAGTGACCTATTTTGAAAAGTGTTTTTAAAACAAAAAATCAACCAAGATACGGTCGCTCAATGTAAGCCATTTTTTCAATTTTCATCACGTTTACCGCGACATTATTTTAATTCTTATTTTATACAAAAAAAACTTGAATGTATCTTATGAAAGCAGAATAATTAATTAAATTATTAATAATAAATGTTTGTTTTTACAGCTCTAAACCACACTTTTGGTTAGAACAATTGCGTGCAACCGGTTGTCACGGAAGCTATGGTTGTAGAAAATTAGGACTAACTTGTTCTATGTTTTGTAAGAATTACATGGGTCCAAACTGCGTCAGATCACAAGGAACGAAATACAAGAAGATGATATTCTTGAAGAAATGGATGAATATATTCAATAGATTTAATCAAATCTAGAATTGAAAAATTGTATTTAATTTTTGTATGAATTAATTTTCTTTTTTCTTGTACATTTTTTACATTACAAAAACAACCGCTGTGTGCTCTTAGACTTAGACTAAGCTCTCATTCTCAAATTTACAATCTCAAATTGCAATTTTAGGAGGTGGTGTTCCTTATAAACCATCCCTGTTTTCATCCCGTAGTGAATATACTGATATTTTTTAAAAGTTGACTTCTTATAGAAATTCCTAATTCCTAATAGTCTAAGAGCGCACAGCAAATTTTAGGGTGCGAAAGTTAATCAAAAAAAAAAAAAATTATATGAGTCGAAAGGTGTGTTAAGGCTGTAATAAAAGAAATACAAGTCTTGCAGTCCCTAGCTGGTTCATTTACTTTTTAATATCTTGAAAAGTAAAACTGCTAGAACCATCCGGTTTTCAGTTTTTGACTACAAATTAATAAGGGCATTGAATTTTGGGAACAAAAATAGTATTTAAATACGTGAAATTTTGCGAAAAAAAAATATTTTTTAACCATTTTTATTATTTTTTTTTCGAAATTTTGAGTTCAAACAAAAAAACTATTCATTGAAAGAACTTTATTTAAAAAGGAAATGAAAGAAGAGACTTCTGGCCTTTCGCAAAATTATAACAGAGCATTGTACATGTTACCGTTGTTTTTTGATAATTTGTTTTCAGTTTTAAGTACATTTTTTAGAAAATTGCCACTCCCACCTAACAGCCGCCACCTTTCGACTCATATAATTTTTATTGGTTCACTTTCGCACCCCAAAATCTTCTGTGGGCTCTTAGTCTTAGCAAAAGGCATAACTAATGATAATGAATAAGAAAGTATTGCTATTCCTTAGGTTATGAGATTATTTCTTTATAATCCAGTCTATTTAGTTTTTTTTTTTTTTAATATGAATATGGGGAAGCAATTTTTTTTTAGTTCGTTAGAGTATTATATAGAAATAGCCCGAGAACTGGTGAACATTTACTCAAAATGTTTTATACCGCTTCAAATTTTGTGGCCATGTCGTTTCCATCAGTGCAAGCTGCATTTCATCGGACTGGCAGCGATATTACAGACCAACGACCACAAAAATGCATTTTAAAAGTGCATTTTGAAATGATATTTTTCTGGTGTTGGGTCCACGGTATCGCTGCCGATGGATTCTAGTTAGTATAGGCAAAATGCTTTAGTGATGAAAATTTGGAGCCGTATAAAGCTCTTTTAGAGGGATTATTTTTGTTGGTGCACTTTAAAAGTGAATTTTAGTAGTGTTGGGCCCATGATATCGCTGCCAGACCGATGACATGTACCTTGCACTGATACTACTGATGTAGCTTGCACTGATACAAAACCAACACTAATTTTGACTTTCCAAATATAATTTTTTTTTCTGATTTAATGCAAATTATTTCTTTAACGTCTACTTTCCCGTTTTCGACTTTTGAACGATCATGTTTCGATGCCTAAATTTTTGGTTTTTTTTTATGTGTAAGTCTTTGTTTTTTTTTTCAGTCAAACAAAAACTTCTGTACATCCCTCCGTTTATCATATACAAAACACCGAGTTCAACCTTTAAAACAATATAGAGGCAACCCTGCGAAGGATTCATGGTCTAAAACTTGTATTTTATCTTTCTATAAGATGATCTTACGTTACAAAAAAAAAATTGCTTCCCCATGCCCATATTCATATTAGATTCCCATAGGAGGCAATACTAAATAGACTAGACTATAAATTAATTTCAATGAAAATGATAAGTACCAAAGTAATGTTTTTTTTCTTTTTCTCATTTACGAACAAATCAAATTATTTTTGTTTACTTTTAAATTTAAAACACTGCCACCCATTTTAGGATTTTGCTAACTCCAGATCCACTCTCCATATTGGCTTTTATCTTAAAAGTCAAAGCCATCCAACTAATCTGTTCATCACATCCCAAAGAGTATTCAATTTTAATCAAAAACATTTCGGGTAAGCCCGACAAAACAACGACGATAACAAAATCTGGAAACAACACCCGCTCGTTCTTCTGTCATACTCCTTATATATGGAGATCTACTAATCCCAATGAAATTGGGTCAACAGCAACGACAACAGCAAAACACTCCTATATATGTAGTTAACCAAAGCCAAGCCAACCCAACATGAACTTCAACTATGAGAAACACTGAGCTAATACTAGCCAGAGCCACCCACTTTAAGCTTTAAAACTTTTCTATTTTGCAACAAAATCCTCTATATCTGACAGCTAGCAGCAGAGGCAGGCAGTGTGTGCATAAGTTCCCAGTTCAAATATATAGAAAATAGAGAAATCATCAAAGTACAAGCTACCGGCCTTATGCCCCCCTTTATAATGAGTAACTAGTTTATATCTAAACCAATTTGAGTCAATATTTTATTATAACCTGACTCATAAAATGCACAATAGAAAGCACACGCAACAGTTCATATAAAACCATTCATATAAAATTAATTCGTAAAGCTAGATAATAGTCCAGTCATTTGGGCGAACAAAACTGGTTTGCCTGGAAAGTTTTGGAGTAGTTTTGAAAACTTTTCGTTTTTATAGATTTTGGGGTACTCTTTCCGAATTATTTAATTTGACACCTCGCAACTTTGCCACTAACGCCGCCATTCGAGTTAAATGTCGAAAATATCAGGTTTTCGCATATTACTCCGAAACGGTAAATGCGATCGAAAAGTATTTCATACCAAACTTGTATCTTTTGTGGTCCCGAAGAAAATAAGTTTCGACAATTTTGTACTACGACTTACCGTTAAAAAGATAGCGATATTTCAAAAAACGTAAACTGTTTGAAACGATTTTAGCATCGCATTATCTCATAACAAATCACTTTTCTTACATAAATTAAAATTTATTTTGTTTATTGAGTATCGTACTGAATCCATATGACACCTCTCTTACCGTTTCTAAATGACAAAATGAGGTATGTTTGCGAATTTTTCGCACGATCGGCACTTTTTTGGACGTGTGCTACAAGTTCAAAAACATTTAAAATTTAGAAAATCTTACTAAATTGTTTTAAAATTAGAAAGCAGTTAAGTAGTATCATGCTTAACCCTTAATATTAGGCTGTTTAAAATGTTGTTTTGGCTAATTTAGAAGTACCTACCGAATTACAAAATTTTGATAATATCAACAAATCCAATAACGAGATATTCGGGAATATCTCAAAAAAGTAAGGAACCGGTAATCTGAATAAAAAAAAAACCTATCAATTTTGTTCAGTTCTTAGATATTTTTTTTTTTTTTGGCAAAAATTTATGCGCAGTGTTATTAAAAATGTTCTAGGGGTTACATGTACGAAGTTTTATCAGAATCATTACAGCCGTTTTTTTTTGAAAACTTGATAAACTGAAAATTTTGTATGTCCGTCCAGATACGCTAAAACAAAAAATTTCATCTTACTCCTTAGGAATATTTCACACAAAATTTAAAGCAAATCCATCAATTCGATAGGGCTCTAGCTCGATATTAATCGGGACGCACAGACAAAAGACTGACGGACATATTTGTCGAAAATAAGTTTTTGGACTTCTACATTATTGTAATGTTAGTTTTGATTAGAACCTCGAATTTTGTTTTTGACACAAAACCAATATTTGCCCTATATAGCAAGTAAAAGTGGAAAGTCGGGACAAAATCGGGACACTTTGTAAATCGGGACAGATATCGGGACAGGGTTCAAATATCGGGACTGTCCCTCCAAAATCGGGAGGTCTGGCAGCCCTAAGACCATAATCTTCTCTAGAAAATAGTCGTGAAACTTTTTTCCATGCAAGTCATAACTCATAAGTCGCAAGATATTGATACTTATACTTAAATTGCGGCAAATTGTTTTTTTTTTCATATATCTTTTTAACGGCACGTTTTATCGAAAAACTATGTGTGCAAAATTTAAACAAAATGTAATCCTATATAAGCTTGCATTGGCAATTTTTTTCTAGCAGCCATAATTTGTATTATATTATTATTTCAAGAAATCACAAAAAATCAAAAAAAAATAGGTTTTTAGCCATTTACTCTTAAATGACGAATTTGACGGCTAAATATTTTGAACCTATTTGTAAGATTTTAATATTCTCTAGACACATCAGTTGCAAGATATTGCGGCTTCATAAATGATCAAATTTCGAAAACATAGGTTTTTTGATTAAAAAAAAATATTGTTTTGCCTGGAAAGTTTTGAAGTAGTTACAAAAACTTTTCATTTTTAATAGATTTTGGGGTGCTCTTCCCGAATTTTCATTTTGCCACCTCGCACCTTTGCCGCTAACGCCGCCATTTTAAAAAAATGACGAACAAAAACAGTTTCTCGCAAATATCTCTTCTCCAACTAGTTTTACGATAAAACAGTCTTTAAATAAATTAAAGCTGACAAAATTTACCACATTTTATATTGTATTGATTTTTTTCTTAAGATGATAAGTTTCTGTTGATAAAAACCATCAAATTCTGTTTGGGCCAAGCAAATATAAAATTCCTTGGCTACAGCATAAGCAGAGAAGGTTATGAACCTCTCAAAGACCGTGTTGAAGCAATAATTGACTTTTCACGCCTAGAGACCGTCTAAGATTTTCGATGTTTCCTGGGAATGCTCAATTAATTTAAATTTCGTCAAAAATTAAATGACGCCCGGGCGTAAAAAATAAATTGACGCGTCAAAAATAAAATGACGCCCGGGCGGCAAAAATTAAATGACGCCCGGGCATCAAAAATAAAATGACGCCCGGGTGTCAGAAATAAATTGATGCCCGGACGTCAAAAATAAAATGACTCCCGGGCGTCAAAAAAATATTGGGCGTCAATTTATTTTTGTCAATTTGTTTTTGACGCCCGGGGTCATTTTATTTTTGACGCCCGAGCGTCATTTTATTCTTGAAGCCCGGGCATCATTTAATTTTTGACGCCCGGTCTTCAATTTATTTTTGACGCCCGGTTATCAATTAATTTTTGACGCTCGGGCGTCAATTTATTTCTGGCGCCCGGGCGTCATTTTATATTTGACGCCCAGGCATCATTTTATTTTTGACGCCCGGGCGTCGTTTAATTTTTGACGCCCAGGCGGCAATTTATTTTTGATGCCTGGGGTCTTTTTATTTTTGACGCCCGGGTGTCATTTTATTTTTGGCGTCGTTAATAAAACTACGCCCGGGTAGGGCTCCCCCTGACAGATTAAATTTGGTTAATATCGGGACGCCACAGGACCCAAAAAACCGGTACAAATCGTGACATTAAAAAAATCTATTTATACAAATCTACAATTACTAAGACGTTAAATCATTTATATTAATTTATTTAAAACGAGTTTAGCATCGTACCATCTCATAAAGTCATAATAATAACACTTTACTTAAATTAAAATCTGTTTTGTTTATTTAGTATCGTACGAAGACACCTCTTAACGTTTTTAAATGTCAAAATGAGGTATGTTTGCTAATGTTTTGCACGAGCGAAACTTTTTTGGAATTTTACTTAATTGTTTTAAAATTAGAAAAATGTTAAGTAGTATCATGCTTAGCTTAACCCATATTAGGCTGTTTAAAATGTTGGCTAATATGTTTTGACTTACTAAGATGTATGTAGGTATCTGCCGAATTGCAAAATTTTGACAAAAACAAAAAAGCCAATAACGAAATATTCGGGAATATCTCAAACCAAGTAAGAAACCGGTAGTTCTCACAAAAAAAAACCCAAACATTGATTTATTTCAGTTCTTTGATTTTGTTTTTGGTTAAAACTTATGCTAATTTATAAAAACTGTTCTAGGGATTGCATGAACGAAGCTAAAAAATTGAATCTCACTCCTATCCACCGATTCGCTTAGGTTTTAGCTCGATATATGTAAATCGAGACGCATAGGCAAACAAACCGACGGACGTCTTTTGTCGAAAATCCGTTTTTGGACTTCTACATTATGTAATGTTAGTTTTGATTAAAACCTCGAATCTTGTTTTGACACAAAACCAATAATAATGGAAAAGTCGGGACAAAATCGGGACAGATATTGGGACAGGGTTAAAATATCGGGACTGTCCCGCCAAAATCGGGACGTCTGGCAGCCTTAGATCCACATATTTGTCAAAAAGTAGCGCGACTAATAGTATAAAGTTGAAAATTATTCTACTTTGGCGACAGCGATCGCTGCAGCTACAGCCTCTCATTTTGGCGCTGTGTACTATTTTCGTATATTTTAACTTATTATTTTAAATTTTCCTTTTTATTGCTAGGCAAGGCCTATCGCTCTACCAAATTTCATCATTCTACGACAGTCAGAAGTTCTCTACAATTCTGATTGACCACATGATTTACAAGTCTACCAAATTTTATTATTCTGCAACAAACCGAAATGATCCATATAATTAATAACAATTCTCAGAAAATGGGCGGATGCGCCCCCTGAATTTTAAATATCAAACTTTAAAATTTTACCTTTGTTTGCAGTTCAAGTCCTACTGCTCTACCAAATTTCATTGTTTTACGACAACCAGAAATGCTACATATAATTGATATCAATTCTGTAAGAATGGGCAGATGCCACGACCTTTGAATGCTTATTCTCAAATTTTAAAATTTTGCATTTGCTTGCACTTCTAGCTCTACTTTTCTACCAAATTTCATTATTCTACGACAATCAGAAGTGCTCCTCATAATTATTGATATCAATTCTATTCAAATGGGCGGATACCACGGCCCCTAATTGTAAAAACTCAAATTTTAAAATGTTGTCAGTGCTTTTACTAAAAGTCCTACCACACTTCACTTTCACTTAGATCCTCGGACCTATTACGTCCGTGATGTTTCCCTTACGGGACATAGGGCCTCCACTACACCTACGCGCCATCGTGTACGATTTCTTGAAATATATTTCAGCTCTCTCCAACTTTTCCCCAGTCGTACCGATTCCTGTTTGAGCGTTCTTCGCCATGTACTTCTAGGCCGGCCCACTTGTCTTCCCTCCTGTGTGCGCGGGTTCCACTGCATTGCTTGAGATGCAATGCACCGATCGCCTTTTCGAAGCGTATGGCCAATCCACTGCCACTTTCGTCTTCGTATAATAGAGTCTATGGGCTCCTGACCCTTTCTCGCATGAAGTTCGGCATTGGAGACAGTGCTGCAGCCGTAAGGCAGAACGGATTCAACATTGGAGCGGAACAGTCGTAGCTTGGTCTTTAAGCTAAAAGAGTTGTTTCTCCATATTTTGGACAGCATTCCGAACGCAGCCTTTGCTTTTCTGATTCGGCTGTTTACGTCCAGTTCAGTTCCGCCACCCGTAGAGACAATACTCCCAAGATATTGGCAATCCTCTACCATCTCTACCGGTTGTCCAGAAATATTTACTTGGATTGATGAGGAAGTTCCAAGGCTGATCCTTTTAGTTTTTGCCGAGTTGATCTTATGCCCTACGATTTCTGCTTCTCTCTCCACCCTTGTTGTCATTTGATAGAGATCCATGATCCTATGAGATAGTAAGCATACGTCGTCCGCGTAGTCCAGATGTTTTAGGTGAGATTGCAGAGTCCACTGAATTCCTTCATTGCTATTTGACAAAGCTGCGTGCAGTACGTCACTTATCACCAACAGGAACAGTATTGGTGACAGTATACAGCCTTGCCTAACTCCACTTTGGAAAAAGTCCTACCGCTCTACCAAATTTCATCATTCTGGAATGCTCAGAAGTGCTTCAAACAATTTATATAAATTCTAGGAAAATGGGCGTATACCAAGCTCCCTAAATGAAAAATCTGAAATTTTAAAATTTTTCGTTTGCCTACACATTAAACCCTACCGCTGTACCAAATTTCATCAATATTCGACAATAAGAAGTGCTCCAAGTAATTTATATCAATTCTATGAAAATGGTCGGGTACCACGCCCCCTGAATAGAAAATCTTTTATTTTCGATTTCTTCCACATAGGTAGATATATATAGTATAGACCACATGGCATGCCGTTTACAAGATTCTACTATGTCGGGAAGTCCTCCATAATTTTGATGATCTGTCAGTCAGTAAGTCAGTAAGTTACGGTTTTTGCAATTTTTTCAGTCTTATATCTCGGGAATCACTCATCACTCATCACTCATTAATGCCTATACCTGGTGAGCTAAGCAAATGCTGCGAGTTTGCGCCTGAGTTTGATCCTTTAAAAATGGTATAGGGCCGGAGGTTGGCTGGGCACTACCGTGCCCTTTGTAAGCGCTAAGGTAGAAGGTTAGGTTAGGTTTAGAAGGGGTGATGAAGCAGCAAGCCGAAACATCTCACTCGGATCTCAGTGGATCCATTGTGCTCCCCGGGAGCTGACTTGGGTAGGAGAAAGGATGGGTGAGGAGAGGTTGGTGGGTATCAGGGAGGGGTTATGGTAGGAGGAGCCTACCTGAACCATCCTGAAATCTGGATGAATTTCATGATGTTTGCATAGGTGGCAAAGTTGAGACTCCATCCAATTCATCGAAGAAGTATTCTCCGAGAGTTGCTCTTCTAATTCTAGCTAGGCTGGGGCATTCGCAAAGGAAGTGGTATTAGCCCTCCACCACCTCTTCGTCTTGACACCCTCTACATAGGTCAGATGAGCTGATGCCCATTCTGCGCAAGTGGGTTCCCATTGAGTTGTGACCCGTGAGTGTACCAACTAAAAGGGATAATTGATGGGTTTTGCTTCGCTTAAGTAAATAGTCTGTTTTGTTTCTAGAAAGTAACGGCCACAGAGTCCTTGAAGCCCGACAGCTATCAAGTGTTGACCACCGGTCGTTTGCGGCTTTTAAGAAACTGTGGTGAATTCTACATTTTTCTTGTTCTAGAGGCATAAGTAGCCAGGGTGTGACTTGGCTCGGTTCAAATGTTTCCGCGTTTTTGGCCAGTTCGTCTGCCCTTTCATTACCAAAAATGTCACGATGTCCTGGGACTCAACGAAGGGTAACTGTATTTGCTGCGCCCAACGATTTTTGTTCGCTGCGACAGCAATCAATCAGTTTGGATTTTGTGACAATATTGATGTTATGGCTTTGATTGCGGCCTGACTATCTATGAAGAAATCAATGTTCTTACCCGTCAATTCAAGCGTGGAGAGATGCCTTGCAGCTTCACAAACTGCAAGGACCTCTGCTCGAAAGACGCTACAGAAATTCGGTAGTTTTATCGATTTGTTTATGGGTGGGTTTTCTGAAAAGATGCCGGACCCTACCCCCTCGTCTGATTTAGACCCGTCAGTGAATACCGAGACATGGTCTTCGTACTTCGTTAGTGACCCGGTTTTCCTTCCAGAGTTCTATAGATGAAAAGTCTGCAAGTACAACTGGGTTGAAACCAATATGCGGTAAGATGTAGTCAGTTTGAATATTAATATCTAAAAAAATAAAATAAATCGGGTGGCACAACGGCTCATGAAGAACCAGGGCCTAGTGACTAACAACTCGCAACCATTCCTGTGTGCGCCTTTCGACAGGAATGGAAGGGACCTACAATTGTATGCCGAATCCGAACGGCTAGACGAGAAGCACTTATTCGTGACAAGTGATACTCTTGGAGGATTTGTCAATTCCTCGCAAGAGGCAGTAGCCCTGAAAAAAAAACTTTTTTTTGTTTTTAGGTGGACGAGGCTGGGAAGCGATCCCAGACCTCCAGCGTGACAGTCGAACGCACTAACCATTACGCTACGGGCTATATTAATATCAGTGAAGTTAATTATCGTCTTGTGATCATAAAGGCCCTTTTTCCAATATTTGCACTCTTGTAATCGAAGAGCGCTATTGGCTCTTTTGTCAAAAGATCAAGAGGGGCAAGCGAAAGGAAAGCTTCTATGGCTGCGATTGGTGTAGTTCTCATGGCACTTGTTGTACCCTTACAAGCTAGTCTTTGTATTTTTGTCATGTTCTTGAGATTGGTGGCTTTGTCAAGTGCTGGCCACCAGATCAAACATGCATATGTTACTATTGGCCGTATGATGGCTGTATACACCCAGTGTAAGATTTTAGGGCTTAGGCCCCCATCTCTTACCAAAAATTCTACTGCAGGTAGAACTACTCTCCCATCGTGTGCACATGTCTGTGAAAGTCCATCTCGTCTCGTTGTGCCGTGTCTGTTGTTTTGTTTAATTCATCTCCATTTCATCATAAAAAAAAAAAAAAAAATAAATAGAAATTCCTTTTGCTGGAATCGTCGTATGCACTGTGTGTTCCCCACACAGAGCATAACATCGCTTTAAGCTAGCCTGTAGTCAGATAGATAGCTGTTTGTTTTGTTTTTTCTAGTTAACCAGGGGCGGCTCATTACAATTTTGTCACTAAGGCATAACACTAGTGACAAGTTGTACTGAAAAGCTCAAATTGGGATCTGGAATAAATATTCAAATTAGTTAATTGTCTGACTTGGATTTTCGCTATTTTTGAATATTTTAAATGGTTGACAGATTTAGTGGCGATTTTAGCAACATTCGTGGGCTTAGAAAGAATTTCTGCGCTGCGTATGTCTATCGACAATATCCTGAGGATATGCCCATATTCTCTCTCTTCAATTCCATCCACAGGTACAAACGAGTTATGATATCAAAACGGCACACTTCAGCGCTAATTGGGTTATGGGCTAGACTGCCCGTGGCCGCCATTTCTACCTACCTACCTACCTACCTTTGTCTACTGTAATCAACAGGCCAGCTGTTTTGCCACTGAGTGAAACCAAGATAGGTGAAAATTTTGATCATTCGAAATTTAATTTATTTGGGTATAATTTAGTGCTTTTATTCTTTCCCCAGCATGGTTTTACCGTATATATATAAGAAATAATGTTGCGTACCAACTTCAACCACAATACGGTTTGTGTTCAAACGCAAACTTTAATTTCATGCGGTTAAAATTTACGGTAAATAAGCACATCATACACAATTGTTTCGTTTATTGAAGCCACAATTTGGACAGAAATTCAACTATTAACAAGTTTGATGCTCTGTCCGACTCCATTCAAAGAATTGTTGCCCATTATCCTCACACTGAAATCGTCATTGCGGGCGATTCTAGTTGGCTTTGCTTTTCGGGCCAGACAACACCCGAAGGAAGGTTTGTTGAGGTCTTTGCTGAGTTAAACCACCTGGCTCAGCTTGTTGACGAGCCAACTCGAATGCACGACGTTGCAGGCCAATCCGCCAACACTCTTGACTTGTTTCTTACCTCTGACCCTGATAAATACACTATTAGTGTATATTCGCCTCTAGGCACATCAGACCATTGTGTCATATCTGCTTATTTCTCGTGCCTTAACAAAACTCAGTTAAAGAGAAAGCACCAAAGAGAACCGTTTGGCAATACGAGAAAGCCAACTGGGCGGTCTCAACGTATTCTTTAGTAACTTTAACTGGTCACTATGCTTCCTCGATAGTGACGCAGATGCCAGTGCAGATATGATCTCAAATTTAATTCTTTGTGGAATGAAAAATTTTATCCCGAATAGGCTCAAATCTATCAAACCCAAAGAAAACTCGTGGTTTGATTCGAGCTGTAAGGAGGTTATTAGGGTAAGAGAAGTAAGTTGAAACTACAATGTCCCAATAGTAGTAAACATGTTTGGTCATTTGCAAAAAACATTCGAAATACTACTTCGTCTGCGGTTTCAACGCTCGTCTTCAACGACACACCTGCTGTCAAGTCACAAGATAAAGCCAATTTGCTTGCAGCACAGTTTGCTGTTAATTCGACGCTGCCGCTAATTGAGAGTGCAAATGATTTTATGGGAGAAGTCTTTTTTCGCACTCGTGCAAGTGCTAGAGTTCTGAAAGATTTCGATGTACACAAATCCGCTGGCCCGGATAGTATCCCTCCTATTGTTCTGTAGAGGTGTTCTTCAACGCTGGCAAAACAACTGCGTAAGTTTTCCATCTGTCCTACTCTACTGGTCTCTTTCCGAGTGGATGGAAAACAGCATTTATCCAGCCTGTCCCTAAAAAAGGCTTATCTTCCTCACCCTCAAACTATAGTCCAATCACACTTACGTCCCTTCTTTCCAATGTCATGGAAACGTTGATCAATTTTCAGTTCAAGAAATATCTCGAAGAACGAAAGCTTCGCAATAGGTCCACTGGTGATCTGATGGTATATGTCACCGAACAGTGGAACAAATCTTTACATTGTTTTGGAGAAAGTAAGATTATTAAGCTTGATATTTCAAAAGCGGTTGATAGAGTTTGGCATCAAGCTCTTTTATCGAAAATGCGTGCATTTGGTATCGATGAATCTCTTCTTCGTTGGATTATAAATTACCTTTCGGACCGTTCAATACAAGTTGTATTGGATGGTTTCAAGTCTGAAATTCACAAAATAAATGCTGGTGTGCCCCAGGGCTCCGTTTTGTCTCCGACCATATATTCATTAATGATATGCTGTCTGAAACTACTAATCCATTAAACTATTTTGATGACGACAGTACCCTCAAATTTTCATATTCGTTTTTAGATTCATTCCCATGTCCTTCGGATGTGGAACTTGAACGGCAGCGTATTATAAGCTCATTAAATTCTGATCTCGACAGCATTTTCCACTGGGGAATTAAAAATCGCGTAGAATTTAATGCTTCAAAAACTCAATTCTGTCTAGTGTCGTCAAAACGAAATCCTCCCCCCATGCCACTATCCAATAGTGGCTCTTGCTTTGAGGAAACCGAAAAGCTTTCATTCCTCGGTATGTGTTTCACAGACCACCTTCTGTGGAACGATCGCGTATTTGATGTTGCCAAAAATGCTGCTAAATGTTTAGGTTTTCTTCGGCGATGCAAGAAATTTGTCAACCCTTCTGATCTGGCTGTTATCTATAAAGCCTTTATTCGTCCAAAACTCGAGTATAATTCTAATATTTGGGCAGGTGCTCCAATAACTTGAGTCTATTGGATAGAATTCAAAGAAGAGCTATGAATATGATAGGTGACAGAAATATAACGGAAACATTTGCCACTCTCGAACACTGCCGCAATGTTTCATGTCTTTCGTTATTTTACCGTTATTTTCATCAACAGTGCTCTAGCGAAATAGCCAGTTGCATTCCTCCCCTCAAACAATTCAACCGTAATACTCGTATTTCTAGGAATGTACATCAGTTTACCCTTGAACCCAATTTCGGACGTACTGTTAAGTATAGAAATTCTTTCTTTAGTCGCACTACACGAATGTGGAATGCTTTACCCGGCACTATTTTTCCCAGACATTTTGATATTCAAAGGTTCAAAACCAATGTGCACCGGCATCTCGTCTTAAATCCTTCCCTATTTTCCTAACGCTCGCACTGTGTTTAATTATTTTAAGGGTAGTATGAACCCCTTTAGTGCGCGCTTAATTTAAAAAAAAGGTGTAGAATGCTATCCACGATAAGGTAGAAACATTACAAACAAAAATTTTAATTAACACGCCGGGATAGATGAGACAGAAGACAGTTTATGTACCTAAATGTAGAGCTATGGAGGCAGCAATACTGGGTACACACGGTGTAAGGTTAAGTAGCTGGCAGAGGATACAAAAATAAAAAGCTCTCTTAGATGACAGCCGAACAGATGAAAGTAGGGACTAGGTCGTAGGCCTAATGCAAATCTTTTTAGGCAATTCCTCTTATGGGTTTGATTAATTCCAGTATCATTTGCGATGTTATAATTTGCGATGTGTAATATCCATGATTGCTTCGATTTGGCAGAACACATACCAAACGCAAAATAGCACTCACCAGGGAAGATAAGACAAAGCACACAATACCTTTTTGATGAAGGAGATAATGTAGATTATAGGTATAGTTAGGTTTAAGAATCAGTTAAGCAAAATGGTAATATCATATCATTATCATATCATATCATAATCATATGAAAATAACAATGAATTTCACTCGCGAAAATAGACTTTTATAGATTTTGTTTATTAATGCAAAAAATTTGGAGAGATAAACAATATAACATGCGAAAAGATCACAGCCATCAAGATTTCTAAACTTATATTACAGTAGCATCATGTTCTTGCTTGCAATAATAAGTCAATGTTACTTATATAAAATCTATAACTAATAAATCCGTATTCCGTATACGCCAGTGTCCAATAAACATATCTTAATTTCTCTTAAAGACGTTTGTTGGACAAACTGGAAGCAACCTGTTGAACGATTGTCACAAACCTCTTAAAATTAAAATACAATTACATCATGGTATCAAAACGGTGCTTTTCAGATCTAATTGTATAACAGAGTTAGGTGCTCGAGGCCGCCATTTCTGTCTAAAATACAATTAAAAGAAAACGTATACGCCTTAGTATCAAAACAATTAAATAATTGCAAGTCTAACTGTGGAGTGTTTAGTCCTTTACTTGATTATTGTATTGTGTGTATGAAATTTGTATTATAAATTCACTGCTATTTTAAGATAGGTTTATATTTTTATATGCAAATATGAGTCTTGCGTACCGTTAAGAGAGTCACTCTTTTTGTCAGCACCAACTTCATATCACATAGAGGTCCATTCATTTCTACAAGCAAAAACATGCGACCCTTTCGTCCCCTTTATTACTATGATATGATTTAAAAAATGTTTATGTTCGGATATGTTGTTTACCTTAAAAAAATATTATGCTTTTTCTTCAAACAACGTGCTCTTGATAGCACCATTATATTACTACTTACAAGCACAAGCACTCATTTGCTCATTATGATTGAAAGGACAACAAAGACGATGACACGAGAACAAACACAAACACCATACACACCAGAACCGACTAACACTAAACCTCCATCATCAGTAACAACAACTAAAGCTAAAGAAATAAAAGATAAAAATGGTAAAGTGTTTTTCTCGTCTTCAAATTAGTGTGTGTTGTTGGTTCGCGTATTTAAGGATATCGTTCTAGCGTTCTAGTGTGTTAATTTGTAAATGGATAGCCTTGTTATCTGAATTTATTTTTTTTTTCAAGCGGGCAAGCTGGTGTTTGCTTTAATTACTTTGTGTCTGCCTAGCAAGGACGAGCTGAAATTTTCATAAGTGCCAGCATTTTGTGGAATGTGAAAGATGAGTTTGCATAAAATAATAAAAAGGGTTTGAGTTTGGATATACAATACATATGTACCTAAACCGATAGCTTAGGGTCGTTGTGTTGACTTTTAGACAACAATCATCACCACTCTATTGTTTACCATTTCTTTTAATTAATTAATTCTTATTTTTATGTAACAGTTCCAGAATTCCAAAGTGTATGTTTGTCCATTTATATGTCTAACCTTTTGCACACTTACCTATACATTATGTATTTGGTTGGGTTGCCTGGCTTAAATTAAATAAATTTGGTGACGCGACATCTCGAGCAAAACCAGACCTAGTGGCTTAACTCCCAAACTCCCGTGTGTCGGTAATAAGTTGGCTGTAGGTACCTTTACTTTATTGCCAAACCCGAAGGTTAAGACGGGACTTATGCCATTACTTTTTTTTAGATAACTGAATATAAAGAGAAGAGTCTTACTCTAAAAACACATTCTCTCATGTCGTTTTCGGTTGGAGGTTCGGAGTTACTCCTTTTTGACTGCGTTTACTCCAAAATAATTCGATTGGCTGTTCGAGTACTGTTTTTGGAGTATTTTTCTGTTCCGGAATTAATAAAGGAGTAGACCAGGAACACACTGTACATATAAACCCTTTCATCAGATTATTTGTCAAATTAATTTTACTCGACTGAACGTGCAAAATAAACATAAATAACAGACAATTTACAAACACACACATAAATATTTCACAAATTAGTCTTGGAACAGTAGAAAATAATTCGATTGGAATCAACAAGGTGTAGTACTGTTCCGAAATCCAATCGAAAACTTCATCATCAGTTCAGTTTATTTGTTTATTTATTTAGCTTATTGCAAGCGTAAGCTTACACTGCCGGTCATTTGAATAGGTTCACACATTTTCACAAACTAATGTTCTTCTTTATTGGAAATGGTCTACCGACTCAACAGTGATGTGTCATACGTTTTTGAAAAGGTAATTGCAATTGCATAATTTCATTGTATGGCCGATAAGCTCTAAGTCAAGTTCAAGAGATAATCGGCTTCAAAGAACCAACAACTTCTATAATGCATAGTCATTAAGCTGTAAACATTGAGGATCAAAAGATATTTGGAAAAAAACGCAGAATATGAAAATAACGCATTTCCGTGTTTTTTGTTTTAAATATCTTCTGAACCCCATGGTTTAGAGTTTAATGCTGGTATAATAAAACAAAGAAAACGCAATAACCTTTTCAAAAATGTGTGGCTTATTGCTGTTGAGTAGTAAGAAGAGTACACAATGAGGAAATGCATTATAGAAGTTGTTGGTTCTTTGAAGCCGATTATCTCTTGAACTTGACTTAGAGCTTATCGGCCATACAATGAAATTATGCAATTGCAATTACCTTTTCAAAAACGTATGACACATTACTGTTGAGTCGGTAGACCATCTCCAATAAAGAATGCACTGTTATTTTATTTGCCGATTTGTAGGGCCAAATACCTCTCGAACCCCATGGTCTACATCTTAACGGCATTCAAAAAAATAAAGTACATGCCTTATACTTTTTAAAGATATATGTCACATTTCTGTTGAGTATGTGCAGCAGCTTCCAATGCGGAATAACATTATCGCTTTTTTATGCATTTTTTCCAAATGCCTCACAAACGCTACTACCTACACTTTATCGGTTCCATAAAAAAATTAAGTACACGCAATAACCTTTTCACTAACGTATCACACATCACTGTTGAGTTGGTAGACCATTTACCAATGAGGAATTGCATTATTATTGTTTTTGATGCTTTGAAGCCAAATACCCTACGAACCCCATGATTTAGAGCTTACTGGCCATATAATGAAATGAAGCACATGTAATTACCTTTACAACCATGTATTACATATGACTGTTGAGTTGGTAGACCAGTTGCCAATGAAGAATTGCATTATTTTATTTTTGCCGTTTTTGATGGCTTAATACCTTTTGAACCCCATTACCTACATCTTAACGGCTCCCTATCAAAATGAAGTACACGTAATAATCTTTTCAACGATGTTTGGCAATTTACTGTGGGTGGAAAGAAAATCTGAAAATGAAAAGTTGCATTAGATACTGTCTTTTTCACGGATTTGAAGGGCAATATATTTTGAGCCCCATGGTTTAGAGCTTTACGTCTATATAATTAATTTATGTACACGTCATTACCTTTTCAACGAGTAGGTAGACCAGCTCCCATACATTTTTGCCCATTCTCCTTTGTATAGGAAAAGTATGACCTTAGATGCACGGGTTAATGACCTCGTCAAAATTTTTTCTTTCGGCATAAGCTTTCGATTGACGGGGTGTGCTATCCAAGTAACGAACACCCTTATGTACACACATATGCACCTACATATAATCAAATATAAATAGGTATAATTAAATACAACATTGCTACTGACAATGTTAAGTGCAAAAAAAAGAAGGGGATAATCCTTTTTTCATTCTGTTAACGGGGGCGCTACACGCTCATTCCACCTACACCTTCGAGCTTAATTCAACTTATTTCGGTATTATCAAGACTTTGTATTACCCCAAAAAAACATTGTTTGCATCATCATTAAAGATTTCCCATAAGATGCGTCTACTCTTTATTTCGATGTTTTTAATAAAAAGAATGGCTACAGGCTTTTATTTCCCACTGTTAGCCCTTCTGGTTCAAAATCCTTTTTGTATCCTTCCATCGTGGTTCCAGGAATGCTTCTTTGTATGAGTAATAATCCGTTAAGATATTTTAAATAGACACAAAGTTATTGCTTTTGTTTCTGTTTAAAAAAAAAGTCCTTTGTTTTGCCTTTTCTGCTTCGAGTCTTGTCTCTGCTGCCATCCACCTTTAAGCCACCACCGCACCGGTGGAATTTAATATTTTTAAATAGATTAATTAAACATAAGCATGTAGAATGAGATGTTTTGTATGCTTGACAATAAAATGACTTCCTTGGTGGCAAGTACTTGCTCAATGAGAGTTGATCACAAAAAACTGAGTTTCTTTCCATGTGGGATTAAAGCAAACAAAAATATAATTTGTGAGGAAATTATAAAACAATCAAAACTGCGTAGTGAAAAAATAAACAATGATTTTTATATTCTTTGATTTAGATAAGTCTGTTTATCTTGGACTTTGTTTTTGTATAAATGTTATGTACATAGACATTTAATACAAAATCTCAAAACTGTTAGTTCTGATTTGTAACTGATAGTTTCTTTATCATTTCATTATTATCATTTTCTTGGCAAAATTAAAAATAATAAAATGCTTATTAACGACAACTAAGAACTTGATTGAGTGTATGTGTATATTGTATATAGGCTAAAGCTCATTTCCTTACCAGGTTCTCAAGCCACGTTTATAAAAAAAATATATCGTCAGAGATCTCAGCAAGCGCACAGGACCCGTTGCTAAATTTGTCAGTGTCTTCTATTGAGGAAAGCAACATCTTTGATTTGTTTTATCTCACGAAGCATTTTATGTAATAAAATCAATGTTGTCTTTATGGCATTAAAGAAATCTTTGTTTTTCCCATTCTCTGACCTAAATAATAAAAGGATTCAATTATGGTATTCAATGATAAAGCTATAACTGGTGCCTAAAGTCGATTCTAATGTCCAATTTTGTGACAAAGAAAGACAGCTACACTTTGCCCTGAATCAGCGATACTTTGGATGCAATTCAAGGAGCTCAACGGTTCTCCACGCTGGACTTAAAAGTGGCTACTGGCAGGTAGAAATCCATCCAGAAGATCGCGAGAAGACAGCTTTCTCTACAGGAAATGGTATGTGGCAGTTTAAAGTTATGCCATTCGGACTATGCAACGCTCCGGTAACATTTGAGCGTCTGATGGAGTGTGTTCTACAAGGCCTTACTTAAAAATCATGCCTTGTATACTTGGACAATGTCATCGTTTATAGAAAAACTTTTGACGAGCATTGTGAGAACCTTAAGGCTGTATTTCAGAGGATTCGAGAAGCACGCTTAAAATTAAATCCAGAGAAATGTGCGCTTTCCAAGACTTAAATACCTGGGACATATCTTCTCATCCAAAGGAGTAAAGATTGATCCTAAAAAATTTGACACTATGAAGAATTGGCCAACACCACAGGATAAACACCAAGTTTTCATAGGAACTCAAGCTACGTTTGTGTAATGCTCCTGTGCTGACCTATCCGACACCTGGAAAACCTTTCATCATCGACGCTGATGCCAGTAACGTTGGAATTGGAGCTGTACTGTCGCAATTCCATGACGGAGAAGAAAAAGTCGTCGGTTACTACAGTAAGGTACTCTCGAGGCCAGAGCGCAATTATTAAGTGACCAGAAGGGAACTTCTAGCTCTGATTTTGGCAACAAAGCACTTCCAAAAGTACATCTACGGACAGAAGTTCCTCCTTCGAACAGATCATGGTGCGCTGAATTGGCTTCTGAACTTTAAAAATCCAGGAGGTCAAGTAGCAAGATGGATAGAGAGACTGCAGACATACGACTACCAAATTCAACATCGAAGAGGAAAGCTACACTCAAACGCAGATGCATTGTCTCAAAGAACGTGTAAACAGGACTGTAAGCATTGCACGCGTCTAGAAGAAAAGGAAACGGTTGCCATCCAACGAATAAGAGCCGATCCCATTTCCGGTTGGAGCAATGAAGAACTGAAGACTGCCCAAGAAGAAGACTCGGATATAGAACCCATTCTCGGATGGAAGGAACACGGAGAAAAACCAGAATGGGGTGACATCTCCGAAAGAAGTCCAGCTCTCAAAGCATATTGGGCACAGTGGGACTCTCTTCATGTGCAAGAAGGAGTACTAAGGCGTAAATGGGAGTCTGCAGATGACAAATCTTATGTGATGCAGTTAATCGTGCCTAGGTCAAAGCTTAAGGACCTTCTTCGAGAGATGCATGATGGAGCATCTGGAGGTCATTTGGGAGTCAATAAAACGCTGGAAAAGATACGACAACGGTTCGACTGGCTACATGTAAGAGAAGATGTTGAAAAGTGGTGTCGAAAATGTGATACTTGTGCTGCTACGTCCAGGTAGAAAACTTCAAAGCAAAATGCAGCAGTACAATGTGGGCACGCCTTTCGAGAGAATAGCTGTATATGTCGCAGGTCCGTTTCCGGAGACCAACAGCGGAAACCGATACATCCTTGTAGTCATGGATTACTTCAGCAAGTGCTCTGAGGCATTTGTCATCCCAATCCAAGTAGCCAAAACAGTGGTTGCTAAGATTGTCTTCAATTGGGTGAGTAGATTCGGCGCGGCGGCGTTCCTTTGAAACTGCATTCTGACCAAAGGAAGGAACTTCGAATCTAACATATTTCAGAAGGTTTGCTTTCTCCTTTGCATCAAGAAGACGAGGACAACACCGTTTCATCCACAATTTGATGGAATGGTCGAACGATTCAACAGGACGCTTAAGGAACATCTGTCCACGGTTGTAGGTAACTACTACCAACGAGACTGGGACCACCATATTCCATTGTTCTTAATGGCCTATCGAAGTGCGGTTCATAGTTCAACAGGACATACACCATTGGAAATTCTGTTCGGCAAAACAATATGGCTGCCTAGTGAAGTAAAATTTGGATGCCGTACCATGGAACCAGAAAGGCCAGAGGAATATGTGGATAACCGCAAAGAAAGACTCATTGACATTCATCAACGGACAAAGAAAACCAAAAAAACAGCTAGTGATAGGATGCAAACACGGTACGACGCTCGTGCAACAACGATGGGATTCCAAGAAGGATACCTGGTGTGTTTTTATAATCCCCAACGACAAAAAGGACTGTCACCAACACTTCAACAAAACTGGGAAGGCCCATACAACGTTGTAAAGCGAATCAATGATGTGGTTTACCGCATTCAGAGAGGGTTAAGAGGCAAGCTTAAGATAGTTCACTGTGACCGTTTACATCGCAATAACGGTGGTGACGGGAGTAATGGATTTAATCGGGACGATCAATCCTAAGAGGGGGGCAATGTGGTGAATATGCCCATTTATGCAAACAACGACATCTTTTATTCTTCTATAACAGAATAATTTAATACTGAGTTGCGCACCATCTTTGAACAAAAGATTAACTAATGTTATCCAATACCTAAAACACTCTCGTCGTTATCCAATGCCTTAACCACTCTCATCGTTATCCCATACCAAAACCATTGGAACTGCTATAATTATAATGGTCGAAAGCTTTTGAGATACTTGTGGAGACTTGTGAAGAGAAGCACAATCCAGAACCCTAGAATATTCTAGTAGCTTTTTCTCGAATATAAATACACGGCCACCAGTCTGAAAACCTCAGTTGCATTTTAAAAGTGAACGAAGAAACGTCGCCGTCGGTGTAAAATTATTGTGCTTTTTTCTAATAAAAGTCTTAGAAGTGAAATAAAGGTGTTTTATTAATGTAAAGTAATTTTTGTTCAGTTTGAATAAAAGAAATAAATTTTATTTGCGAGCTCTTGGCAAAAATATAACAATATACGAGTACATCGGGATCAGGTTTTAGTATTTGACTAAAAATTTATCAGGTCATTGAATATTGACAAATGATTGCCCTTGATAGAATTTTTTTTTTAAATAAATAAAAAACCGAAAAAAAATATTTATTTTTTTTAAATTTCAACTTTTAAACTTAATTTCTCAAAAACTAATAAATGAATAACTTGGATCAAAACACAAAACAAAGAATAAAATATTAGCTTTAAAAAAGTTATAGCACAGTGCTGTACGTGCTTTTTTGATTTTTAATATTTGTCTTCTCCCGGCAACGATGCAACGGGGTCAACGATAGATTGCCTCCCCGTGATGCACCCTGCATAACGGTGTTAATAATGCAAAACTTGTTCAACAATCCTGCGATGACAACATATTTTCTATCACCATAGAACTATCTGGCATACACATCACAAATGTGTACAAACCGCCAAACACGTGTTGGTCACCGAGCGTAATCCCTCTATTTGAACACGCGACTGTGTACATAGGTGACTTCAATAGCCACCATACCTCCTGGGGATATGCCCAGAATGACCTTAATGGGCTTAAGCTTGTTGAATGGTCTGATGTCAACCATCTTAACCTCGTTTTCGATCCTATGGAAGCTGGGACCTTCTTTTCTAGGCAATGGCAGAGGAGCTACAATCCTTATCTTACCTTTATAAGTTGTAGCAAAGACCAAAAGACTCTCCAAACCAGCCGGAAAGTTCTTTCTAGCTTCCATCATAAGCAGTGAATTGCTGTATAAAGAGTTCGAGGCAAATGGAGAACCTGAAACCGCAGACAAACTGCTGAAATCCCTCGACAATGCACGCAGTGCAAAGTGGCAACATACTGTCGAAAATACCAACTTGGTGCATTCGAGCCGAAAGGCCTGGAGCCTCCTTCGAAAACAGGGTAGCAGCACACCAATAGCCACACCAAGAGCCGCAATCAGCCCTAACGCAATAGCGGGCAGGATAGTGAAGCTTTCCAAGGCCCCCGCAGAAAAATCAGAAAACAGAAGGAGCCAGCAGAGTCGTAAGCTACTAAAAAAAAACTAAACAAGTACCCGAGTTTTGAAGACCATTCACCTCAGAAGAAGTTGAAGCTGCACTTCTCAAGCTTAAGGCTAGAAAGTCTGCTCGTCTCGACGGAATTCTTCCCGAGTTTTTCCTGAATAGTGGACCGCATTTCAAAAGTAGGCTCGCACGATTTTATTCAGACATTCTGGAACTGGAATCTTTCCAAACGATCTAAAAAAGTCAAAAGTTATCACCTTGCTTAAGCCTGGGAAACCTAAGGCCAAACCAGAAAGTTACCGGCCGATTGCACTGCTTAGTGTAGTATACAAGCTTTTTGTAAGACTGATCTACAACAGAATCGAACCTGCTATTAACGCTGTAGTACCCGTGGAACAGGCAGGTTTGAGATCCGGCCGCAGCTGCTGTGACCAAGTGTTGGCTCTAACCACACACATAGAAGCAGGATATCAAGCCAAACTCAAGTCATCTGTGGCATTTATCGACCTCACAGCTAGGTACGACACAGTCTGGAGAAACGGCCTCATGTTCAAACTACTTCAGATCAAACCCTGTAAAAGAATATCAACAGTTCTTAACAACATGGTCAGTGATAGATCATTTCAAGTCTTCCTCGATGATGCACAGAGCCGGCCCAGAAATGTAAACAAAGGTCTACTCCAAGGATCAGTCTTAGCACCACTACTTTTCAACCTCCACATCTATGATCTTCCAGGCACGATCTCAAAGAAATTCGCGTATGCTGACGATCTCGCTATTGCCACCCAACGCCAAAGCATAGCCCAAACTGAAAAATCCTCGAAGAAGACCTCTCAAAACTGAACGAGTACTTTAAAAAAAATGGAGATTATGCCTAAGCATGAGCAAAACAGAGGTTACCTGTTTCCACCTAAACTACAAACTGGCAAAAACAAAACTCAAAGTCAGATTTAACAACGTCTATAAAACCCAAAACCCAAAACCCTACACCAAAATACCTGGGAGTCACTCTGGACCGAACGCTGTCATTTAAGGAGCATCTCACTAATACTGCAGCAGAACTGAAAACGCGCAATAACATTATCAAAAGCTAGCAACTACAACATGGGGAGCACCTGAAAAAACACTCTGCTCCACCAGTCTGGGATTGGTTTTCTCCGCTGCTGAATATTGTTCACCGGTCTGGCTAAATAGTGCTCACACAAATAAAGTAGATTGCCAACTCAATACACCAATGCGTATAATCTCAGGAACAATCAGCTCAACTCCAACAAGATTTCTGCCAGTATAAAGAAATATACAGCCAGCAAAGTTGAGACGCCAAAATGCCCTCCTACGAGAATATGGTAAAATCAACACCAACAACCTTCTCACCATTCACGAAGATATTGAGAAAAGCCCTCTATCCCGGCTTAAATCTCCACACCCACCTCTTAAACTAGCTCGTGAGCTAAAGACTACATACTTCGACACAATGGCGTACTGGAAGAACGAGTAGCATTCAAGTTCTCATAACGACTTGTTCCGCATCGAAGACCCTACAACTATGCCAGCTGGCCACGATCTCGCCAGGAAAACATGGGTTAGCTTGAACCGAGTGCGAACAAATAACACAAGGTGTGCCACAACGCTCCATAAGTGGGGAACAACCGAAACGCCATTCTGCGACTCTGGAAACTATGTGCAGAACATTAAGCACAAAACAACTGAGTGTGCACTTAGAATGACGGGGGCGACCCGGCTGATTTCATTAAGGCATCTCCAGCTGTTACCGATTGGCTGAAAAATCTTGACATTCAATTATAATCTTCATTGTACAATATAAATATTATCATAGTAATCAAATTATTTTGTAATACATCTGTGTTATTAGTAAATGTAAATGTTAAATGTACCTATATTTTTTGCCATACGCTAGATAAAATTCTCCCGGCTAATTGGATGGGGCACTTAAGTGGGTGTTACTGTACCAAATAAAACGAAAAATTATCCTTATAAATAACTTTTTAGTCATTTTTTTTAATGTGAAAAATGTGACCAAATACCGGTTTTAATTTATTTATTTAATGCGTTAAAAACTAACGTTAAAAGTTTACGATATTTTCTTATTATGTACATTTATATTACTAGCCGTGTTTTTTGAGAGAGTGACTAGCCACTCAGTCTTACACGGAAAACACAAACAAAATTCTCTATAATAATTTTTTTTTGTTATTGTTTTGCCTGTAAACATTTTGCTGAGTTCCTGGTCAAAAAAGATGGCTACTTCTATTGAAAAAGTTAATTTTAAATTTAATACTTTTGAAATTGTCATTTACTGAAAAGATCAAGAAGTTATATTTATTAAACACTGAAACCAATTGATTTAAGGGACTATTCAGACCATATTTCGATCTACTGAATATTGGACATAATGGTATTCGTCTTCTTATGCTATTCTGGCTAAAATTAAAATTTAATCGACCCAGAGCTGATGGTGATACAATCGGACCATTAATTAATTTAATAATAAAATAAAGCTGTAAGTATAACCTATGCTTCGAGAGGAGTGGAAGATTCAATAGCCTAAGTCTTTGAACATAGGGGGGTAGTGACACACTGGGGGACCAAGGGAGAACGCGAAGACAAAAACGCATACATCTTCTCTGAATACCTTCCACTCTATTAATGTGAATTGAATAGTTTGGAGACCATACAACACATCCGTATTCAAGGACAGGCCTAACAAACGTTATAAATAGAAGATTCAAGACGTATGGATCGCGGAAATTACGGACGGGAGAATCGTTTAATGAATCCCAGAGCTCCTTTTTTAAAATGAAATCATAGTGGTTAGTGAACACAAGTGGTCGAGTTAAACTTGTGTCAAACATGTAGTCATACATAATTATTATCTTTTTGCGTGTAAAACTCATTGTCTGACATTTTTTGTCTATATTTAAAAATAAGCGGTTTTTATTGCACCTTTCCCCTTGAATTAAGAAGATCTTCTTGCAGCTGTAGACAGTCATTAATAGAGGATATTTTTTTGAAAATTTTCTTGTCGTCGGCATAAATTAGAACAGAGGATTTTTTAATGATTGAGGTCACATCATTTATGTATAAAGTAAATAACAAAGGATCTAAATGGCTTCCTTGTGGAACACCAGAATTTACATAAAATTGTTCGGAAGGCTCATTATGGAAAATAACAGCATAACTTCTATTAGCTAAGTACGAAGCGATCCACATTAAAAAACGTTCACTAAAACCCAAGGCCTTTTTAAGAGAGTCTTGTGACATAAACATAATCTGTCAAAAGCCTTGCTAAAGTCAGTAAACACGTCTATACAAAAAGACATGAAATGGAACATATTTGTAACGGTAGACTTATCTTGCACGAAACCATGTTGACTATCACTAATAATAGATCTACAATTGAACGAAAAGACGTTACATATAAGAGACTCAAACATTTTCGGAATTACAGAAAGTTTAGCAATGGTGCGGTACTTGGAAATATCATTTTTTGGTCAATTTTTGTAAATCGGTGTTATAAAAGCACTTTTCAACACGGCGGGTAAGGTTTTTGGGATACACATTTTTTTAAACCACATATTTAGGTGTGAATAATTTTGTTGCGGACAAGAATTTTCTATGGGTTCAACGTCGCTGCTGATCAAAAATGCATCTTTAAAAAAGTTGCAAACATGTTTGAAATTTCGCGGGAATCATGACTAGTTACATTATTGAATGACATAGAGTTGGGGTAGCCATCAGTATTCTTTTTGCTACTAACAAAATTCCAATAGCTTTTTGGGCTGAGTTTTAATTCGCTCTCAATTTTTGATATATAGTTAGAACAAAAGCGTTCGAATATTCAGCAAACAAATTTTTTAGTTCAGAGTTAATACTATAATCTTCATCAGCACTGGATTTGCTAAAATTTAGCCAAGCTTTATTTCTTTTATTTTTAGATTTCGTATGCGTTGGTCAAACCATGGAGGAGTACTAGGTTTATTTTTATTATTCCGTATAAGGGAGTTTTTTTAGCATTCGAAGAGTAGGCTATACAATTTTCGAACACAATACAGGACTATGCGCCGAGGGCAAGCATTGGATAAGGATGCGGTTACGTTTCTAGTGTTGCTTGATTTGTCTGCTTTCGACACTGTCAATCACGTTAACTTGTGCGTACAAAACGTATGCAAAACTTTAATTTTTCAGCAGGTGCTACTAGGCTTATCTATTTTTATTTGAGTAATGGAATCCAAGCAGTGCAAATTGGGGACCGTTTATCTGATTTTCTGCCTAATGTTTCCGGTGTCCCTCAGGGTTCTATACTTGGTCCTCTGCTGTTTTCAATCTATGTTAATGAATTGCCATCAATTATCTAGAACTATTCGGTTCATGCGTATGCGGATGACGTTCAATTATACATAAGCTGGCCCCTTGGGCTCATTGAGCATGCAGCTTTTTGTGTTAATGCAGACCTAGATACAATTGAAATGTGGTCTTAATTAAATGGTCTACTTTTAAATTTAAAAAAAAATCAAAGTGCATATAGTAATATCAACGAAAAGTCTTGATCTCGAATATTTTCCTTCGATTGTTTTGAGCAATGGTGCAATTGATTTTGTGGAAAATGCAGAAAATCTCGGGGTTACTTATACTTGCAATCCCAATTTGACTTGGGATAATGATATAAATTCACTTGTGGGTAAGGTACTTGTTGTACTAGGTACCATATGGGTAACTCAGTTCTGTTTGAAACACGTTGGATATGCCTTATCTGAACACACCAACCACAACACTTATTTGACAGAATTAGAACTGCAATCTCGCATCGATCTCATCGAATTATTCATCCCCGATGTTCACTCTTAACATCTGAGCGTGATTTTTGTTTGTAAACTCTGTCCGTCCTTGAATCTCTTTACCATGTAGTATTAAAGAAATACAAACAGCAAGATTTAAAAAGGATCTAAAGGAATATTATTCAGGAAATTTGTGGATTAAATAATTTAAACTGAAATTTAAGATTTAATTGTTTTTTTTTTTTTTTCTAATTGACTATTTATTATTGTTAATACAAAAAATAAAATAAAATTAAATAAAATAAAATAAAATTAAAATTAAAATAAAGTTAACAGGAGTTAGCTAGAGACTGATAGTGTATCCTACTACTAATGGTTCGCTAAATGTTCTTATGTCGCTAACGGGAAAATGTGATTTTACATTTTAAAAAACAAATGTGAAATGTTTGTCTTCTATGCATGTGTAGGTATATCTATCTATCTATAAAGGGTGCTCCATCTATTGGTTTCTTTTTAAATAAAAGGTTAATTTTAACACTGACAGCTGTATCCCGCTCGAAATCTTGACAGAATGTCAGTATCACCTCCGCGGAACGAAATGAGTCGCTTTACGCTTGAAAACCGTCGGTCGCCGTCGGGAAATATTGATCTTCTTTAGGAACCCATGGTTTTGGTCTGGCCCAGTGACGTTGGGACACCCTGTATAAATAAATAAATATAAAAGATGAGTCTGGGGCCGACCCACACTAGTAACTACCTATTGGTGCACTTGAAAACCATATACATATTATACTATGTACATATTTACGTAAGTAGTGGGTGGTAGGGCATATATTACAAAATTATATATTATAGTGTAATAACTTTGGTTTTTTGGATAATCAGTATATAGGTAGGTATAGATATGGAGATACAGGGCAAAATGTAAAGTTATATTTTATATTTTGTACTTAAGCTTTTTATAATAGTAAAATTTTTATATTTTGTTTGTATTTTTTTTTTTTTGTAAATAGCTTACAAAATTCTAAGAATCCTACTAATAAAACTTTTTTTCCTAACTCTTCTCGGTATGGAGGTATTAATTATTTAAACCAATTATTTCAAAACAGACTATTGGCTAAAAAAAGTACCAAAAATCAGGGGAGTGTTTGAAAAAAAAAAAAAAAAAACGGTGCAGGGAACTGAGTCCCCAGGAACTAAATCCACTAAGGGACTAAGTTCTCACTTAATGGGAACGAAATCCACTTTACTAGAGTGGTCTTCGTTCCCATGCAAGGTGGGAAATTAGTTACACAAAAACTGTGGGATTTTAGCTCCCTTTGAATGTGAAATAAATTTCCATGTTAAAACAGGAAAACGAATAATTCTGAAAGTATTTTCAAGTTTTGTTATTTTAAAAAATACATTTTGATTAAAAATACATACTGATTAAAAATATACATAGAACTTGGTAATTGGAAAATAACAATATTTATATAGAAGGCATCTTTCTAAAAAAGAGATATAGAAACAAAGCAACTATTTCCACCTGCTGTTTCAGTTCATGCAATAACTCTTTTAAAGAAGTTATAGCTATAGCCATTTTGCTATATAGTGTATGACCCAAAAGTGGGAGTTGAAAGGTTTAATTTATAATTTTCCAATTTAACTCATTTTGCATCTAATCCGTATTTTTTTTTTAATGGACGAGTGTAGAAAGTCTTAACAAATTTGGGTGTTTGGACCTAAATTTCAAGGTCAAACCATGGAGTATTAATTTGGAGTTCCGCCAAATCATGAGCCCAAAAATTAAACTAAAATATGGCATCATTAGTTTTTTTGAAATGTTGTGTTTTCGAGGTGTGGTAGTTCTGGCTTGACGTCAAGCAGGGTCCACCACAGATTTGAGGGGTAAGGGAAGGGGTATTTATTTTGGAATTTTGGAATCACCAGCCAAAAAATCGAACTAAATTAAATAAATTAAATAAAAAATGAAATTTTGTGTTTGAAGGTGTGGTGGTTCTAACTTGACGTCAAGCTGGGTCCACCACAAGTTTGAGTGGCAAGGTATTTTAGTTCTCCATCGGGATTGGAGTACTAAATTAGCCCAAAAATGGAACTAAATAATGGCATCACTAGATTTTCCAATTTCAGTTGTGGCGGTTCCAGCTTGACGGACCTAAATTTATCCGAGGTCGATATCTTTATTCGTTCTTGAGATATGGTGGACGAACAAAGTACCCCGAACGTATGTACATACACACATACAGACATCTTCTTGGTAAAAATGACAAATTCTGATTCTAGAGACCTCAAAACGTGAAGATTATGTCAAAATTTTCAAATCGACAAATCGTACCAATTACAATAACTTCCAATGGGAAGTTAATAAATATATATATTTTTCAATGCCCCACATTTTAACCTCTTGTTAGATACCTAAGTACATAATGTCCATTAAACCAATAATCCAACATTGTTACATGGGACCAATAGTTACCCTTTAGAGCAAGTGGAAACAAATAGAATGAAGGTGCGTGGTTACAATCCACATCGACACATAAGTGTTTGTGATACAACAAAAAAAAAAAAAACTGTAAAACAGGAATTAAGTCCCTTTTGTATCTTTTTTGTTGGTTGGATTTTAAAGTAGGTAAGTGTGTGATTTTGTTTTTTAATTAACAAAAAAAACATTTTCACAATGTATGGCATTAAATTTTAAGAGTTTTTCTTTTTGTTCTTGATAAGTATTTTATATGTGATGTTCACAAAGGGGTATAAGATGGATGAATGGAATAACATATTTTTCAAAAATGATTAAAAGCGTATAAACATGATGCATACCTATACATATATATCTTATTGCCATGATTGCATAACAATTAAGTAAACTTTTTTATGAAGGCATTCTTGGCGCATGCAAAAATTAAGAAAACTTAGCCTGCGTTTCTTAATGCTTGGCTTTTTTATTATTTCTTTTTGAATATAACATTCATTAACCTACATAATCATGATTAACTTTGAAATCTTTTAAATTTAACTGGTGGAGAGCTTCAAGATTTCTAAAACAAACACGTTTTTTAAACTTAACTTTGTGTATATGTAATTTCATTCTGGGGTATTTTTTTCGTTAGCATTCAGTGCATTAGAACCTTTCTTTCTTAACATATAAGTTTATTTACTTAAAACTCAAATATTCCGTTCCTTCTCCTCGCTGTGCCAGACCATAGCAAAGTGCGTGTCATCAATTTTAGTCCAAGGAAATCATGTTCAAAACCAAAACCGCTTATTAAAAGTACCTAGTGTCAGAACCGTGCAAGGCGTGCACAGCACAAGGGCGCTACGTCTCATGGGCGCCAAATTAACAGATCAATCTTACTCTATAGAATGCTCTGAACGCCCACAAAACTTTTTTTTTTAAACTATAAGAATGCAAACTTCAACTAGGGATTGTTAGCTTAAATTCATATATTATATCGATTGAGATTTGTACAAAATCAATTTACACGTTGCTTTTGTCGTCTACACAAAGATGGTCTATAATTTTAAAACATGTAGTGGACCTAAAATTAAAAAAGCTTTTCGCGCTACGTGGTGGTCTACAAGAATTATAATATGCAGTCGAACCATGACGTTACCATCTCGAAACAAATATTTGATGCCTTGCTTCGGAATATCGGCTGTAGAACATCTCATTAGGCTCATTCGCTTGCATTGAACATTCAAAATTAGGCAGTTTTTTCCTCAGTAATAAAAATATTATTGTTTCATATTTTTGATAATATTAATGCTTTAAACAAAACAATCACCCCTGTTCTGAATTCCGATTGTTTGTAATATCCTTTCGTTTTCAAACTCTGGGTGTTTTGAAATACGTTTCGTTTATTTAATTTAATTTAATTTAATTTAATTAAATTTAATTTAATTTAATTTAATTTAATTTAATTTAATTTAATTTAATTTAATTTAATTTAATTTAATTTAATTTAATTTAATTTAATTTAATTTAATTTAATTTAATTTAATTTAATTTAATTTAATTTAATTTAATTTAATTTAATTTAATTTAATTTAATTTAATTTAATTTAATTTAATTTAATTTAATTTAATTTAATTTAATTTAATTTAATTTAATTTAATTTAATTTAATTTAATTTAATTTAATTTAATTTAATTTAATTTAATTTAATTTAATTTAATTTAATTTAATTTAATTTAATTTAATTTAATTTAATTTAATTTAATTTAATTTAATTTAATTTAATTTAATTTAATTTAATTTAATTTAATTTAATTTAATTTAATTTAATTTAATTTAATTTAATTTAATTTAATTTAATTTAATTTAATTTAATTTAATTTAATTTAATTTAATTTAATTTAATTTAATTTAATTTAATTTAATTTAATTTAATTTAATTTAATTTAATTTAATTTAATTTAATTTAATTTAATTTAATTTAATTTAATTTAATTTAATTTAATTTAATTTAATTTAATTTAATTTAATTTAATTTAATTTAATTTAATTTAATTTAATTTAATTTAATTTAATTTAATTTAATTTAATTTAATTTAATTTAATTTAATTTAATTTAATTTAATTTAATTTAATTTAATTTAATTTAATTTAATTTAATTTAATTTAATTTAATTTAATTTAATTTAATTTAATTTAATTTAATTTAATTTAATTTAATTTAATTTAATTTAATTTAATTTAATTTAATTTAATTTAATTTAATTTAATTTAATTTAATTTAATTTAATTTAATTTAATTTAATTTAATTTAATTTAATTTAATTTAATTTAATTTAATTTAATTTAATTTAATTTAATTTAATTTAATTTAATTTAATTTAATTTAATTTAATTTAATTTAATTTAATTTAATTTAATTTAATTTAATTTAATTTAATTTAATTTAATTTAATTTAATTTAATTTAATTTAATTTAATTTAATTTAATTTAATTTAATTTAATTTAATTTAATTTAATTTAATTTAATTTAATTTAATTTAATTTAATTTAATTTAATTTAATTTAATTTAATTTAATTTAATTTAATTTAATTTAATTTAATTTAATTTAATTTAATTTAATTTAATTTAATTTAATTTAATTTAATTTAATTTAATTTAATTTAATTTAATTTAATTTAATTTAATTTAATTTAATTTAATTTAATTTAATTTAATTTAATTTAATTTAATTTAATTTAATTTAATTTAATTTAATTTAATTTAATTTAATTTAATTTAATTTAATTTAATTTAATTTAATTTAATTTAATTTAATTTAATTTAATTTAATTTAATTTAATTTAATTTAATTTAATTTAATTTAATTTAATTTAATTTAATTTAATTTAATTTAATTTAATTTAATTTAATTTAATTTAATTTAATTTAATTTAATTTAATTTAATTTAATTTAATTTAATTTAATTTAATTTAATTTAATTTAATTTAATTTAATTTAATTTAATTTAATTTAATTTAATTTAATTTAATTTAATTTAATTTAATTTAATTTAATTTAATTTAATTTAATTTAATTTAATTTAATTTAATTTAATTTAATTTAATTTAATTTAATTTAATTTAATTTAATTTAATTTAATTTAATTTAATTTAATTTAATTTAATTTAATTTAATTTAATTTAATTTAATTTAATTTAATTTAATTTAATTTAATTTAATTTAATTTAATTTAATTTAATTTAATTTAATTTAATTTAATTTAATTTAATTTAATTTAATTTAATTTAATTTAATTTAATTTAATTTAATTTAATTTAATTTAATTTAATTTAATTTAATTTAATTTAATTTAATTTAATTTAATTTAATTTAATTTAATTTAATTTAATTTAATTTAATTTAATTTAATTTAATTTAATTTAATTTAATTTAATTTAATTTAATTTAATTTAATTTAATTTAATTTAATTTAATTTAATTTAATTTAATTTAATTTAATTTAATTTAATTTAATTTAATTTAATTTAATTTAATTTAATTTAATTTAATTTAATTTAATTTAATTTAATTTAATTTAATTTAATTTAATTTAATTTAATTTAATTTAATTTAATTTAATTTAATTTAATTTAATTTAATTTAATTTAATTTAATTTAATTTAATTTAATTTAATTTAATTTAATTTAATTTAATTTAATTTAATTTAATTTAATTTAATTTAATTTAATTTAATTTAATTTAATTTAATTTAATTTAATTTAATTTAATTTAATTTAATTTAATTTAATTTAATTTAATTTAATTTAATTTAATTTAATTTAATTTAATTTAATTTAATTTAATTTAATTTAATTTAATTTAATTTAATTTAATTTAATTTAATTTAATTTAATTTAATTTAATTTAATTTAATTTAATTTAATTTAATTTAATTTAATTTAATTTAATTTAATTTAATTTAATTTAATTTAATTTAATTTAATTTAATTTAATTTAATTTAATTTAATTTAATTTAATTTAATTTAATTTAATTTAATTTAATTTAATTTAATTTAATTTAATTTAATTTAATTTAATTTAATTTAATTTAATTTAATTTAATTTAATTTAATTTAATTTAATTTAATTTAATTTAATTTAATTTAATTTAATTTAATTTAATTTAATTTAATTTAATTTAATTTAATTTAATTTAATTTAATTTAATTTAATTTAATTTAATTTAATTTAATTTAATTTAATTTAATTTAATTTAATTTAATTTAATTTAATTTAATTTAATTTAATTTAATTTAATTTAATTTAATTTAATTTAATTTAATTTAATTTAATTTAATTTAATTTAATTTAATTTAATTTAATTTAATTTAATTTAATTTAATTTAATTTAATTTAATTTAATTTAATTTAATTTAATTTAATTTAATTTAATTTAATTTAATTTAATTTAATTTAATTTAATTTAATTTAATTTAATTTAATTTAATTTAATTTAATTTAATTTAATTTAATTTAATTTAATTTAATTTAATTTAATTTAATTTAATTTAATTTAATTTAATTTAATTTAATTTAATTTAATTTAATTTAATTTAATTTAATTTAATTTAATTTAATTTAATTTAATTTAATTTAATTTAATTTAATTTAATTTAATTTAATTTAATTTAATTTAATTTAATTTAATTTAATTTAATTTAATTTAATTTAATTTAATTTAATTTAATTTAATTTAATTTAATTTAATTTAATTTAATTTAATTTAATTTAATTTAATTTAATTTAATTTAATTTAATTTAATTTAATTTAATTTAATTTAATTTAATTTAATTTAATTTAATTTAATTTAATTTAATTTAATTTAATTTAATTTAATTTAATTTAATTTAATTTAATTTAATTTAATTTAATTTAATTTAATTTAATTTAATTTAATTTAATTTAATTTAATTTAATTTAATTTAATTTAATTTAATTTAATTTAATTTAATTTAATTTAATTTAATTTAATTTAATTTAATTTAATTTAATTTAATTTAATTTAATTTAATTTAATTTAATTTAATTTAATTTAATTTAATTTAATTTAATTTAATTTAATTTAATTTAATTTAATTTAATTTAATTTAATTTAATTTAATTTAATTTAATTTAATTTAATTTAATTTAATTTAATTTAATTTAATTTAATTTAATTTAATTTAATTTAATTTAATTTAATTTAATTTAATTTAATTTAATTTAATTTAATTTAATTTAATTTAATTTAATTTAATTTAATTTAATTTAATTTAATTTAATTTAATTTAATTTAATTTAATTTAATTTAATTTAATTTAATTTAATTTAATTTAATTTAATTTAATTTAATTTAATTTAATTTAATTTAATTTAATTTAATTTAATTTAATTTAATTTAATTTAATTTAATTTAATTTAATTTAATTTAATTTAATTTAATTTAATTTAATTTAATTTAATTTAATTTAATTTAATTTAATTTAATTTAATTTAATTTAATTTAATTTAATTTAATTTAATTTAATTTAATTTAATTTAATTTAATTTAATTTAATTTAATTTAATTTAATTTAATTTAATTTAATTTAATTTAATTTAATTTAATTTAATTTAATTTAATTTAATTTAATTTAATTTAATTTAATTTAATTTAATTTAATTTAATTTAATTTAATTTAATTTAATTTAATTTAATTTAATTTAATTTAATTTAATTTAATTTAATTTAATTTAATTTAATTTAATTTAATTTAATTTAATTTAATTTAATTTAATTTAATTTAATTTAATTTAATTTAATTTAATTTAATTTAATTTAATTTAATTTAATTGAATTTAATTTTGTTTTATTTTATTTTATTTTATTTTATTTTATTTTATTTTATTCTGGCAAGAAGCAACCGACAAACTGATAAAATTCCAAACAAATTTGGATAGGTCCGTTTGTCGGTTATTATTGGGCGACACCGGACTATGCCGTTTGTAGTGGTGTACGCGATTTATTTATTTTCGTGATCCGAAAGGTTTTTTTAAAAAATAAAATATCAAAACAAAAATTCAATTTATTAAGCGTAAACTGTTTTTATTATTAAACACGTCTTAACGTTGCAACGGATACAAAACAACTCAACTTAATAACTATAGCGATCTTCCAAAAGACTCTGTCTATGAATATGTTGCATTTAAATCAGATTCATGTTACAGTCTGCTCCGTGAAGGAATGTGCATACTGTAGCATTTTGTATGGGAACATACTTGCTTAGAGAATATTCCCATGCAAATATTTAAAGGTATCTGCTAACCGGATATCTAGCATTGATGGTGAGGAATGTGTCATATACATAACTTCTCCCCCCTTTAGTTTAAAATTCTGCTGAATTTTATTTTCTATTTTTAATTTAATTTTATTTTTGATGATTACACTGAAAACAATTAAAATTATTAAACAAATTATTAACGTTAAGTTAATGCCATACGAAATGTTTTAATGATATTGCAACTCTTCAATTTTTTGAATATTATTTTCATTTTCGAAGATAACATCATCTAAGGTTATCTTATCGCTAAAATTCTTAAAATTTTCATTTATTGGATAATAAAATCTCTCTTGAAAAATCTCCTTCACATTTGAAAAATAATGATCTAAAATTTTTAATTCACAATTATTAAAATTGATTAATACATTTCCAGTTATATTTAAATTTCTTTCATCACAATTTTGGTATATATTTAATTGATTTACATTTTTTATAACAATTGTTTCGTCATCTAATGTAAGTATTTCGGTTTTGTTGTTTTTTATAACCTTGCAATTTTGTTGAAAAATACAATGTTTACTTAAATTTAATTCATTTAAAGATTTAAATTCTTTATATTGATACGTTAGATTATTATTTTTATATACAATTTCATTTGAATAATCTATTTCTTTGTGATCTTTATTTGGTATTGGACCAATAATTCTTAGTTGTATTTTTTCATTTTGTTTTGGAATCTTAATGGCAAATATTAATTAATTTTATTTTAGTTATACCTAATTTTATATATTTCATTTTGTTTAAATCTATATTATACATTTGTATTTCTTCATCTGTAAGTAAATTTGGATGTAAAACACCGTATCTGGCTGATGCTAAATTTTCTTGTATATGTTCAATTTTTTCTTTTATTATTTGTACTTTAAAAAGTTGGTCATAAAATAATTTTTGATTTATCGTTTTACTCGCTACATTATTTAGCTGTCCTAATATTACTGTTCTATCTTTTTCTATAATGTTTTTGATTTGTTTAAAGGATTTACTAAAATTATCGTTAATTAAAATTTGTTGGTTCAAAGGAGAATGGGCAAAGTGGTCTACCCACTTAACAGTAATGTGTTGTATGTCGTTGAAAAGGTAATTTTACTGACTTCATTTCATTGTATGACCATTAAGCTCTAAACTATGGGGTTCGTGAGATATTCGGAATCAAAGCACCGAAAAAGACAATAATGCATTTCTTCATTGGTAGTGTGTCCTCATACCTACATTAATCTGTGATACATCGTTGAAAAGATAATTTTGTGTACTTTATTTTTGTATATAGCCGTGAAGACGTAGATCATAGGGTGCAAGAGATATGTGGGCATACAAATCGGCAAATATAACAACAATGCAATTCTTCATTTGGTATTGGTCTACCGACTCAACAGTAATGAGTCATACGTCGTTGTAATTATGGCATTTGCTTCATTTCATTATATGGCAGTTAAGCTCTAAACCATGGGGTTCGTAAGATATTCGGCTCTTAAGCACAAAAAACAGCAATAATGCAAATCTGCATTGGTAACTTATCAACCAAGTCAACAACTATGAGTCATGTGTCGTTGAAAAGGCTGTTGCGTTTACTTCATTTTATTATATGACCGTTAAAGTGTAAATAATGGGATTCGAGAGATATGTGCTAAAAACGCTGAAAAGTGCAGTAATGCAATTCCGCACTGGTAGCTGGTCTTTCAAACCAACAGAAATCTCTCTTATATCTTTGAAAACGCTATTGAATGTACTTCATTTTGCAATATGCCGTTTAGCTGTAGACCGTGGGGTTCAAGAGGTATTTGGCCATCAAAATAGGCAAATAAAACAAAAATGCACATCTTCATTGGGTACTGGTCTACCAACTCAACAGTGATGAGTCATACGTGGTTGAAAAGCTTATGGCATCTGCTTCATTTCATTATATGGCAGTTAAGCTCTAAACCATGGGGTTCGTAAGATATTCGGCACTTAAGCACAAAAAAACAGCTAATGCAATTCTGCATTGGAGTGCTAGTAAGCTTATCTCCTTTTTTAAAAAATAAGTTTTTAAATATTTGTATTATTTTGGTTATAGCTACATACTCATCAGGTGCTGGTGTATGTACTTCGTATTCAATAGCATCCCGACCATTTATTGTGGTAAAATGTATTGGTTTAATTTTAACTGTCTTAAAGTCTTCAATTTTTTCGTCAATAATGCTTAATCATTAAAATATTTCTTCTTATTGATAGTAATTTCTATAGTTGGTAGTTCTCCCGAGGCTAGTTGATAAAAAACTCTGCATTATTAACCTCATCGTTATTTTCTAGATTATTTGTTTCTATATTTCCTATAGACATTGGTGTTTCATTCTTTTGAGCATTCTGATTTTGTGGGCGATATTGACCCGAATTTCTTTTTTGAATTATTTTGCATTTCTATAGTTTTGACCATTAAAATAACCTGAATCTCTATTATTAAAATTATTTGAGTTACCTGAATTTCTATTTTTGAAATTAGTAAAGTTACCTGAATTTCTATTATTGAAATTATTTGAGTTACCAGAATTTCTATTACTGAAATTATTTGAGTTACCTGAATTTCTATTATTGAAATTATTATTTTGTGAGCGATTTGCAATTTTATGAGTACTATTTTTTCTAAATTCTTCCCTAATGCAACTATCTTCATATCTCCTTCTAATCATTATTTCGAATATTCTATCTAATTCTTTTTCCTCATAAATTTTATCTAGTAGTACCCCTTGGCCACCTAAAAACTAAAAAGTTTTTTTTCAGGGCTACTGCCTCTTGCGAGGAATTGACAAATCCTCCAAGATTATCACTTGTCACGAATAAGTGCTTCTCGTCTAGCCGTTCGGATTCGGCATAAAATTGTAGGTCCCTTCCATTCCTGTCGAAAGGCGCACACAGGAATTATTGCTAAACTGTGATCATGCTTAAATGTGATTTCAGAGGCATTGTGTAAATTCCTAAAACTTTCCTCAATTCTGACTTCCAAACATTTCAATACCGATTTAGCTTAAAGATAAGACCGCACACAACTGCAGCGGAACTACACTTCAGGACGCGGCAAAATATTATTTGTATGAAATGGTATGAGCTATATAGCACTAAGCGGCAAACTGAACTTCATAAAATTGCATACAAATTAATGTGAATCGCAGTCTCGCAGCAGTGCAGTTCTGCCTAGTGCGGTCTAACCTTAACAGTGATTTCGTTTTATTAGTGATTTCAGTGTCATCGTGTAAATTAAACAAAGACTGCTTTCACACAAGGAAACTGAGTTGCCGGCAACTGGGAGTTTGTAAGCGAGAAGGGCGTAAACGAAAGAAAAAAATCTCCCCTCTCGCCCTTCTCACCGACAAAGTAGCTAGTCTCTGGCACCGTTTCCTAGTTTAGTTAGTAGTTAGTTTTATGGACGTTTAGTGAGTTTTGACGCCCGAGTGTCACTTTGTTTTTGACGCCCGGGCGTCATTTTATTTTTGTCGCCCGAGCGTCAATTTATTTTTAACCGGGCGTCTTTTTTTTTTGACGCCCGGGCGTCATTTTTTTTTTTGACGCCCGGGCGTCTTTTTTTTTGACGCCCGGGCGTCATTTTTTTTGACGCCTGGGCGTCTTTTTTTTTTTTGACGCCCGGGCGTCATTTTTTTTGACGCCCGGGCGTCATTTTTTTTTGACGCCCGGGCGTCTTTTTTTTTGACGCCCGGGCGTCATTTTTTTTCGACGCCCGGGCGTCATTTTTTTTGACGCCCGGGCGTCTTTTTTTTTTTGACGCCAGGGCGTCTTTTTTTTTGACGCCCGGGCGTCATTTTTTTTGACGCCCGGGCGTCATTTTATTTTTGACGCCCGGGCGTCTTTTTTTTTTGACGCCCGGGCGTCAATTTATTTTTGACGCCCGGGCGTCATTTTATTTTTGACGCCCGGGCGTCTTTTTTTTTGACGCCCGGGCGTCTTTTTTTTTGACGCCCGGGCGTCTTTTTTTTTTTGACGCCCGGGCGTCATTTTTTTTGACGCCCAGGCGTCATTTTTTTTGACGCCCGGGCGTCTTTTTTTTTTTTGACGCCCGGGCGTCATTTTATTTTTGACGCCCGGGCGTCTTTTTTTTTTTGACACCCGGGCGTCTTTTTTTTTGACGCCCGGGCGTCATTTTTTTTTTGACGCCCGGGCGTCATTTTATTTTTGACGCCCGGGCGTCTTTTTTTTTTGACGCCCGGGCGTCAATTTATTTTTGACGCCCGGGCGTCATTTTATTTTTGACGCCCGGGCGTCTTTTTTTTTGACGCCCGGGCGTCTTTTTTTTTTGACGCCCGGGCGTCATTTTTTTTGACGCCCGGGCGTCTTTTTTTTTTTGACGCCCGGGCGTCATTTTATTTTTGACGCCCGGGCGTCTTTTTTTTTTGACGCCCGGGCGTCTTTTTTTTTGACGCCCGGGCGTCTTTTTTTTTTTTGACGCCCGGGCGTCTTTTTTTTTGACGCCCGGGCGTCTTTTTTTTTGACGCCCGCGCGTCATTTTTTTTTGACACCCGGGCGTCATTTTTTTTTAAAGACGCCCGGAAATCTTTTTTTTTGATGCCCGGGCGTCATTTTTTTTGACGCCCGGGCGTCTTTTTTTTTTGACGCCCGGGCGTCTTTTTTTTTTGACGCCCGGGCGTCATTTTTTTTTTTGACGCCCGGGCGTCATTTTATTTTTGACGCCCGGGCGTCATGTTTTTTTTGACGCCCGGGCGTCAATTTATTTTTGACGCCCGGGCGTCATTTTATTTTTGACGCCCGGGCGTCATTTTTTTTTTGACGCCTTGGCGTCTTTTTTTTTTTTTGACGCCCGGGCGTCTTTTTTTTTGACGCCCGGGCGTCTTTTTTTTTGACGCCCGGGCGTCATTTTTTTTGACGCCCGAGCGTCTTTTTTTTTTGACGCCCGGGCGTCATTTTTTTTGACGCCCGGGCGTCATTTTATTCTTAGTCTTTTTTTTTGACGCCCGGGCGTCATTTTTTTTGACGCCCGGGCGTCATTTTATTCTTAGTCTTTTTTTTTGACGCCCGGGCGTCATTTTTTTTGACGCCCGGGCGTCTTTTTTTTTTTGACGCCTGGGCGTCAATTTATTTTTGACGCCCGGGCGTCTTTTTTTTTTTGACGCCCGGGCGTCAATTTATTTTTGACGCCCGGGCGTCTTTTTATTCTTAGTCTTTTTTTTTGACGCCCGGGCGTCATTTTTTTTGACGCCCGGGCGTCATTTTATTCTTAGTCTTTTTTTTTGACGCCCGGGCGTCATTTTTTTTGACGCCCGGGCGTCTTTTTTTTTTTGACGCCTGGGCGTCAATTTATTTTTGACGCCCGGGCGTCTTTTTTTTTTTGACGCCCGGGCGTCTTTTTTTTTGACGCCCGGGCGTCATTTTATTTTTGACGCCCGGGCGTCAATTTATTTTTGACGCCCGGGCGTCTTTTTTTTTGACGCCTGGGCGTAATTTTTTTTGACGCCCGGGCGTCATTATATTTTTGACGCCCGGGCGTCTTTTTTTTTTGACGCCCGGGCGTAATTTTTTTTGACGCCCGGGCGTCAATTTATTTTTGACGCGTGGGCGTCATTTTTTTTTGACGCCCAGGCGTCATTTTTTTTGACGCCCTGGCGTCATTTTATTTCTGACGCCCAGGCGTCATTTTTTTTGACGCCCAGGCGTCTTTTTTTTTGACGACCGGGTGTCATTTTTTTTTGACGCCCGGGCGTCATTTTTTTTGACGCCCGGGCGTCAATTTTTTTTTGACGCCCGGGCGTCATTTTATTTTTGACGCCCGGGCGTCTTTTTTTTTTGACGCCCGGGCGTCAATTTATTTTTGACGCCCGGGCGTCATTTTATTTTTGACGCCCGGGCGTCTTTTTTTTTTTGACGCCCGGGCGTCATTTTTTTTGACGCCCAGGCGTCATTTTTTTTGACGCCCGGGCGTCTTTTTTTTTTTGACGCCCGGGCGTCATTTTATTTTTGACGCCCGGGCGTCTTTTTTTTTTGACGCCCGGGCGTCTTTTTTTTTGACGCCCGCGCGTCTTTTTTTTTTTGACGCCCGGGCGTCAATTTATTCAAAAAAAAAGACGCCCACGCGTCAAAAAAAAATGACGCCCGGGCGTCAAAAATAAAATGACGCCCGGGCGTCAAAAAAAATGACGCCCGGGCACACAAACCACACCTGGCTAAGTACTTTGGTAGGATTTTATTATGAGATTTTTTCTGTAAACTTTATAATTCACAACCAGTTTTTACAAGCGTAACCAAACAGAAGAAATTAGAGATAGTTTAGTTTAGTTTAGTTTTAATGACTCCTTTATTTCTTAACACAATAACATTTTGTAATATAAATTTCTTAAGCCTACTTGGTATGGCCTATATGGCCGTCTACCAGACTGACATTTTGAAATATGATTACATTAATAAGAATTATAGTAAGTGTTAAAAATTTGTACTGATTTATATTACTAAAAATCTTCTTCAACTATAGCTTTTCTATATCGTAGTGCTGTGACAATATAATTGTAAAGTGCATCCCATCCCTGTTCGACGTTGAGTATGCTGAGCATTTCTCTTTCTTCCATGCTGCGTTTGCTGAAGTATCTCAACCGAAATTCCGTCAGGATTGGGCATATCGCAATAAAATGAAATGTATCTTCACGCGTTTTCATATTACAAAGACTACACAGTAAAGGCAGATCTGGTCGGTGTGGTGCAAAATTAAGATTAAGCAATTCTCCTCTCGCTTTGAAAATAATATTTATTTTATTTAATAAATTGCTATTCAGAAGGTACGAGTTTTGCTGCAGGTTGTAGCTCAGACGGCTATAGTAGCATCTTAAGAGAGAAGAGTTGGCTTCTGATGCATATCTTTGAAACAGGATGCTTCCAAACTTCTCCAGGATCTCATTAAACTTTCTCCAAAGCATTGACGGTTGTTCCCTTGTAGTTATGTTTATGGTAGTGCTACAAGTTGAGGCAAGGGTAGCCCATTTTCCGAACATTGTTCCTTTTCTTTGGATAGCTGCTTTTAAAACTGTTTTTTGGTATCCGATTATCTTCCATTTTAATTACCTTCACAATGTAGTTAAAGTGCATGGAAAGAGTGTCCATAATCCAAGGAGGAATTCCTGTTTCTAGATAAACCATGTAATTTGGAGTATTCTTTGGTAATCGAAATATCCTTTTAACGAAATATCTTAAAAAATTTTCCACAGGCTCAAAGGAAGAATGTCCCCAAACTTGCGACCCGTAAAGCAGGATTGACACTGATGTAGAGCGGAACAACTTTTGTTTAACACTGTGCTCAACGTACTTGTTCTTGATGCATCGTTCCCATACCGACAAGATTGCACGTTAAGCCTCCGCCAATTTTCCCTCCAAATGCTTCTTCATATTCAGATTTAAGGTTACCAGAACTCCTAGGTATTTGTACTCGCGCACAATTTCAACTGCCTGGCCGTTATACGCCCACTTTTCGTTTCTTGAATACCTGCCGCCTCCACCTCTGAAAATCATCATTTTCGATTTTTGCAGATTAACTTCAAGGTTTCATCGATTGCAATAGACCCCAAGCCTAATTATCATGAGCTGCATTCCATCTACTGTTTCGGAGAAGAGCACGATGTCGTCCGCATACATAAGGGCTGGAACAGTCAATCCTTCCACAACGATTCCACCTCTCACTTCATCAGTAATATCATTTATGAAAATTATAAATAGGAGGGCGCTCAGAATACAGCCTTGCTTGAGACCAGTAGCTGTTGCAAACTCTTCAGATATAGACTCTCCATCCCAAACGTAAACTAAATTGGTGTCATACATCGCTCTTAGCACGCTTTTAATTTTACTCGATACTCCTGTCACACAAAGTTTGTAAAAGAGCGCTTCACGATCGACAGAGTCAAAAGCTGCACGAAAGTCTATAAAGAACGCGTATAGTTTTTTCTGTCTCCTTTTATATAAATCCGCAATGTTCCATAATGAAAAAATATGGTCTATCGTCGAGTAATTTTTCCTGAAACCAGCCTGGAATTATGATAGAATTTTTCTGTCCTCTACCCACTTTGACAGTCTGTTGTGAATGAGTCCAGCAAATAGCTTAGCGCAGGTGTTAAGAAAAGAAATCCCTCTGTAGTTTGCTGGGTCCTCATAGCTACCTTTTTTGTGAAGCGGGAAGATAATTGACTTTTTGAATGCTTCAGGGACTGATGCACTTTCGAAAATTCGATTAAATTCGGATACAATTTTCCGTTGCGTGTTTGACGAATTCGAAGGGGATACGGTCATCCCCCGGGGCTTTGTTTAATTTGGCATTTGCGAGAACTTCTCTAACTTCTTGGGTCGAAAAAGGGGCATCTAAGTAATCATCGCTTATTATATGAGCTGCATATTGTGTCAAAGGTCCACTTGTTGTGTTATTGAGAAGGCTGATGAAGTAGTCTCTAAGATAAGATGCCTGTAGTTTTTCTATTAAGGTGCTTAACAGCTTTCCAGAACTCTGAAGATGAGCGGGTGTTATTTATAATTGCTACATTTAAGTTCTCAAAGGACACCTTCTTGGAATAGCATAGTCGTTTGAAGTTCCTATTCGCATCCGCATATAATTTTTTAAAAACTTGCAGGTTCCGGGATCTTAGAAGGTTGAGGTATTTAAACGACAATTCCCTTGCTTTGATGCAGTCTACATCAAACCATTTTTTCTTAAATATTGCTTTATTTTTCCGAGGACTGCTTTGCGGGTTTGCTTTTTTAATAATTTCTGAAAGGGTGTTTATATCAGCACGAATATCTAGATTTCCAAGCGCCTCCAATTCTTTGTTTAAGTTGGTCTGATATGCGTTTCGGTTCCTGTCATTCCATATCAATTTTGGGACACGGTTAAGCTGTTTTGTGCTGACTGGAGATTGTGATGTTGTGAACGAAAGAACAATTTCAAGAGGCATGTGATCTGAAAATGTATTGATTCCTACTTCAAAACTACTCATAATATCGTTCCATTTACCAGATATGAAGCAGTAGTCAATGACAGAACAACTTGTTCCTCTTACGTACAACTTCCATTCAGAACATGAAAGTTGAATTCATCTGCAAGCTCTAAGATTTACGATCCCTTGCTATCACACAAAGCATCTTTCGAGTTACGGTTCAGGTTGTAGAAAGGGTAATGTGTACTGATATAGTTGTTCTGAGATATACCAATTCTGGCGTTGAAATCCCCAATTAGTATTAAGTTTCTCGAATCAATGTATTGCAGGTTGTCACACAGTTTTTCAAAATCTAATTGCCAACGACTACAATTCAGGTAAACTGGAACTAAGTACATTTTGTCACCAGCAATCTCGAAAGAGATCTACCATAGTAGAAAAGTACCAATCTAGAGTTCCTGGTAGAGCTCCAACTTTTGCAGAGACTAGGGTTCTAGAATTCACAGCGAAAGCCCAGGTTTTAAAGTAGTTAGTAAGTGACGTCTGCTATCTCAGACTGTGGTTTATAGTGACGTCTGCTATCTCAGACTGTGGTTTATAGTGACGTCTGCTATCTCAGACTGTGGTTTATAGTGACGTCTGCTATCTCAGACTGTGGTTTATAGTGGCATCTGCTATCTCAGACTGTAATTTATAGTGACAACTGCTATCTCAGTCCTTTAATATTAAGCTGTATGAATTTTGTAATTATATAATGTATTAACTAATTAAGTAAACAAAAAATTGTAACAAAATCGCAAATGAATTAAAGAACCAGTTAGTTGCTTCTTTAGTAAGACCCTGGAACCGACGAGCATACCTTAGCCTTTGACAAAAAGCATCTCACAAAACTATAATTTGGTTTTATTTATTTTGCAACCATATATATAATTCAAATTTTTGGCGGACTCTCTTGATTTAATTCAATTTTTGAAATTAGCCTATTTTGAGATAAAATGTTTAAAATAATTTAGGAGATAGATAAAAATCTTAATCTAGTAAAATTCTTAGAATTTCGTTATCTATTCACCAAACAAATTTCAAAACTCTAGCATTCTAATTAACGAAATTAGAAAAAAGACATAAAAGAACATTTTCCCTTTTATCTGCTACAATAATATAGATTATCAAAAAATCCAAACTTATTGCACTATAAAATATATTAGCCTATCGATAAAAATTTTTACTTGTACTCTACCTCCCACCACTTAGCTAATCAATGATCTCAGAATTGCACATGTGGCGTTTCATTTTTTCGTTTCACAAAAATTCAACTTTGAAATTTCACTCTCAACGCTCGCAAAAAAGTTTCACTTCAAAAATAATAAGAACCGTTTTGTTTGTATCTTACTTGCTTTTAAAATTATCCGAATTTTCGATTTATGGTATTCGTTCGAAATAAATCGAAAATAAACTTTTGTTGAAAAATATATGGAAATTTAGTTTGAGTGGAGTTTTTATAATAAAACCCAATTTATATTAAACGGTAGGTACCTATGTACATTTAATGGATTATATGTTGAACTATAGCATTAGCAAAGCAACAACATAATTGTTTTTAGTATCAAAACGTTGAGCATATTTTATGGAATTACTTCCACTGTCATTGCTCTAAAATAGAAAATTTGAACAAAACACGAAAACCTGTTCAACCTGGTTAATTTTCCGGAAATGAGAATATCCCCCCTGAGCCCAGTTATTGGTCTCCTCCATTCTACACTACTCTTTTCTAACAACTTAAACTTCTGCAAAGCTCCAACACAAAACGACTCATGAATATATTTTTTGCAGTTAACCTCATCTGCTATGATTTTAAAATTTATTTTTATTTTATGTGACTAGTCCACACTCAACAGTTTGAAGCGGATTTTGGCTAGAGTAGGCCCTACGGTACAAATGTGGAGGAATTTAATTTTTTATATAAACATTAATTTTTTAAATTCAGTTACATTGTATGTTAGCAACAGACACAACGTTATCTCCCCTCTTAGAAAACACCCTTCTACTAGAGGAACTCTTTTTGATGCATGTTTATCATGACTAATGAAACATTTATTCCAAATTTCTTTAACAAATTTGTTTTCAAAAAGGTTTATATAGAAGGGTATGTCAGCATCTATAATTATGCTCTAAAAAATACTATTGAATTATTCTAATTTTTCAATAGTCAGTTAAACCTCTGAAAGTACTCATTTTTCAGATAAACAAAAATTGATTAATGTTGCTATAGTATGATTAAGAAATCAGCTCTTTAAAGTGAGTGTTTTCATTTAATATGTATTGTGTTGTATAAGCTTCCATTGTTTTTTTTTTTGATTTAAGACAATTGCCTCCTCCTTAAGTGGCATAAAAGTTTATTTTTAAAAATATACTCACATTCTGTCTAATGCACGGACTGGGGATTTTAAAGAGAATACCCCCAAACCCGCAAATAACACCTTGACAAATGCGATAACGAGGACATTTTTGCAACTGTCAGTTGCCGAGCTTTTTTGTTTAGAGCCAATAATTTCTTAACAAAATATTATTTGATGGGTGTTTTGGGGTTTTTAATTCCAAAATTTGGGGTTAGGTACTACAATATAGGACGAACAATATTGTACACAAGTGGGTGGAGATCAATGACATAAACATAAATTGAAACTATTGAAAACGTATTTCACAGTTAGGTTATACATATTGAAATTTTAAATTTCAAAATACCACTTATTGACACACATTTGGAAAAGCCATCCATAGTACAGTAAGATTTTTCAAGCATTACTAGTACAACATCGCTAGAAGTTCTACGGCCGATAAGTAGCTAAAGTAGATTGGAAAGTAGGATGGACTTTTGACGTCTATTCGAGTCTCTAATTATTCTCGATAGGTAGATGTGTTCATGAAGTAGTTTTAATTGTAAATTTCCTTTTTTAATTAGCCAGGGCCAAGATCGCGTAAGACTAAAGGGCCCTACAGACGATCAATGTTTATTGTCAATATTCGCTGAAAATGTCATTTTTGCTGTGTATTGATCGTTTGTATGCTCTTCAATGTCATTGTCAATGAACATTGCCCACATTGATGAGAAACAAAATCGATTTGGTTTTCATCAATGTAAATGTCAATATCAGGATGGGTTCCGAGCAGCAACAAGGTATTTATCGTTGTTTGGGTTGTTTTGTGTAGTTGGAGGCAAATAAGAACAAATAAAAATGAAATTTGTCATTTTTGACTTAATTCTCGCGAATTTAAAAGACAATTTGTTGAACTATTGTCAATATTCATTAATACGTGTGGTTGCAACATTTCATCAATTATTTTTGACAGAAAATATCTTCAATAATTATTGTCAATAAAAATTGATCGTGTGTAGGCCCCTTAAAACGATTGTTCCATCGTCGTCTTGACGATAGATGGCTGTGTACACACATACAAAAAACTGTATAGAGAGCAATAGTCAAAACGACGATCGTTGAATCGAACAATCGTTTTAGTCCTACGCGAGCTGGGTCCAGTTTATATTTTTAAAAATCACAGAGAACTCCCTATTTTCATAAAATATAAAAGCTTTTCCTCTCAAAACCTTCATTCTTTGGCTATTAAAAAGTGAGAATGAAATTTGTTGCACTAGCTGCTCGCTTATTTTTGCCGCATCACGTCTTAAATTCTGTCTTATCTACGCAGTTTTGTAGGCCATCGCTACGGCAATGATTCCTCACACCCGTGAGCCTGAATGTGCTTAGTGAAGCTGACTGGAGAACAAAGTGGAGAGTTTTCGTTCACGGGCAATGTACGAGCAAAGTGCACGGCAACCCTTGGTGAAGCTTTGACAGTTGTACAATTTCAATTTCTGCGCATTCCTCATTTATTTTCTGTTTCTTATTTGCGTAGCGTGCTTTTAGAACTCGAATCAACTTGAAAAATTAGAAACAAAAATGCAACAATGAATTCTTTAATAGTAAATTTACACACCAAAGAAAAAGATTTCTTTTGTGCTAGGCATTTCATGCATTGAGGTTTCAATCGTTCACAAGTGTGTACCAGTGATAAATGTCAAACGTTCACTCTCTCCACAGACGAGAAAGTATGTACTAGGCTTTAAAATCAGTTTACAGATTTACACTAATCTACCTGTAACAAATAATAATTAATACCGTTTAGATACCTATGTTAATTTGTAAATGTGGTTTCTGATTTGTTTAACGAAACGAAACGGAAACGACGAAATTTTATTTTGACTATAATCATCTTATATCACCCATGTATTCAACACCATTATCATGACATCTACATTTCCCTCTGTGTGGAAAAAGTCTAAAATTATCCCCATTCCCAAAAAAGGCACAAACTTCGATTTTAGACCTATTGCTATCCTTTCTTTTCTATCCAAAGTATTTGAATCCAGCATCTCAGCTTTATTAAAAGTTTCTGATGACATAAGATTGGCAATTGATGGAAACTATACAACTGTAATAACATTAGCTGTGTTTTATTATCTTTTATCGGGATCTGGATTTACTTTTATCTGTAATACAAAAACAATTTGGGATCCTGCTTTCTATCTGGATCTATTTCAAGATCCAAGAATTAGTTTTAATTCTCAGCACCAGGTGACCATTTTGATTTGTAAATGTTGTCAGCATTGAGAAAAAAAACAAGATCCAGATCCCGAAAAAAGATAATAAAACACTTACTTCAAGTACTTTTCCGTTTTTATTTTTGGCTTACATGTCAATTTGAAAACGTTAAAAACCTCAGGAATACCACAATCGAAATGCAAAATTTTTGTGGGATCTGGATCGTTTTATTTCACAGGATGATCCATATGGATCTTGGTGGATAATAAATCGCGGCTATTATTGGACTTCTCTAAAGCATTTTACTGTGTAAATCCTAATATTCTCTGTGATAAACTTATGCAATACTTTAACTTCTGTGATACTTCTAACAAACTTATTTATTCATATACGACTAACCGAATGCAAGCTGTTTCATCTTTCATGTAAAAGTAAATTGTCCTCTTTTAATCCCGTTAATAATGGTATTCCTCAAGGATCAATACTTGGCTTATTACTGTTTTCAATGTTTATTAATGACTTACCTTCTGTAGTATCTTTCTGAATTTTCATATATATGCCGATGATGTTCAACTCTTTATAAGTTTCCCTATTGATATAGTTGAGGGTGCGATTGCAAAATTACTGATCTATGTGATATACACGAATGGTCCAATCGCAATGGTCTTAAACTTAACCCCGAAAAAACAAAAGCAATACCAATATCAAAGCATCAGCCGTTTTTTTTTCTGACTTTCCTCCCATCGTTATAAACTTCTACCAAGTTGAATACATTAGCCATGCCAAAAATCTTGGTATAATTTTCAATAATAAATTAACTTGGGATACTCATATAAATTCCATCACATCCAAAGTTTACGGATCGCTAAGAGGTCTATCGGTAACAAAAACAGTTCTGCCTACCCAAGTAAAGTTAAAGCTGGCAACAGCCCTAATAATACCCATAAGCTCCTATGGCTGTGAGTTGTTTGCCAATTCTGATTCCCTAACGCTTCAAAAGCTCAGAGTTGCTATTAATTGGGTTGCTCGCAGCGATGCCAACTGAGGCTTTTTAATGCCTTTTAGGCCTTTTTTCATTGCCTGAAGCTTTGAGGCTTATTTTTTTCCAAAAAGGTTTTTTTTCATTTCTTATAGGTTTACTAGATTTTATCTTCGTTAGACAAATTTATTTTTAATTTCCTAAAACATTAAAAAAAAGTAGATAAAAAAGTATTAAAACTGCATTATGAAAAGGGAGAATATTACCTTTTTTTATTCATAAATTAGTTAATAATATTATGTGCCTGCCGCACTATTCTGCTACAGTTGAAAGAATGTTTTCGTAAATTTATCTAAACAAAACAAAGATCAGCAAGATTAAGGACAGATCCGATTAAGATTAAGGACAGAGTGCGATTCTTCCTGCAAGGACGCTTTTCAAAAATAGTAATTGCAACTAGTTTAAATGACGAGGAACCCATATATCATTATTTCAAAAATCCATTTACGATTTTAGGAATCAGGATGAAGACGACATAAATTAAAATTTAAAAATATATATATTTATATATATATTTTGTTGTTTTAGGTATGTACATAATATGTATACATGATGTAAAACAATTCACTCGTTTAAATACAGATTTTTTTTCAATAAACTTTTAACGATTTCTCCACAACCTTTTATAATTATGACAAATCTAATCAAAGAATTTATTAAGTGTAATATGGGGATTAAGATCCAGGAAGATTTTTGAATCTCTCTAAAAAATTGTTAGTCTTATGGCTCTTTGAACAATTTTAGTCACAAAATCAACCTTATTTTTTGTGTCATTCGTTTGAATACACCTTAAAAAACAACCAAGTAGCTCATAAAATCGTTAAAAATAGTATGCACAAAATCAAATAATAAGCATTTTAAGTAATTTTCTCACGAATTTAACAATTTTGCCAAAAGGAAGTGTTCTAACCGAAGAGAAAAATGCTCAAATTCGAGACTATCAGGACGATGGTCATAGCAGTCGCTGTGAAGGTCAGAACATGGGAATTAGTATGCAGCTACCTTCGATGTAGGGAAACATTAAAAAAACAACAAACTGCTAGCGAACATGGCGTCACCACCTCAAGAAAGACAACGCATACTCTTAAAAGCCTCAAATTCAACATTATCAGTTAGCAAAATCAATGGTAACGCATACAAAATAAAAAACCAGGCTACGCCTGCGGTCAATTGTGTTTTTGGGAATTTCTTACTGTACATGTATGGATTCCCAATAAAACATGCCTTATATCGACGGAGGGTATGGTGATTGATTTACGTAAGTATTTATATGTTTTAAGCGAAATTTTTACTACGTAGTTGAATTTTAAATATTTAAGACTGATTGCAGATTATGACAGTCATTTCCCTACAGTAGCTTTGTTAAAAAAAAAAAACTTCTTGACGAACTATTTTTTTTTAATTAACTTTGAATCAAATAAGATATTGAGCAGCTTTAAAATCTCATAATTTAGTGTGAACACCTACAGCAAAACAATTTTTTAAGCTAATTTCAAACCTCTCGCCACACTGTTGCTTGCAAGTTTGATTAACTTAAATCCGGTACTGCACACAATCACAATGGGTGCAAAATAAAAATGTTTATACAAAATTATATTTTCTGTATTTTCTTGCTACAATGGTTGCATTATCCTATACTGGTACTTAATCCAACTGGAATAAGGATAAAAGAACAGAAAACATTGTAACAACACACAAATAGTCCCTGAACTACAACTGTTGTGGTGGCGCGCGCGGTGTTACTCTCTTTACTGGGAAATGAAAAATTGCATGCAATAAATTTCCATGACACAAACAAAATAAATAATTGAGTTCGTCGAAGGAGAAGTATAGAAGAGGGTTGGAGATGGAGAGCTTGTGCGGCAATGGCAACCGCAAGACGAACGAATAAAGGATAACAGAGTTATGCATTTAATATGCACAGCAGCCAAAATCATTAATCACTAGCGAATAGGATAAGCAATGACGTCTTCTTCATCATCACCTAAGTATATGGTATATCGTCTTTGAATTTATATGAATATATCCCTGAAGTGTCTCTTGCTGGCGCTAATGGAAACAGGAAGTGGTATCGCCATCATACTCGCACAATATCCCGAAATGTAATGTCATGCTTGAACACGTGACACCGTTAAATAGGTAGCATCTCCCTGGTGCACAGGAAGCAGCTATGGACTTAATTTATTGAGGAAATCAAGAGGTTTTGTAGGTGAATTCCAAGTAAACAACCGATCGATTATGCCCCGTCCCATTCTCCCATTGTCCTATATGCATTTGGAGATGTGGGGCGACCTGACTTTTATAACATGCATGTATTTACTGTGGGCGTATTGAAATGGGTTTCAATTCAATTGGCATGCGACGAGAACGACAAGGACACCAACGACCAAGAAGTTAAGACGGTTTACTGTGTACACATCCAATCAATCAATAAACTCTAAAGGATTTTGGTTGACAGGCTTTCGTTGTCCTAGATTGTGCACCCACCCCCACTGGTTTTCTCAGAAATTGTTATGAAGTAATGGGAGCAAGTAAGCGTGTCTCTAACAATGTTAATATTACTTGTGGTTCTATTGTAAGGGATATTATGTCGTGGAAGAGTTTTTCTTCGAAATAACATGCATGGGAAAGACTAAATTTAATTGAAACTAAATTATGCGTGAAGAGGATTATATGCTCCTATTACTAAATAATAATACCTATTTCTTTAGAATCTTGTTGGCCCTTTTCAGTCGAAATGAATCACTCTAGAATAGTAAATTGTTGTAACTATTTAAACGTTTTTTTTTTTTTTTTATTTTATATTTTCATTTACAGAATAAAAAAGAGATTGAGGCTATATGCTGTAATTTTTTTTAGACGTGTAAGGTCCAGTTCACACGAGATTATACCGCACGTTTTTTAGCTGTATACACCCGGACAAATGCGCAGTGGCCCATACATTTACACAGAACTGTTCACACGATGATTTTTCTGCAGAAAAACGTTTTCACCTGCACACGTCGATCGAAAACCCGACGTCTTTGTCAACAAAACCGTACGTTTTGCGACGTATTCACCTCTCGTGGCTCATAGATTTAAATCATGTCATTTACACAGTAGAAAACCACACGTTTTTACCAAATATGAAAATCAACCGAATAAAGGGTTTATTGAGTTTTATCTTTTGATGGGGTTGGTTTAGAAGTCTGAAATTTGTATGTGCGATTGAGACTATTGATTCAAATATTTGGTAAAAAAAATGGGATGCGTGCTGTACCGTGGAGGGGGAAAATTAATGTTTTACAAAGTTTTCACATATTGGATAATAACTATTGATTGCGATCATCGATTGATTTAGTCAATAATACAGCGATTATTTCGATACCTCATTTGATAATGTACGTGCTACACAAGCTTCACCTTCTTAAATTTAAAATAATCGAAAAACCGAAAAAAAAGAACCGAATTGATTTATTTGTCCATTGCTAACCATGTGGTTTATTTATAAATTATTTCTAATCGACTTTTTTCCTTTTCAAAAATCCTTACTTCATTTGTACTGGTCAGATCTTTAAGGTTAAGGTCTATAAAAAAAGCCTACAAATGTGGCTTAATTCGTGTATGAACATTTTTGGGAAGGGGTCAAACAATTCATACTAAAAGGGTGTGTAAATGTCCCGTGAACTTTATATTTGCTCTTCTAAATTCAAAACTTGATGAAAATTTTCAAAATTTCAAAAAACAAATTATACACGATTGTAGGTCTATAGCTTCTCTACAAATATGTCAGTGGTTTCATATTTTAAAATCTAACGAGGAAAAAAGTAGGTGCACTTCAATAAAAAAACTCAATAAAATTGATTTTTATTTAAAAAAAAAAAATAATTAAATTATGAAATAAGCCCGATTAAGCCACCTTTTGAGGCTTGAAACTTGATTAATACTTAATATATCTCTATGATTGAGATAAATAATTAATTGGGAAATGGTGATCTAAATTTATATTTAAAAATTATTGTAAAATTTTGAAAAACTTTATACTAAAAATGTGATTAAGTGGAAAATCAATTTGATTTTCGAAACTTTAAATTTAAAAGTTGATGAGATTTTGTTAAATATTGAGACAAAACTTACCAGGTATATTAGTCTATGTCTCCTCTAAAATAATTTCAACAAATGTTTTATGATTATTTCAACAGGTGCGGCGCTTATATTGGTTATATCAATGTTTTACAAAAAAAATGGATTTTGATTAAAATAAATGTTAAAATCTCAAAAAAAAAATTCACACAAAATGTATGTGTGTAAGTTCAAAATTTGATGAAAAATTTAACAATTAAAAAAAAAAACAATATACATGATTATGCTCCTCTAGTTGTTGTAGTTTTATAAATGTTGGGGAATTTAAATCATATAAATTTCAATCGATTCAAATATATTTTGAATTAGACAAAAGATTAAATAGTAATAAATTACTTTTTTGGTACTGTATGAGTTCTTTTATAGATAAATAATAGAAACTGAATAACTTCTTATTCTCATACAAATATAGCTTTATTTAAGACTAACGTTTTCGAGAATATCTTCTCATCTTCAGGTTTCTAAGCAAATTTGCAAGTTTGTATGAGAATAAGAAGTTATTCAGTTTCTATTATTTATCTATAGACAAAAGATCAAAAATGAGTTGTATCAATTAGCACTGTTCCACTCGATCTCAGAATGAGTGAATGAACCCAATGGAAAACAACAAATGGACATTTTTGGGATATTTATTAAATCAAATACTCTACTCTACCATATTATTTTATGTTATGTCAAATAAAACATTTAAATCGTGGTTAAACACTGGCTCAAGATTTAAACCCACCGACTTTTGCGGATTATCTTTAGTTCGACTATAGTTCAGTTTATTAAATGCTTGAATTCTTTATTGAACCTCAGTTAATCCGCCAAAATCAGTGAGGTTGACTCACGTTTTTACTCTCTATTTGAATTTATGTACCTAGAAAAATATTGTCAGAAGTGTATTATTTATGGCCCGCCTTAAGTTAACATATTCATAGCCCGATGATGGTATCGAGGTCTTAGCTTCTATTTGTATGATTCAGTAATCAATTTATTTTATTCACTCTTTCTCCATTAAAATTCAAGTCGCCATTTAAACTGGGAAATTTTCAAAATTCATAGAAATTTTGTGTGGTCAGTGTTCATCTTTTGTAAAGAAAGGAATGATCTAACGATTTTATATAAATATGGCGGCCGACTCTTTAGCGAATATAGACATTATTGGACCTTTTTATTTGTTTCTTTGGTGCAACAAAAACCTATTTTATGGGACAAATCACAAAATTTTTATAAAAATCGCGTCAGTGACAATGTTATGTGGGAAAAAAAAAGAAGATATTTTTCGTTTCGCCCCAGATGTTTTATTTCCGAAAAAAAATATCACCACTTATTTTTTTTTCGTTCAAAAGAACTGTATACTAGGCTTTAAACATTGTTTTTAGCATACCTACTAGCCTTCTGCTTTTAAACAGGATTTTTATAGATTTTTCTTTACGATTCCAAAACAAGTTTGTTTTTATATTTATCTTGAAATATAACACAAGAACTTATAGTCGAAACAATATTACCAGCCTTTACATCAAAATGAAAAAAAGTATTCAAATAACGACAATAAATTAATCAACTTTAATACACTACAATAATTAATGTAATTAAAATGAATTGTTTCGGTTGTAAACGAAAGTTTTATTAAATATAAAGGACAGAAATTAACACAGAATATTTCATTTCAAATTATTTCTTTCTATAATTTTTAAATAGCATTTTGAACAGATTAGAAGTTTTGCTACGCTCCAGATGACGAATAATACGAATATGAAGCGTTTCAACTTCATTATGCAGTACATTCTTATTAATCCAGAGTTTGTTCGGTAAAACCCGAATACGATAAAAAACGTGCAGTGTAATCTCGAGTGAACTAGGCCTAAGAACTAATTTTAAACTATTTATTTTTTTACCAGTTTTCATTGTTGGGGTAGTAAGTCAAAAGCATTATTGCTCGGGGATATAGCTCTTGCAACGTGACTACAGAAAAGATCAGCTTAAATAAGAAATTATTTGCTCTGTTTATGTTGGATCCATTGTTTAGAACCTAGTTGAAATCACAATGTAAAGTGTGTACGAGGGACTGTTTTAAGAAAAAATCAGAACTACCAAAAAATCATTGTTGAACAAAAATGAACCTTTTCCATTGTAAAAGTTTTTTATTTGACGAAGCCTGTTTATCAGTTGGATTTTTAATCGACACTTTCTTAATTTTGTTGTTCTTGCCGAGGGTAATTATACCGCGCTGGCTAAAAGAGTTTGCAATAAAACGCACCAAACATGAATCCGAAAATATTAAATTTTTGGAAAATCGAGATTTAATTATAAGAATTGATATATTAGATTCAGAATGGAAAAATACCCTAAAATCATGTATCATATGTCCAAATTGTATCAATATAATTTTTTAATTTTGATAAGTCATACCTCCCCATTTCCCCCTCCAAAAATTACCCGTGGGATACAGATACTTTTATGAACTCTTTTGATTCTTTATTCTTATGGTTAATCCAATATTCTCACCAAATTTTAAAAATGTAAGAATTTTTTTCCACATGTTTTTCCTATTTTAACTGGTTGCTGAAATGATAAATTAGCCGGATTTGTCTTATTTTTATGAGAAAGCGGGTTCATTTACTTTTTAATATCTTAAAAAGTAAAAGTCATAGAACCATTCGGTTTTCAGTTTTTGACTACAAATTGATAAGGGCATTGAATTTTGGAAACAAAAATAGTACTTAATTACGTGAAATTTTGCGAAAAAAAATATTTTTACCATTTTTTAAATTTTATTTTTCAAAATTTTGTGTTCAAACATTAATATTTCAAAAACTATTCATTAAAAGAACTTTATTTAAAAAGGCAATGAAAGAAGGGACTTCTAGCCTTTCATGAAAATATAACAGAGCATTTTACATGTTACCGTTGTTTTTTAATAGTTTTTTTTCTGTTTTAAGTAAATTTTTTAAAAAATTGCCCCTCCCACCGAACAGTCGCCACCAGGGACTGCAAGACTTGCATTTCTTTTATCAACCTTAATACACCTTTCGACTCATATAATTTTGTTTTTTGGTTCACTTTCGCTACCCAAATCTGCTGTGGGATCTTGGTCTATTAGACAAGATACATATATTACAGGTAATATCACTAGCGTGTTCATTTTTGCTCAGTTCTGCGCATGTTGTCAAAATCAATAGTAAAAAAAATTCAAATCAAACAATCACCACAAATTTGTTTTTGTTTACTGTGTACTTACGTAATCAAAGGGCAGCCGTCTTGAAATTTAAAAAGCTGCGCCTGATAATCCCTTAGATATGTGTACTGTGGATAGTAGAAACCTACATTGTGATTGAATATTGACATTCGAAGAAATACTGGCCGAAGAAAGAGCACAGTGTTCAACCATGACTACCAGGAAGGTGCTTTAGAGCTACCAATTTCAAATATCAACTACCAGAAAACATAACAACTACCACTTAAAACAGGCCCTGGTGTGTACTCTGACTCTGGTATTCTGTGTAATCCAAGGCAGCGTTGAAGACAATCGAACACCCGAATATTTTCAGTTTGCAATGGGCAACTTTAAACCACATCGGGCATCCATAGGCAATCTATGGTCAGATGAGGGCCATGTAGCAAATCAAATTCACCATATCAAGCCGCCTGCTATAAGTCAACCGTTTTGTCAGGGCGAAAGCTCTTCTTGGTCAGAGCAGCATTTAGGTATATGTCTATCTCAATGTAAACATTGATCCAGCCAGTTACCAAGGTACTTTACTACACTTTTATTTGCCAGTGGATGACCGTGTGACCCTACAATCACTAGCTTGTGCCAGTCATTTCTCGTATCCCTTTGAGACGCCACGCAACGGAGTCCTAAACAAAATAGTTTCTTGTTTCTGAAAATTAATATTCAACTTCCAGTCATCGTATTGTCACTGAATCTTGTCGCTTAGTGCAAGAGAACTCTAATGTCCTTATCTTTTGGGGCTGTTGTTGTTGTATGGAGAAACAACATATATAAGCTTACGGCAGCAGCACTTGGAAAGTCAAACTCGCCACAAAAAAAAAACCTTAAACGTTTAGACGTTCGTGAATAGATGTCTGCAACACATCTTGAGGATTTTCTGGCCCAACCATATCTCACATGATAAACTTCATGCAAGAGCAGGTCAGAAACCCATCGTCTATATCATACGAAGACGTGAGTGGCAGTGGATTGGACATACACTTCGAAAAGTTAACGAGTATATTGCAGGTTAAGCGATACAATGGAACCCTCTCACGCAGAGTGAAAGACAACAAGGCTGACCTAGAATTACTTGCTGAAGAACGGTCGAAGAATTATCAGCGCAACTGTGTAAGAAGTGGTGTGAGCTGAGATACATCCCTAGAAACCGTAGACGAATGCGCTTAGGAGTAGTGTAGGCTATATATCCTGGAAGGGGAACTATGCAAGGACGTAACGGGTCTGAGGACCTACATAAGTAAATAAGTAGATTTAATACCCTAACCAATGAGCAACAGCCAAAGATCTTATAAATCTCCCCTGTTATGCCCCTGTTTAGATTAGCGCTGGCCACGAGACGAGACTCTGCGAGACTTTTGTAAGTCTCGTCTCGGTCTCGTTGAAATCGAAAACTTTCAGTCTCGTCTCGGTTTCGTATAATTGAGTCTCGTCTCGTCTCGATCTCGTCTCCAAAAATAAGATTTACGGCCAACTTGTTGTTATTGGAACGAAATATTTTCGATTATAGTTTGAATACGTAGGTAGAGAAGAAAATAAATATTTAACTGAAATTGGATTTTTTAATTTATTAAACCCTCTGTAAATTTTGGTCCAAATATACAGTCTCGTCTCGGTCTCGTCTCGGTTGCTTAAAAGCCAGTCTCGTCTCGTCTCGTCTCGTCTCGTCATGCGAAACCGAGATCGAGACGGAGACTTTTCTTTTCTCGTGGCCATCCCTAGTTTAGATTGAGAAGATTGACTACGGACTGTTGTGTACCATTGTGGTTACATTACAAACTGTGAGGCGCCTCAAAATACATTGAAACAACAACAACAATATCAATAAATTCCGCATTGAAAGAATAACAAAGTATAAACTCACGAGTCCGGTTTTTATATTTTCATTATGCCTCACGAAACCCCTTACCGCGCACTTCTCTTAGCTACAAACTGGCGTGAGTCCGTACACAAACTTCCCAATCTAAAAAGGGTATATGATACCATTCATCGTCAAGAGCTCTATCTACATGAAGGTGACCGATCCCATATTTTGTTCGCATTATCTGTCATTTCTTCATCAGTTGTTAATCTGTCCGTCTTTAAAACTTGCTGTAACATTCCATCTGAAACACATTATTTAAAAGCGTGTTTATTACACCAATTTCTCTGAAATTAAGTTTCGAAATTAATTTGTCAGCTCAACCTCATATTTCACTTGGAAAAATGACTTTTCATTTGCGCTTTGACGATAACAATAGTCTATCAGTTAATAGGTATAGATTAAGCTTAAATTCTCTCCTGTATATTGTATACCTACCAAACAACCAAAGGAGTAGAAACTTATACTATCTTTTCTCCTTATATTTAAATTTTATAGCGAACCTCCAATTAACAAAAATTAAGTTCAACATTTGTAGTCATCAATTTAAATAAAAAATTTGTGGCTTCCTCGATGAATCCTTATCCTCACTCAAGTGTTCATCAACCCACAGTACCGTTGTCAGGACTTAAAATGGAACTATATCAACTTTCAACGGCGCGGCGTGCCCTCTGTAGGCCTTCAAACACACACTGTGCCAAACATGAATATCAACTCCTTAATCGGATTTCGCCAAAAGGACCCTTGTCAGTAGCAGCGATGTCAAACATTCCCGTCTCCATCATCGTTTGCCGTTGTCATTTTAGCATCTTTCGTATATATGCATATTGCTTTACGTGACAAAAATATGAAACAAAAAACACTCTAAATATAGAGGAATTCATGCAAAACTCAGACTCAGTTCCGAAATCACATACACAGATTCTTTTCCGTCCTACTATGCCTTGAATATACACTACTAGCTAGTGGGTTGGGTGCGTATACCATTCATATACCTAGCACCGAAAATATCCTGAAGGGATTCTCTTGTCTCCCCTATTTTACCAAAAACTCGAACTGGATTATTGAGATTTGAGAGTGCCAAACAATAGGTCACCGATATGGAAATAAATGGCATTTTGAATCGATTTGCCGGGCAACATCAGGGGTAAGGCTAATTGTTGAATTGACGAGCCCGGAATGGTTGTTGTTTGTAAATAGCTTCATTATGTAAATAAATTTTGTTTGCCAAAATATTGCTGCTCCTGCCACTGTTACTTTCCTTGTCCTGTTTCAGCAATAAAGACTGAAAAAAGGATCCTTCTTAATTTCATTTGAATGGCCAGTATGGATGCGGATTTGTTTTTGTTGATTATGTTCGGATATATGAGTGGGTACCTATATTACGCTTTATGCACCTTGTCAACAAAGAATTTTGTGCGTTCAATTACCAAAGGCAAACTCATTTCTTGTAGTAATGTGCGGTCTCAGGAATATGAAGATATATTACTGAGTAGGTATTAAGTATTATCTTCTAAAATAGGAACAATGCAGATATTTTGTTCTAGTATTTTTGAACCAAATGTTGATGCTGATTCTATAAAGGATACTAGCCGACCCATGCTCGCGTTGCTTCGCAAACTTTAAAAAATAATATTTTGTTTGCTAAAAGTACATAATATTAGAGGAGTTTGTTTATATTTGCATACCTTCCTACCTACATACCTATGTATTTTTTTAAAGCTTCCGGAAACACAATGTTTTTGCAGTTTAGGCATATTGTTGAATTCATTTGAATTTATTCATAACATTTTCCCTTTTTAAATATTCGCCAAACACCATTCAACTGCTTTAATATTAATTGTACCTCTTTCTTTTAATACACACGACTCTAAACTGTATTTCGCGTCATTTTAAGATCTCAATCTGAAGATCCGACCATTAGAAGCCAAGTTATACGCCAAGTTATAATCATAGCAGTCACACTATGAAAGGAAAGATCTTTCTGAAAGCGCTCTTTACTTTCAAGAAAGCAAATTTTCTGAAAGCACTTTTTGGGTCGTCACACTATGAAAGCGAAAGGGTTTTCTGAAAGTGTTTACTAAAAATCAAATATATAAATAATATGTGTACCTGTACCTACATAAAATACAATACATTCATAACGTGTGATACATCGATGGAAAGGTGGCACTTCCTAGGTCACGTAGCTACGTGACAGTTTTTAGTCTCTACGGAGCTTAATTCAGCCGAAAATCGCGGTTAAAGACAAAAATATGTCGATTTTGAAAAAAATTGTTTTTCATTTCTCGCCTCATACATGGATTGAAAGGTGGCACTTTCTAAATCAAGTTTCGCGGGATAGAAGTAGCAAATGTAGGTAATCAAAAAACGTTACCCAGTAAACTGCGTTGCGGAAAACATAATGATCCCACAAATTGCAGCTGATAGAAGCGCATTCCACAAGCAGAATGCGTTTTCTGAAAGTGATTTGATTTCTTGAAAACGCTTTTAGGAACTAGGCACTCGGTGATAGTTTTTTTTTTTTTTTGCGAAAGTGTTTTCAAGAACGCAAACCACTTTTAGAAAACGCTTTGAAAAAATATGTGACCTTTTGATATTCACATATTGAAAGCTTTGCTTTCAGAAAACTTTTTTCTTTCTGAAAGTACCTACTTTGCTTTCAGTATGTGACCTCATCTTAAAGGTTTAAAAATTGAAAAAAATAGTCAACATTTTTGTTGGGCATCAGTACCTGGAGTGGTGCTCTTCGTATGTTCCAAGGCTTTTAATTCCCTCGCATAAGCCTGCTGCACGGGTTAGAAAATGAGCTCGAGAGCCTACGTTCATTCGATATGTCATCAATCAAGTCTGGAGCAAACGCAATTTTATTGAACTTTATATTTTGCTATTTTCAATAAATTAATATTTCTTAATATTATCTAACTTATAAATCAATATTATTAACAATTTTCATGAGGGCTTTTTTGTAAGGAATTCATGAAACGTTCGACAAAACAAACCCCAAAACGTACTTTTAACCTTGGATAACTATTGGCGCGCACATGATTTGGCAATGGACTTCCGCGACAGTATTTCTTATGCCAAAATAAAGACAATTATTGCGTTTAAAAACCTTCACTTGAATTTTTTTGGCAGAAAAAGTACAATTTGCCTGGTCTAATCGTAATGTTAGGGAAAATTATTATCTCGACTTCGATTTACTTATATACCATATAGTACAGTACCTATATCGCAAGTAAAAAAGTCATCCTTTCACAAAAAGAACTTTAACTTTCATAAGGCTGATTGTATCTTTTCAGTTTTAATTTCTTTATATTCAGCGTTAAAAAGTAGATTAAAATCATGAGTAGTGTGCTTTTATTGTACCAATACAAATATTTCAGCATGATAAACTCCCACCTCCCGCTCCTTCACCCCTGTTTTTTAATGCTCCTATACAAAAAGCCAATTCGTGGATGCCGGGGGACTTTGGATATGTTGTTGAGGATTAATTCATTTTTGACCACTCGAATCCTATCTTTCTTGGACTATATAGCAGGTTTGATCAAATTCCCGAGTTAATTCTTTTAACGAGTATATCGTATTGACATAAGCTTCCATTTGCTTTCGCCTATTTTAGTCGAGTCTTTGTTTTCGTCAATTTTTTGAGATTCAATAGATTTTTTCTTGAGAACACACTGATTTATTCTTAAGGCACAACCTGCTTAAAGCCATATTTTTAATCTGTCGCTGTTGTATGTGCCCTGATAAGTGGCTTTACAAGGTTATTATGCGGTGGGGTTATAGTTATAAGAATTCCGCTTAAGTGAACAGAAGAACTCTTCACTTTTATACAAAATTAAATAAAATAAAACAAAATTAATTTATTGACAACGATAGACCAGTGAATGTAAAATACAGTCTTTAGCAGTAAACTTAACCATTGTACTAGATTAATGTTAACCTTTTATTTTGTCCAATTTTTAAGGATGAACCACAGGGAATAAGCGGCAGTAAAAGAAAAAAAATCTTGTTTTTGAACCGATATCAAACAAATAATTTACAGCCCCTAACTAAAAATAGTATCCGCTCCTTTATAAGAGATGGCACCCGCTCATGAATTAAGAACTTATCCATTTGATAATTTTTCCTATTAATAAACAGTTTCTTGCTCCATGATATCTTTCCGGTCTTTATCATTAAAAGCGTTGTAAGCCTGCAGCACTTCCTCAACTTGTAGAAACATTCTTCTACGTGTGTCACATGTAGGGCTGCCAGATTTTATTTGGTGAATATCGGGACGCCATGGACCGAAAACCGGGACAAATCGGGACATTAAAAATATCTATTTATACAAATCTTAAATGCAATGGCGCAAAATTTTAGTCGATTTAACACGATGTTAAATCATTTTTAATTAATAAATTTAAAACGAGCTTAGCATTGCTCTCATAACAACCTTTTACTTAAATTAAAATATATTAGGGCATATTCATAGTCATTTTAGACCTGGGTCTAAGTTAAACATAGCTTTGGTTGAATTTTGGGGCGTTGATTCTATTTATTTAAGGTTATCATTTCAAAATATTTGAAGCTATTTGTGTAGTATACTAACTTAATTATCTTATAAAAATATAAAACCAACAATTTGTAATTAAAATCGGTCTGTATTCATTGAGCCAAAATTGTCTTAAACTGTAGTTTAGTTAAACCTGGGTCTATCTGCGACTATGAATATGCCCCATTTTGTTTATTTAATATCGTTCTGTATCCTCTTACCATCGTTATGACACCTCTTACCATTTTTAAATGTCAAAATGAGGTATGCTTGCGTATTTTTTGAGCGAGTGGCACTTTTTTGGACGTGTTCTACAAGTTTAAAATTTAGAAAATTTTACTAAACTGTTTTAAAATTAGAAAAATGTTAAGTAGTATCATGCTTAACCCTTAAAACTAGAATGTTTAAAATTTTGAACAATATTTTTTGACTAAGGGGGCAGTTATAGCTATCATTAAAAAACCATAATTGAAAATATTAATTGACAATTTTGAGAGATTTTGAAGCAAAACTAAATGATTATTTTGATGCCAAAGTAAAGCTAATTGACTTAATAATTATTTCAAGTTAAAACAAAATTCAATTTGGCACAACTTTTCTCATAAAATGACTTTTAACTTTTCAATGATGAACTACCTTACCAATGATCATTGAAAAAATTAAAAGTAACGTTATGGGGAAGATATTGGTCAAAATTAATTTTTGGAGGAGAAATAATTTTGAAGTCGTAAACTATCTTTCTGCATTAAAATATTTAATGATTAAACTTTCGAAGGGTTCCAAAATCAACAGCTAACTTTTTCAATGATGGTTTTAAATGATAGCTATAACTGAACTCGATGCACTATCCGACTTCATCCAGAGAATTATTTCCCATTTTCCGCACAGTGAAATCGTTGTTACGGGCGATTTCAATGTACATAATTCTTCGTGGCTACGCTATTCGGGTCAGACAACACCTGAAGGAAGGTACGTCGAGATTTTTGCTGAGTTAAACAACTTAACTCAGCTTGTTGACGAGCCTACTCGGATTCCTGACGTTGCAGGTCAATCCGCTAACACTCTAGACTTGTTCCTTACCTCTGACCCTGATAAATACACTATTAGTATATTATCGCCTCTAGGCACATCAGACCATTGTGCCATATCTGCAAATTTCTCATGCCAACAAAATCCAGTTAGAGGAAAAACTCCCAAGAGAACCGTTTGGCAATGTGAGAAGGCCAACTGGGACGGTCTCAATGATTTTTTCAGGAGCTTTAACTGGCCACTATGCTTTCTCGATAGTGACGTAGATGCCAGTACAGATATGATCACAAATTTAATTCATTGTGGAATGAGAAATTTTATCCCGAATAGGGTAAAATCTTTCAAATCCAAAGAACACTCATGGTTTGATTCGAGCTGTAAAGAGGTTATCAGGATCAGAGAAGTAAGCTTCCGTTGTTATAAAGCCAACCCTACTGAGGAAAACCGGAAAAAGTTTCAACAAGCTAGAAAGACCTGTAACGTTCATATTCGACGAACCAAATTTTTACATGATCAAAAGTTACGGCAAAAAATACTTCAATGTCCCAAAGTGAGTAAAAATTGTTGGTCATTTGTAAAAAACATACGAAACACCACCTCGTCCTCGGTTCCAACGTTCGTCTTCAACGATACTCCTTTTGTCAGCTCAATCGATAAAGCCAATTTGCTTGCAGCACAGTTTGCTGTTAATTCGACGCTGCAAGAAAGTGTTCTGATTCCTCCTGTACTTGAGAGCGTAAATGATTTTATGGGACAAATCTTCTTTCGCACTCGTGCAGTTGCTAGAGTTCTAAAAGATCTCAACGTACACAAATCCGTTGGTCCGGATAGTATCCCTCCCATTGTTCTGAAGAGGTGTTCTTCAACGCTGGCAAAACCACTGCGTAAGTTTTCCATCTGTCCTACTCTACTGGTCTCTTTCCGAGTGGATGGAAAACAGCATTTGTCCAGCCTGTCCCTAAAAAAGGCGTGTCTTCTTCCCCCTCCAACTATCCTTCTTTCCAAGGTCATGGAAACGCTGATTAATTTTCAGCTAAAGAAATATCTCGAAGAACGAAAGCTTCTTAATGACCGGCAGTACGGCTTTCGTAGCAATAGGTCCACTGGTGATCTGATGGTTTATCTCACCGAACAGTGGTACAAATCTTTACATCGTTTTGGAGAAAGTAAGATTATTGCGCTTGATATTTCAAAAGCATTTGATAGAGTTTGGCATCAAGCTGTCTTATCGAAAATGAATGCATTTGGTATTGATGAATCTCTTCTTCGTTGGATTAGAAATTACCTTTCGGACCGCTCAATACAAGTTGTATTGGACGGTTTCAAGTCTGAAATCCACAAAATAAATGATGGTGTGCCCCAGCGCTCCGTTTTGTCTGGGACCCTCTTCCTAATATTCATAAACGATCTCTTATCTGAAACTTCTAATTCATTAAACTGTTTTGCTGACGACAGTACCCTCAGCTTTTCATATTCGTTTCTTGATTCACATCCATGTCCTTCGGATGTGGGACTTGAACGGCAGCGTATGATAAGCTCATTAAATTCTGATCTCGACAGTATTGTCCAGTGGGGAATAAAAAACCGTGTAGAATTTAATGCTTCTGAAACTCAATGCTGTCTCCTGTCGTTAAAGCGGAACCCACCCCCCAATGCTGCTTTCCATGAGCGGCACTTGCATAGAGGAAACTGAACAGCTTTCAGTCCTCGGTATGTGCGTCACAGACCACCTTTTGTGGAATGACCACATATTTGACATCGCCAAAAATGCTGCTAGGTGTTTAGGTTTTCTCCGTCGATGCAAGAAATGTTTCTCCCCCTCTGATCTGGCTGTGATCTACAAAGCCTTTATTCGTCCAAAACTTCAGTACAACTCCCATATTTGGGCAGGTGCTCCAATAACCCAATTGAGTATATTGGATAGAATTCAAAGGAGAGCTCTTAAAATGATAGGTGAAAGAACTATAACGGAAACGTTTACATCTCTGGAGCACCGTCGAAATGTTTCATGCCTTTTAGGAATGCCCATCAGTTTACCCTTGAGCCCAACTTCGGACGTACAGTTAAGTACAGAGAGTCTTTCTATAGTCGCACTATACGAATGTTGAATGCTCTACCTAGCTCTATCTTCCCCTCCCATTGTGATCTACAGACATTCAAAACCAATGTACATCGGTTTCTCCTTTCAAATCCCCTCCAACCTACCTAATCGCTCGTGCTGTGTTTTTCACTTTAATGGTATTCACAACCCCTTTAACGCGCGCTAAATATATATAAAAAAAAAACTGGCCCCTAAATAAGAAGTACCTACCGAATTGCAAAATTTTGACAAAATCAAAAAAGCCAATAGCGAGATATTCGGAAATATCGCAAAACTAGTAAGAAACCGGTAATTTGCACAAAAAACCCAAACATTTATTCCATTTCTTCGATTTATTTTTGGCTAAGACTTTTGCAGTGGTATAAAAACTGTTTAAGGGATTACATGTACGAAGTTTTATCAAAACCATTACAGCCGTTTTTTTTTAGAAAACTTAAAAAAAACCGCAATTTTTGTATGACCGTTCTATCCAGATAAGCTGAAACAAAAAATTGAATCTCACTTCTAGGGAATAACAGAATGTTTCACACAAAATTTGAAGCAAATCCACCGATACGCTTATGCTCTAGCTCGATATAAATCGAGACGCAATCAAACCGACGGACGCAGTGGGGCAAGATACCCCGAAAACTGGAATTAATTCATTTTAAAAGCTAAATTATTTGTTTTTGATTATGAACCGACTATTAATACTGAATAAAACACATTTGCTCGTTTCAATATCCTTTTTTCCTTGCTTTATAACGATTTAAAAACTTTTAAACACAAATTATGCACCAAATTTCATATACATTTTTTTTTAAAACTTTATGTACATGGATAATTAAAAAAAAAAAAAAAATAGGTAAGCAAATACGTTAGTTCTCAATTAAAGCAAACATTTTAAAAAATTGATTTGTGTGATGAGCAATCGTCATCACTTTTTAAGTTTTTACTGAAAGTCTGAAGTGAAGATCATCCTGAATTGGACAAATAATTAAATCAAAAACTGCTTTCGGAAAAGTTTTGAGTTGTTTTTACGGAAATTGCCTTAAGCTTGAAATTAGAGGATCAGATGTTACCAGCATTAAATTAAATTAAAAAAAAAGCATTAAATTAAAAATAACCCCTTTTTGAAATTTGAACAAACGTTCAATCGTGTGATTCATCAGAGCCTGAACAGTGACTTCAGCGGAAGATGCAGTAACCTGTATACATTCTGAATCTGGATAGCTTTTTTTTTTTTTGCATCTTGAATTATTTTATATGAGGAAAATCTATTAGGGTCTTTATTTCATATAACGTTGTATTTATTGTACTTGTATTTTCATACGCTTTTTTATAACTATCTGCACGGTTAGGTGAACGCAATACGTCTTCCAATAACTTTGATGAAGACGGATGACCCTCAGCTCTTAAGCAGCGTCCATATTATGTTGATCTGTGTATATCAACAGTGCTGATCAACAATGTTGAATTGATGTGGACGAAAATGAAATGGACGTAGATAATTGAGTAGGTACCTACTTAAATTTGTGTTTGCATTGACGCTAGACAGTATACACTTAAACACGTACACACTAGCATGTTTATCGACAGTTTAAATCATTAATGTTGGTCGGCATAATGTGGACGCTGCCTTAGATTAACCTTTGCAGCGAATCCTAATTCAACTGCAGAAAAGTTGGTTACCTTTGTGTCCGGGCATTGGGTGCGATCTTGAAGGTGTAATTTTAAATAATACAATTTTTTTTCTAATGTTGGCTTTCCAGACAATTTCATGATTTCAAATAACTCCATCCGTGTTAAAAATAAATCATTCGTATATGAACCTGCACCAAAAAGCGAGATCCTATATTAAAATTGCCTAATGTAGTAATTAACAAAAAAAAAAATAAAAAAAAGAGCACATATGAGCACCCGATCTTTTTAGAACTCCATAGACAATAAGTCTTGTCGGCCATCCTGTGTGACCGCTTAAAACCTTTTGTCAACGATCTGATCGGCCCCTATCAGTGCGGTTTTAGGCCAGGCAAGTCAACCGTCGATCAAATGTTCACACTTCGACAGATTTTAGAAAAATCCCGGGAATTCCAGATCGATGCACTCCATTTTTTTATCGATTTTAAAGTCGCGTATGATAGCGTGAAAAGGGACGAATAATACAGAGCCATGTCGAGTCTCGGCATCCCTGCCAAACTCGTCCGCCTGTGCAGGATGACGATGGAGAAATCTCGCTGCTCCGTCAAAATTGGTAAGAACACCACCAATTCCTTTGATGTTGAGAAAGGATTGAGGCAAGGCGACGCGTTATCATGCAGCCTATTCAACATCGTTCTTGAAGCCATTGTACGCAACGCACATGTCAACACCAGCGGTACAATCTATCAAAAGTCCGTTCAATTGCTTGCATATGCGGATGACATAGACATTGTCGGCAGAACGAAGCGAGCTGTGGCAGGGGCATTTGCGAGCATTGAATCGGAGGCGGCTAGAATGGGATTGGCGGTTAATGAGGACAAGACGAAGTATATGCTGTCATCGAGAGAGGAATCTCAACATCGTCGACTCGGGCAAAATATCACGATGGACAGATATAACTTCGAAGTTGTCAAGGACTTTGTCTACCTGGGCTCCACTATTACATCGCAGAATGACATCAGTGCAGAGATCAAGCGAAGAATTACTCTTGCCAACCGCTGTTTCTTCGGTCAGAGAACCAAGGAGACTTTATACAAAACCCTAATCATCCCGGTCCTGCTTTATGGGTCAGAAGCATGGACACTGAAAGATTCGGATAAAAATCTGCTAGGGTGCTTTGAGAGGAAGATTCTTCGTGTGATTTTCGGTCCGGTGTGTATCGAAGGAGTATGGAGGAGAAGATTCAACGACGATCTATACGGGCTATACAGCGACGTTGACCTGGTCAAAAAGCTGAAAATACAGCGGCTGAGATGGCTGGGGCACCTGGAGCGTATGGACAGCAACGCACCTGCCCGACGAGTCTTCGAATCCAACCCCGATGGGGTACGCAGCAGAGGAAGAACCCGTAACAGGTGGTGCAATCAAGTGAAGGACGACATCAAAGCACTCGGTGTGCGCAACTGGAAGCGGCTAGCTAGGGACAGAGCTGACTGGAGGGGCTTGTTAGTTCAGGCCGAAGCCCATCCTGGGCTGTGAGCGCCATCAAAAGTAAAAGTAAAGTAAAGTAAAGTAAAGTAAAGTAAGTATAGACAATAAGTCAAGTTACATGAAAATACTAAAATCTGAATGTGGAAGCGTGTGGAAACTAACTTTAAGCTTAACCTTTTAGAAAAAATCTTAATTAGCACCTAATAGTTATTTACACTCGAGTTTGGATATAAAACAGAACAAAATATTTTCATGATCTTAAATTTCTTATTAAAATATTAAATAACACACCTGACGCTGTCGATTCCATGTTCAATCAAAATTATACCGTTATTTTTAAGAAAAATACAGATTGTTAAACTTTTAACTTTAAAAATTAATTCCGACATTGCCATGTAGGTCGCCCCAGTGTGGGACGTCGAAAATTAGTTTTTGGACTTCTACATTAACATAATGTTAGTTTTGATTAAAACCTGGAATTTTGTTTTTTCGCCACAAAACCAATAGTTACTCTATATAGCAAGTAAAAATGGAATGTCAGGTCAAAATCGGGACGTCTGGCAGCCCTATCACATGCCAGCACTTGTATCAAATGGTTCTTATAAAATGTATCCTTGGATATGTGAGAAGTTATCATTTCTTAAAACAATGAATTCGGTATTTCGAATTTATCACATGATGCAACTACACATTTATTGATCCTTACACGCTACTTGTAGTAAATGTTTTTGTACTCCAAAAAAACCTACTTCAAAATACATTTTAAAACATATCAAATTTACAGTAAATCGCAAACGGCCTCTGGCAGTATAATCAGAACAGTTTGAATACGAAACACCACTCTATATACCTACAACAAACCAAACACATATTATGTATTGCAAAAATTGTTAGAAATCACGTCCTTGGCCCTCCAACAAATTCCAACTGATAAAAAGTATTTCAAAAAATTGTTTCACTTACATTTGCATATTAAATTTCCATTCGAAATGATGAAAAGAGAATTCCCTATCGAAATAAATATAATTTTTTTTTTTTTGTTGAGAGGTTCGTTTTTTGTCTGTGTCAATTCATGTTGTAGCTTCATGTTCTAGATAAATTCTTCGACTTTCAAATCTATTTGCAGTGGATTTTCGATGTTTTCACGTTCCGTTCACATTCCATTACTCATTCCAAAAATTTTGGTAGCATGAGTTGAGTTATAGCTTTTTCAATGTCCCTGTTTTGATGCTGTCGGGAGCGGCTAAAAGTATGTTTGGGGTGGTGACTGGTGACTGATAACCATAAAATATAAATAAAGAAAGATGTATGTATGTATGGATGTAGGTATGTTGTGTTATGAAACAAATCAACTAATATCCATGCTAATATCATCTGATCAAAGTTACACTCACAAAATGTTTACAATGTCCAGTCCACCAGTGTATTGTAAAGATGTCTTTTTTCCATGAATTTAGTATGCAAGGGATGTTCGTAATATTTTAGTAAGTAGGTTTACGTAGGTATAGCTAAAAACATTATTATGATTTTTGTTTTTGCTTAAATCAAAAGTCTACCATGAATTTTAATGTTGCTTTTTTGTTTTTGGTGAATTGTTTATGATATTTAATTAAAGAATGCAAATGAGTGAGATGTAGGTATGTTTGTAGAGTTAAAGTGAGTAGAGTTAAAAATGATATTTGAAAAAATCTTATTTACTTTTGGATAAAATTTCTTTAAGTTCTTTTTGAATAAATTAATGAATTCATAATCGTAACTAGTAATGCTTAAATAAATAATACACACTACTAAAAATTTAAACAATGTTCCAATGACATTACAATCAAGAATCGAAAGCAACTATGAGAACATCTAAACATGTTGCAATAGTGTGTTTTAGCGGAAAGTAAAATATACCTTTTAAAACCTAGCAATTATTTTGGTGTAATCGCTGTTGATACCTAATCAAATATGGGCAATGATTTTAAATTATTTTTAACGCTGATTCAAAAAAAATCCTTTTAAAGAGAAAATTAACGTATTTTCCACCACGTACAAGTTTCTACGGTATTTTTATACAAAACATTTTTACCAACTTAAAGCTTTACATTTCCGGCCCCCTAAAACACACACATGACAAATAATCTCAATAGCCCAGGAATTTTGTGCAAAAATCCTAAATTTTGGTAATAGGTTTAGGATTTTGATGGGTTGTAGAGCTATTTAAAAGAAGTATTTGAGGAATTATCCTGGCCTCTAGCTCTTAAGCAATCTGCGTTATCAGCGTTTGAAAAAAAAAACTGGTGATGACAAAAAAAAAAAATTAAATATAATGGTACATTCCACAAACTTCTAAAATATCTCAAAAAATACATAATTAAATTTTGTATCATGGTACATTTTTTTCTTTTATATCTTAAATCCAAAAATTAGTAAAAGTTTTATTCAAAGTTAAAAAATTGAAATTTTCTAAACTTGTTTTGGGGTTGTTTCCCTTTAAAATGCAATTTTTAATAAATATAAATAAAACTAAAAATACAATTTTGTTAACCAATCAATTCAACGTCGTTTCTTACAAGCTTGTATTATGTACCCTTCTGTAGAAAAAAAACATTCTATTTAAAGACAAATCACGAAAAAAAATTGAGGTATAAATTTAAAAAAATACAACGGTACATTTAAGAAAATTTTTAAATACGTCAAACGATGCAGAACTGAATTTAGAAGAAGATAGTAAACATTTTATTTTATTATGTACCGTTAAGTCTGTCAATTTGTTGTAAAAACTGAAAAAGTGAACATCTTAAACAATTTGTTAACAATATTTACTGTTAAAACGGAATTGTAAACAAAATATAACAAAATAAAAAAACTCACTTTTTTCACTGTTAAATTCAACATTGTTTGAGATATTTTTGAGATTTTTCCTCCAGATATATCTTGAATAATTTCAATAAAATGTATAAGGAACCATGAACAAAAACTTAAATGTTTCAAATGATAAAAAAAAATATAACGGTACATTTCAGAAAGCTGAAAAAAATTCAAATGATGCAAAATGTACTAAAGCATAAAACTGTGTACATATTTTTTTGTATATTACGACCTTAAGTTTTAAAAAAATTTAGTAAGCGTTGAAAAATTGAAAATCTAAAAAAAAAACATAACGGCGCAAACAAAAAACTTGAAAAACACATCAAAGTACGCAAAATTATATTTAACATAAGATAAAAGAATTTTTTTTTTTAAAGTGTCTTAAACTTGGTAAAAATTTTATAAAACGTTGAAGAAGTAAAAACTTAGCATTTTTTTTTACAGTTCTTATCGTTCCAATTTAACAGTCCAAGGATTTTTATAAAAAAAAAAAGTAATTTAGTTTGTTTATTATTCGATTTCGCATTGTTTAAAATATGTGTGTATAGATAAAATATTTTACGTTCTCAAAATATTTTGAATTTATTCAAGAGACAACCATGAAAAAAAATGATTTTTCTAAATAAAAAAAAAGAAAAAAATACAACGGTACATTTCACAAAGATTCAAAATATCTCAAATGATGACTAATTTAACTCAGTTTAAGAAAATGTAATACTTCTTTTTATAAAGAACCGTTAAGTTGGAAAAATTGTCTTTGAAAGTTGAAAAAAAGAAAATGTTCATTTTTCTTACAATATTTACTATCGAAATTGAATATCCAACGGTACTGAATAACACTAAAAAAAAATATTTTATTTAGTTAATAATTTTATTTTCCGTCTTTTATGATATTTTGCAGGTTCCTGACAAAAAAAAATCGAAGAAAACAATGAAAAAGAACATACTTCAGTTATACATAGATTTTTATCAATATTTTATCTGCTTAAATGTTAGTTTTTTGTTTCTGGGCACATTATAGTTTATACATAAATTTATTTAACTAACAAATTTATAAGTAATACAAAAATTTGAATTAAAACTCATTGGGGCATATTCATAGTCATTTTAGACCTGGGTCTAAGTTAAACATAGCTTTGGTTGAATTTTCGGACGTTGATTCTATTTTTTTAAGGTTATCATTTCAAAATATTTGAAGCTATTTGTGTAGTATACCAAGTAAATTATCTTATAAAAATATAAAACCAACAATTTGTATTTAGAATCAGTCTGTATTCATTGCGCCAAAATTGTCTTAAACTTTAGTTTAGTTAAACCTGGGTCTATATGCGACTCTGAATATGCCCCATTGGCATCTACTTCGGTCGAATGGTCTTCTTCGCCAATGGTATTATAGAAGGATGATCCCTGGCAGGTTCCACACATAACTGAACATAACATTCCTGATCGCCTACATTCGCATCTTCATGTACATTGTGTCCAACAGTTACAAGATATTTAAGTAGATGTTCTGGAGCTGGTGGCAGATCTGTTGTAACAGGAATTAATCCGCTTTTGACGGATTTCCAACCCCAATCGGTTGGTTCCAAGGCATTTATCAGCCAAGCTTGTACTTGATGATACACACGATATGAATGCTTATCTGCAGCAGCTTTAGTTGGAGGAAGACAAGCTAAATCAAATTTAGAATGTAACTGCATATAAGCAATCACCCTGTTGTCAGTAGCGGATCCAGGGGAGTGGCTATAGGGGCTAAAGCCCCCCCCACAGCCGAATCATAAAATAATTTGAAATATAGAAAGCAATACATTACAACGTGTAGAATTTTATATTCCGTCTAAAATATTGTTAAGTTATGAAATTTGATGGACAAAATAAGGTGGTTGGGGCTGAACTATTTGCATGCATGTTATGTAATTTTTTTTCTAAGCCCTAAGATTGGGGCTAAAGATTGAAGCGAATTGGACAAAAACTAAGTTGGGGGCTATGAATATGGATATTTTTAATGCAACGACAATCTTTCTCTAAAAATTAAACCCAGAAAATTGGGACGAAAAAAAACAGCTTTGGCGCAATAAGGTCTGAGAATATTGGACAAAAAACCTAGCCACGGGTTAAGCAACTTACTTCCTAAAAACCAACCTTATTCCAGAGAGTTTTGGGGGCTCAAGTCTATAGGGACTGTCAAAGTCCGAAGTTGGGGCTAAGGCTTGAAGAGATAAGTAAAAAGAGATAAAAATGGTCGGGGCTTTACATTAACGTGTCAAATGCCCCAACTGTATATACTAAAAACAAAGCTAATTTACCGAAAGAAACGCATTTGAGGCTTAAACCATTGGAGAACAACGGGATGCCAAGTTAAGTGTATGTTTAATAATTGGCTGGGCTTAGAAATTTTCGGGGCTACGTTTTCAAAATTTGAAAGGTCCAAGGCAAATTGTACATACAAAACATAGAAATTCTCTAGTCAAGGAGCCAAATTCCAAAAGCGTGAGTTTTCTCTGTGCGCGCTCAGAAAATCATGCAAAAGCAAATGAATATTTGCAATCCCTCTAGACTCAGTGACGTGCAAATTTGTCGACATATTTTTTTAGCATGAGTACCTATAAAGCGTATGCAGCTTATACACGAAAACTCATTCACGCTGGCAGAATTGGGCCGCGGCTTATTTCTTAGAGCAGCTTTGTCTTATGTCGTAAAGTGTCAGTTTGAACAAAATAGTTTTTTCTCTTTGATTTGGATAGTTCAGGAAAAATGAGATCTTAGAGGACTAATACCGTTTCAAAGCACATATATGAGCTTTTGCCAGTACGAACACTCAAATATAATTTTTCTGAACTAGCCAATTAAAAACAGTTTTCAAATCTTGTCAAAAATGGGAAGTTCAAAACATACCCACAGCCAATTTAAAAATATAACTACATAATGTAGGTACCTAATCAAAAAAAAATCACAATTAAATACCGTTATTATTTTTTTCTCAACACCCACAGGGTGGTATATGTCTGAAAAGTCATATAATGGTATTAGGTACAATATAAGTAAGTATCACACTCTATTGGAATTTTGTGAAAAAAGGGTGCGATTAAAATCTTCTCAAACACAGTTAAACAAATTTTGTATGTAATTCTAAAAATGAGGTTTTCTGCACTTTTGAATGCTTAAAACTGGACAATTTTGTTTTTTTTTCTTTGTTATTAAGTTACAATTAAACAAAACTAAAGCAACCTCCATTACAAATTTTTTCCAAAAATTTGACTTTTAGTGTATTTAAAAACAAAATTTAAAGTATATATGTTTTGTATTATATTTTATTATTTAAGAAAAAACAATTATCAATCATTTGACGTACTTGTTTCTAAACCAATTATATGCAAAGATATAGCCATTTTAATGAAACAAAGAATTCCCAAAAGTTAAAAAAAAAAATCATACTAAAATCCTTTTTTTTTTTTTTTTGCTCAACAGTTACAGTCAAGGATATTTCTGAAAAGTTGTATAATAGTATTAGATACAAAATATGTAAGTATCAAAACAATTACCACAAAATTAAGAGTGAAATTGTATGGCGAGGAAGTTAAATTCATACATTTCGGGTGGGTTGAACGCCCAAACCCCCCCCCTGCGTTCGCGCCTGGTATGGAGCCATGTTTTTGTTTCCTGCGCTACAAACATTGTGTCCCAAGTTTCATTTAGATAAGATTTTAGACTAGAATAGATTTATTAATTCATAAAAGTTATATTTACAAAAACATTTGAGTTTAAACTTAAATCTTTTGAGGCATGACCGGAAGGGCCGTCAGCCAGATGATAGCCTAAATTAATATTATTTCCAATTTTTGTATTTCGTTGGTGCTTTATATACAATTTAAAATTAAAAGTTTTCTCTTATTATCTGTCTTCTAGTGCTATTCATAAATACTGAGATAGTTTTTGCCCATCTGTTCCATTTAGAATTGCAATGAGTTCCGCTTATTCCACATTACTTTTCTGCCATATCTGCCGCCGAAATTCTGCTAGAATCGGGCACCTTTGCGATGAAATGCAGTTCGTTTTTCCTTTCGTTTGTGTTGCATAAGGAGGAGTTAAGTGATAGGTCATTGCGATGTGGAATGAAATTAAGAGGCAAAAGTTCACCTCTTCCCTGAAAATCAATCAATGATGTTGTTTCACTGTTCCGGGAGTCCTTGAAGTAGTTGGATTCTCTTAAATCGTGATGAAGTTGAGGGTAGAATTCCCTATGCAGTGAAGTAGTAGCTTGCTCTAATCTTTTCTTTCCTGATTTGGAGTGAAGCTTTTCCAATAGATTGTGAAGTTAAGGCCTCCATTCTGCTAGATTATTTAAAGTTAGATTGAAAGATAGTTCACAAATGTCTGCTAAGTTTTTCTATTCCTGAAACCATGAGCTTTGCGACATTATTACTTTCTTGTAACCTTATTGACGTGGCTGCACATTAGTTTAGTGATGTAGTTGAAGTGCAGTTTAAGAGATTAAAGATATAATGGTTATAATCCGGTTTCGATGAGAAGCATGTAGTTAGGTGTTGTGTCTGGTAGTCTAAGCTGCCTCTTTAGAAAAAACCTCAAGAGTTTTTCAGTGGTTTCAGACTGGTTCCAGCCCCATGATTCCGTAGCATACAGCATTATTGATTCGGACGTTGCGAGAAAAACTTTGTATTTTGCACTATATGCTAGGTCCTTGTTGCCATACACATTTTTCCATACCGTCCCAATAGCATTTTTGGATGAAGAAAGTTTTTTTACTAGGTATTTTTCTAGGTTTAAATTGCTTGTCACATTGTAACCCAAGTATTGGTATTCCCTCACAGTTTCGATTTGGTCTACTCCATAATACCATTTCTCGTTTGCAGCCAATCGCCCTGATCCTCTCCGAAAAACCATTGTTTTTGATTTTTTAAGGTTCACTGTTAGATTGCACTTCGAACAGTAATTCCGTTATTTGTTGATCATTAACTGAAGAGATTCCGGAGATTCAGCTTAAATGACAAGATCGTCTGCGAACATCAGAACTTTAATTCGGAGCCCATCAATCGTTATGCCACACGACATGTCTTTTATTAGGTCCTCGATATAAAAGCAAAAAGCTGAAGGGCTGAGATTGCGACCTACTAAGGCGAAAAACCAATCAGATAGATTTTGCCCTTCCCATACTGCATAGGTTGTTTCTTTGTAGATGACCTCAATTATTTTTCCAAATCTTAGAGACATCCCATCTCTAAACAATTTAAACATCAGAGCCTTTCTGTCGATGGAATCGAATGCGGCTCGGAAGTCAATGAAACATGCGTTTAGTTTTTTCTGTCTACGAAGATATATCTCTGCAATGTTGGTCAGGCTAAAAATGTGATCCACTGTGGAATATCCTTTTCTAAATCCAATTTGGAATTCACTCAGAATATGGTTACTTTCAATCCATGCTGTGAGTCGGTTTCTTAGAATTTCCATGAAGATTTGTGAGCGATGAGTTGAGAAAAGCAATACCTCGATAGTTGGATGGGTCCGTCTTATCTCCTTTTTTGAATATGTAAACAGTATAGATGTTCTGAAAGCATTCGGTGTTTCGCCTGTAGTGAAAATGTCATTGTACACTTTTGTGAGAAGTGTTAGAAACTCCATTGTTGCGTATTTCCAGAATTCATTTGGGATCCGGTCAATCCCGGGAGCTTTGTTGTCTTTTATTTTGGCTACAACTGCTTCGACTTCAGAGATCGCTCTATCTCTCTATCAAGAATTTGATGTTCGACATTTGGTCTAGCGTATTGGATTGGAGGAGCAAAAAGTTCCGGGTTTGAATTGTCCTTCAAAATGATGTCGTAGTGTTTCTGCGGGCAATAGTGTTGTTGTTGCAAAAGGTCTTCCTTTTATATTTTCTATTCCTTTCCGAAATTCCGAGGAGTTCTTGCAGTATGTCAGACTTTCAGCTTGTTTTTTTTTTTTGGAGAAGTTAACTTTTTTGCATCTACATAAGTTTTTGTATGCTCGATTTTGTTCCAGATAGTCTTCTTTCAAAGAATGGGCATTGTAATTTTGGAATAGATGAAGAAGCGCAAAAGATCTTTTCCGGGATGACTCACATTCCTTATCATACCAGGTCGATTTTATTTTAAGGGACTTGGGTTTTGGGAAATGTGAGACCGCTGTCGATGTTATCACGATCTGCAAAGCTTCCATCGTTGGCAAGTGCTCATGTAAACCGTGTGCTGTAGTACTGCGGTTGAGTTTTCATGAATCATCACCAACTACCATTCGAGCTTGGTAATATTATATATTTACATACGTTTACCTACTTTTGTTGCACTGAAAATTCAGTCATAGTTTTATAAACAAAGGACTTTATAAACTTCAAACCTCCCCTTCTCCATCTCTTTGAAAGTGATTATATATATGTATATACAAAACCAATATATTACTTAGTTTTTCAGAAATTTGTTTAAATTTACGGTTAGATAGCAACGCAAATATAACATGCATATGAATTTAAAACTAGTGTGGTCTTCTAGAAAATCTTATAACAAACGAAATTATGGCCTATGGTTTTTTCTAGAATTGCATATTTTCTGCACTTTTCCTGCAGCAAGCACAGGCTTTTCGAAGCTGCAAAGCTAGCTACAGACTACTCTGAAATACCCCAACAACATATTAAAAATGCGGAGCTACATCGCGCTTTGCGATTTTAGCCCTTATTTTTGTAATTATTAACTGCGCTAATTATTTTAATTTAAATATCAAATTTGAACTGGAGGCTAATCCTGGTTCTATGAAAAACTTAAAAGAACAAATATTCATGAATTTCGATTTCAATTCTGTGCAAATGTGAAGCCAATTGTCACTGAATTCTGTCACCAGTTTAACCCTCCAGTAGGCGCGTGGTCTACGTCGTAGAACACCCTTCTTTAAAACACCGCCATTCTCAGAAAAAAAATAGTTTTGCACCTTCGTTCACAATAGCTGTAGATAATTGATTGTTCTACCTAATAAGTATGCTTATTATTCACGGGGGTGGACAGATGTCAGATATATAGGTGTTCAAAGTCCCTTGGTCTACGATCGTAGACCACGCGCCCACTCGTGTTTCGTTTACCCACGCGACCACTGGAGGGTTAACATATTTTTTGAAGTTTTTTATACCTACACTACATATAACACAATTTTTGCGCCTTCTTAAAGACTAGGTTTTGGATGTTGTTCAGTTAAAGAATTAGTTGCAAAAAAAGGATTGCGCATATTTTTTTTTTTTTTTTCGAAAATTAAGTCACCATCAACAGCATAAACGCTGACCATAAAAAGGGAGAGTGTTTTTTTTTTTTTTTGTAAAATGAGATGTATTTTTTTTTTTAATTTAATTTTGAAAATGTATCAAGATTAAATAAATATCATTCGATTACATCATTCAATTTGTAAAGGATAATTTCATTTTGACTTTTGATATACAAAGGTTCTAAAGGGCAAGTTTTTGATTCGTAAACAAAAATTGAACTCGAGATATTAATTTTCACTAACATGTATTTCTGTCTGTCAGTCAGTCTATCTGTCCGCCTTAGGGCTGCCAGACGTCCCGATTTTGGCGGGACAGTCCAGATATTTGAACCCTGTCTCGATATCTGTCCCGACTTTGTCCCGACTTTCCACTTTTACTTGCTTTATAGGGCAATTATTGGTTTTGTGTCAAAAATAAAATTCGTGATTTTAATCAAAACAAGAATTCCGATAATATAGAAGTCCAATAACTGATTTTCGACAAAAGAATCCGTCGGTTTGTTTGTCTGTTCGTCCCATTTTATATCGAGCTAGAGTCTAAAGTGACTCGGTGGATTTGCTTTAAATTTAGTTTGAAACATTCTATGTTATTCCCTAGGAGTGAAATTCAATTTTTTGTTTAAGCTTATCTGGATATAATAATGGTCATACAAAAATTTCGGGTTTATCAAGTTTTCTAGAAAAACGGCTGTAATGGGTTTTTAAAACACTGCATAAGTTTTTGCAAAAAAAAAATCGAAGAACTGAAATAAATGTTTCGGTTTTTTTGTGCAAATTATCGGTTTCATACTTGTTTTGATATATTCCCGAATATCTCGTTTAACTTGATTTTGTCAAAATTCAGCAATTCGGGAGGTACTTCTAAGTTAGTCAAAAAATATTGTCCCACATTTTAAAAGGCTTTAAGTATTATACTGCTTAACATTTTTCTAATTTTAAAACTTTGAGCTTAATGTTCTTAAAAGATTTCTAGAGAGGGGAAACTGAAATATTTTTTTAGCTTAAGAAATCTTGGTACTTTCCATACAACCAATACTCAAAAATATATTTATTTCAAAAACGGCTCTATCGATTTCGACAAAAAATTACGAGTTACTATAAAAAGTATTATCAAAAACAACTATTTTAACATCCCTTAAAAAAAAAAAAAACACACAAAATAATGTGTTTTAAGTGCGCATTGAAATTGGAACCACATGTAATTGACTCAAAAATTTATAAACAACTTTAAACTAAGATTAATCCGAAAGAAAGTATACATTCCCTGGCATTGCAACAATGTTTCCGAAATTCTAATATCGTATCCACTCTATTTTTCACTCAATTTCTAAACGTTGGTGAACTGTCTTTTTATTTCTGAGAGCAAGATTTAAGAGCGGAAGAGAATATTTTTGTGTAGAAAAGCCATGCGTGGTTTCCGCTCTCACTTACTCTCATTATGTATACCTTTTTTATGATGACAGGAATATCTCAACAACACACAATAATAGACAACAACACAACGACAACACTGATATTAGCGGTGCATACCTTCACTGAAATTTGCCATTTCTCCTGTTTCTACATCATCGTTTCTTTTCTGCTTTGTGCTGTTGGTGTAATATGGCATGCATTTTGGCAATGTTGAGTCCTCGGAAGGACAAAATTTAGGTTAGTGGTACAAGTTCAGCTCAGAAACAAAATAGAGCAGGATATGCGATACTGAAGGATGTTTGACTTCCGTGCGTTGCGCTCTTGGTGTATCGCCACCATTTTGCTTGTGTTCTCTTGCATCGTTGTGCAAAAGCAGTTTTGCTCAAAGGAACAATGCAATAGTGTGTTCTGTCTTGTGTATTATTTTGTCGTCCTGCATGATTTGGTGCATAGAATATACATAATATAAATGAAAATGTTGTTTCTTTTTGTATTATAGGTATTATTTGAATAAACCTTTGACTTTTTTTAATGAAATTTTGTATATTGAATTAAGTTGTTGATGAGTTATTTGTTGATGAGTTATGTGACCAAGTAGTTGAATAATTATAGATGTCTGAGAATTTGAAACTATTCTCATTCGGCTGTTTTGGTCGAAACGTTAATTAATGAAAATACATTTTCATCTCTTCAACATTTCAAACATAAGAACATTTTAAAAGCAGAACATGATTTACTTACATCCAAATATTTAACTTCTTTCATAGTTTTTCTTCATGTACACATTTTGTTATTTAAAGTTTATATAATCAAACATCAATTGAATGTGAGTTTTCCACCATGTTCCGCTTTAAATATTCTTATGTCTGAAATGTTTATTTTAGTTCGTGTAAATAAGAGAAGAAGAAGAAGATGGCAACGACCATCGAAACGTAGGGAAAAGACATGAGAATGTATTCTCATTAACATTACGACCAAAACAGCCCAATGAGAATAGTTTCAAATTCACCAAACTCAAAAACAAAATAAATCGGGTGGCACAACGGCTCATGAAGAACCAGGGCCTAGTGACTAACAACTCGCAACCATTCCTGTGTGCGCCTTTCGACAGGAATGGAAGGGACCTACAATTTTATGCCAAATCCGTGACAAGTGATACTCTTGGAGGATTTGTCAATACCTCGCAAGAGGCAGTAGCCCTGAAAAAAAACTTTTTAGTTTTTAGGGAAGCTACGGGCTACTACTTATATAAAATACCAAACTCATGAAAGCTAAAAACTTTGTATTAAATTGATGTTAATTTTTGTTTTAAAAATCCATCATATACCTATTTATGTCAGAAACTACTAATATTTTTGATTACCTACTGAAAAATTTCATACCCAATCACGTGTAATTTTGCCTGCTATACCATATGTATGTACCTATCATATGCATAAGTATATGACTTCATCTTATTGGACTTATATTGATAACGGTGTAAAAACATTATTTTTGTCAACTAGTTCTTAAAATGAACTATGGATTTCGTTTGCCATCAATTTGGTTGTCTACCTATACCTATACCTACTCTTGTATCGCTGGTATTGATTTATTTTATTAAAAAATAAATAAATTCTCATTCAAATTTTTTTTTTCGAATAGAAAATGTTGACCTTTCTTGGTGATTTGATTTCCTTAGAATCGGAACCCATAGTTTTTAGAATTCTTTCGTACGTTCTCACATTTCGTTCACCATATCTCGAGAACAGATAAAGATATCGCCTTCGAACGAATTTGATGATGTAGGTTTTAACGTCATAACACACAGAAAACAATCGATTAACAATTTTTAACTACAGTATTTAAGAAAAGTTGTTAAATATCATTGGTCTCAAATATATCGAGGAAAATAATGCTACCTACTTCGGATTAATATAATTTAGTTCACATTGGCCTTATTAAGAATTAATAGCAACAGGTACAAATCCAAAACAAAATCAACCTATAGTTGATATAGGAAAATACACCTCTTAAAATTCTTGAAAATTTTGTTTGTCTCGAATATATGGAGAATAATTGCTGATTTCGACGGGATCATGACGTTATCTAGAATGACAAAAATCTCGAAAAAACAAATGTACCTACACAAATCTAGAAAATTCAAAATAAAATCTAGAAAAAAAAAATAGAATTTTGTTTTATACAGGGTGTCCAGTAAATAATGGATAATCTTGGAATGCCTCATAGCAGACTTTATGACCGCCCTGATATGTGCATTTTTTTGTTCAGTGCATTATTTTTTGCGTTACTTTACGACTACAAGTGAATGAATTCTACCGCTTTATTTTTCGTAGCAATATTTAATATTGTTTGTGCCAAAACATTAGAAGACAACAATTATAATAACTGTTGGAATTCTTGGAGAGAAAAATTATTAAACTTAGATTTTCGATGCAAAATTCGAAAAAAAATAATTTTTGCAAAAGTTAAATCATCTCTGGTATGAAAAAATGGATGACTATCTAAGTGGCCAACTATTTTAAAAATATGCGCGTTAAATGCGAATTATAAAATGGTATAATTTATTATTGCATCTTGAACCAATAGGAAGTTATTGGTAAAAATCAACAACACGAGAGTCAATTTAGCAAAAACAAATGCTTTAAAAATTAGCAAATTAAACGTGAAAATAATATCATGCGTCCAACATGATAGATTTTTGATTGATTGCCTGTTTTTATGATATCCAAGCTTTTTTAACTTCTAGGGCCGATTGCAACATTACCAAAAATGTCAACAAAGTGCAAAAAACAGCTGCATTTCAAGCTTGTTTTGAATTGGTCTATTGGGCTCTAACAAAACCATAACATATTTTCGCAGTTGCTTTTAGTTTACTTGTTATTTTCTTCAAACAAATAGTCTGTCCAACTTTCATTCACTTGATCACTTAGTTAGAAAAAATTGATATTTTTTCTTTAATTTAAAGCAAATGCTCAAACTGTTTTCCACCCATTCTAATACAGGTTCTGCACCTCCGAATAAATGAAAATCTTATAATAATCTTGTTAATTTTTGCTCAGAATCTTGTAATGCAGCTGCCTCCCCAAGATTTCTCATCTCCTCTAAGGACCTGATGGGCTTGTTGTAGGTACACGATTTTCTAAATGCAGCCCCAATAAAAAAAATCAACTTGATTTAGGTCTGGTGAACGGGGTAGCCATAAAATTGGCCCCAGATCTCATGTCCACCTGCCTGTTTCTCTGGCATATTTGTAATGCAGCGGCTTGGACAAGATTGCATACCTCCTCTGAGAAGCTGATCGGCTTGCTGTATTCGAGTTATTTAATGCACCTCTTATAAGAAAATTAATTTGGTACTAACCACTATCAAAATATTTGATTGTTTTTTAAAAGGCCAATTGAAGAGGTATAATTCAAAACAAGCTCGAAAATGCACTTTGTTAGCATTTTTGGTAATGTTGCATTCGGCCCCAGAATTTAAAAGCTTGGATTTATCATTAGGACAACATTATAAAGACAGGCAATTAATCAAAAATTTACCATGTTCAACGCATAGTATTATTTTCACGTTTACTGTGCTAATTTTTGTTTTTGCTAAATTGGCTCTAGTGTTGCAGATTTTTATAAATAACTTGCTATTGGTTCTAGCTACAATAATTAACTATAGCATTTTGAAATCCGTTGGCCACGTAGGTATTCATGCATTTTCTCATAACAGAGATTATTTAACTTTTTCAAAAATTATTTTCTTTCAAATTTTGCATCGAAAATCAAAGTTCAATAATTTTTCTCTCTAAAAATTCCAACAGTTATTATAATTTTTGTCTTCTAATGTTTTGGCACAAACAATGTTAAATATTTATTATATATTAAGAAAGAAAAAAAACGGTAGAATTCATTCACTCGTGGTCGTGTTATTCAAAAACGTAAAGAAACGCAAAAAATAATGCACTGAACAAAAAAATGCACATATCTTTTCTTGTGGTTGGGATAGACTTTTTTTTTATTAGTTTTTAGGACGTTCATAAAGTCTACTATGAGGCATTCAGAGGTTATCCATTATTTACTGGACACCCTGTATATGTATGTAGGTAGCAGTGGTGTCTCGTCAGAGTGTGCAAGGTGTGCATTGCACACCCTGATCTAACGACAAAAAATCCCTCACAGAACGTTATTTAATTTTACTCAAAAACATGCACAATTATACAACCTACCAACAGCCTACCTATTTGCAACCTTCATTTTTTTTCATCCTCATCGAAGGTTATGTAATAGGTAATACACACAAATATGCCCAATTTTACAACCCGTAATACTTACCTCCAATATTTTTTCTTATGAAGTCCGGAAACACATTTTTCATATCATTCCACAATTCTACCAGATTTTGGGTTATAATTGCTACAGCTGACCTCAGATTCATCTGCACCAGTGTTGCCATAATTTCAAATTTCATAATGCTAGATTTCAAATTTTATAATGCTAGATCGTATGGGAGCTCAAAAATCAAAATGCTAGATTTCAAAATCCATATAAATTGTCCATATCGATGAATAAAAAACAAACATTTTATAAAATGCAAAATAAATATTTCTTTTCTCATAAATACTAAAAAAAAAAACGAAAACAAAACAAAAATAATTCAAAAAACACGAAACTTAAGGCTTTATATGTAAATAGGTATTCGGAACTTTTACAGCAAACTATTTTAAGTAGGAACATGTTTTAGTAGTTAAGTATTTAATTTTAAATCGGTCAGACTGTTCATACAGACATTCGTTTTTAGAAATAAATCTTATCTATTTTATGATTTTAATTAAATAATGAGTTAGCCCAAAGTTCTTCGTAGAAATAATCTTCTTCACGCTTAGGTTTTTCATACTTCGCCGAGAATCCAACTTCCTCTTACACTTCTTGAAACCTTATAAGAAAAGCAGCATTTATCTTCTATCTTCAGCCCCTCGCGTATTTGGACAATGATGTTCAATAATTCTTTTCCAATTTTATTACGAATTTTTGTTTTAACGATATTCGTTTGGCTCTTAACCTCAGCGTTTGAAATGGGAAGTGAAAGCAGTCCAACCACAAATCGACCTTATTCATTAAACTTATTTTCCCCAGCTGCATCTTTAAAAGTTAGTTCCTGGATCCAAAACGAATTTGTGTTTTGTGAATTTCGTACTTTTGACATGTCATAGATTTCTTAACAGTTTAACCCGAGGTTTAGACAAGCGAGTAGAACTAGTAGCATTTGTATCATATTGTTAGTTTTATGGATGTATGTGTGACTAGTAGCTCTCTGCGCGTTGTGTCAACAAGTATGATTGTTTAAAAATATTTCATACAGAAAAATATACAAATTATGGAAACTATGGAAACAAAACAAATAAATGAAAACAATACACTACACTAGCAGGATAACTGGCAGGCTACTCGCAGGCAAATATATTATACTATTTGCCCTGCTAGTCGGCTCTCTCGTGTTCAAATACACTAACACACATAAACCTTACTAGTTCTACTTTCTTGTCTAAGCCCCGTGTAAGCAGCCAAATACCATATTAAAATTCATAAAATTTTTTTTGGCAGCTCAAACTTTTGTATTGAAATTGATAACAGAGTAGCGGAATAACAGAACAAAATTCCTCGCTGAATAGGCCAAAATAATTGACTTTCCAGATTCCAATAAGAAACAGATGCTTTAAATAATTCATTTCTATTAGAAAAAGTCATGAATATTGTGAGCGTATGTGTGAATCTTCGTGATTTGACGTTAATAAGGTCAAATCACAATGCTTTGTTATTTTTTAAATATATTTTTCCAAATATAATATCATAAAATCAATGATTCGAAATCATTTTTGGTATTCAAGAATGCAAAAAATAAAAACAAGAATGCCAGAAAAGCATTTAGCATAATTTTAAAATTTCATAATGCTTTTCTCTTCTCTATAATGCTAGATCTAGCATTAATAATGCCGTTATGGGAACACTGATCTGCACTCCGTTGTTGTGAAGATGGAGTATGAGGACTGTTTGGACTTGATATTTAGATGTACCAAATGTTTGTGTAGTAGGCTGTAGCGTTATGGTTAGTGCGCTTGACTGTCACGCTGGAGTTCTGGAATTCACTTCCCAGCCTCGTCCACCTAAAAACTAAAAAAGTTTTTTTTTTCAGGGCTACTGCCTCTTGCGAGGAATTGACAAATCCTCCAAGAGTATCACTTGTCATGAATAAGTGCTTCTCGTCTAGCCGTTCGGATTCGGCATAAGATTGTAGGTCCCTTCCATTCCCTCCCAACTGTAATAGGCATAAGCAAACATAAGCTTATGTCAAAAAGCTAACCAAAATTTTGTTATGTTTGCAAAATTACCCCGTACAGCCATAATGGACTTATGCGCGCATAAACAAAAATTTAAAAAAAATACCTCTCCGCTTTCGTCCCACATTCGATTTTCAGCTTTGTGTTTTGTTCCGCATTTTTAAATACAAATGAAAATGCGGCAACGATACAACAAAAACTACACATACTCGTGCACAACTCGTGATTTGATTCACAAAACAGCTGTGGCTTTGTGTTTTTTTCTGCATTTTTAAAATTTACTTATGCGCTGAGCGACTGGGATCGCTCTTGCTTATGCACGGTTAAGTGAACGAAAACGAAACTGAGACAAATTGAACGAAATGCAGCTAGACTCCATTTTGTTCACTCGCATTGAGATTCTTTGTATTCGCACGTTTACTTATGCGCGCATATGCTAGCTTATGCCTATTATAGTTGGGCCTTTATTCTGTTTAATTCTTCACATTAATTCATCCAAAATTTACAAACTTGAAAGACGCTTTACGGAAAGGGAATAGATACAAACAAGAGAAAACACAACAAAAACAGAGACTGGAAACAGATTTGCATCATTTTTCATGCAGCGAAAATAATTTACACAGGTTTTTATGGGAGCAGATTCACTCAAAGTCTGCATGCAGCGCAGCGCTGCACGATGTCTCTATTGCCTAAAACAGATGTGCAGCTTTTTCGATGCAGCGAAATTAAATTACACAGGTTCTTATGGGAGCCGATTCACTCAAAGTCTGCATGCAGCGCAGCGCTGCACGATGTCTCTATTTCTAAATTTGCTGCCTAGTTTCATTGCAGCCACAACTGAAAAACGAAAATTTCTAAATAATTGCTATTTGGCATTACTCATATTGACACCACCTGCCATTCTTTCACAAAAATTTGTTTGTGTTGGTGATTTTTGTTTAAGAATCCATGAAGCCGGCGTTGCCATCCTGCCATCTTCCAACGAAGAAAATCTCGTTCCAACACTATTGTGTCACATTGGCAACGCTGTGCTTTCATGTATTTGTTTGACATAACTATGCATCATGAATGTCAGAAACTATGCACATGTGTTTCATGTGCAGCTCTGCATGCAGAGATGCGTGCAGACCCGCTGCACATCTGTTTTAGCCATTAATTCATTTGACGAATATAACAGAATAAGTGGACAGTGAGATTTCGTACGAGTTTACTTCTTCTGTTTATTTTCACGCAACGATGAAGGAATTTGGAAAAAGAAAATATAGGAAGGCTGTGTCTTAGGAGGTATTTATTATGGGTTGTGTAATTGATGAAGTTTACGCGTACGAAGGATATCTATGCACTTTAATCAGAGCTTCTATTCTGTTTTATGTTATCATTTAATTTGCTTTTTGTGTATTATTTTTTAAGTGTCTACAGTTTGGTGCGGTGCTTTTACTTTTTTATGCGATTGTTTTTAATTTAACATTGAAGAAAAAAGGAAAAATAAATAATGAGTGAAAATGAAGACGAAGATCGTGTCAATAGTTTGTTAGAAAAAGCGTATGTAAAAAAAAAAAAACAATTATTTTGATTTCATTTTGATAGATAAAACAATAAATAGGAAATTTTTGTATGCAAGTTATTGCAAATATCGCAATTTATTGATATTTAAAAACAATTATATTATTTTCACGATTTGTATACCTATATAAATAATCCACGCGACGCCACTGGTAGGTAGGTATGCTCTCTTAACTGTTGTGAATATTTTAAAATACTGTTGATTATACATAAAGGTAAAATAAACGATTTTTTTTCCATTTTGAATGTATGTATGCACATGGGTACATATACGTTGGAATTTTTTTTTATATTTATTCCAAAAAATGAAATTAAACTAATTAAAAAAAAAATTAATAAACAAAAAAATTAATAAAAAATGGACTGTGCCAAGTGTTATAAATATAATAATAATAACAGTATAATGGTATGTTACCGTACAAAATCATAGAAATGACAATGCAAAATGGTGTTGCTAACTGACTTTAACGTTCAAGGTAAAGCGTTCGCTGCGTTTACACAAATGTCACTGGCGATCCAAAATTTATATGATTGTTTACTGTATGTTTCAAGTTTAAATCATATTTCCTAGGCGTGTGATATCTTTTCAGAATGTAGACAATGCTCTTCCACATACATAAATATGTATGCGAAGATTGGAGAAAGGGAAGAATAGTTGAAAGTAATGTCTTAATTTATCTCTAAACTGTCTTTTGTGAAACTAATTGAATAAAAGTAACGTTATTTTATTTTATTTTATTTTATTTTATTTTAAAAAGTACTACTTAATCGTGAAAAATCTCGAAAAAACCATTCACTTTTGAGGCAATAGGCGTGTTTTTTTAGTGCCCTCTATGTTAGTTAAAAAAAAATTCCATGTAAAATACAACAACAAATATGCTCAGTTCACGGCGATAAACATCTCTGCTTAAGAATTAAGCTAAAATAAAAACAGTGCTTCCATACACTATTTTCTACGTTTTTCCGATGAATTCTCAACAAATGTCAAAAATTCATCCAAACATTCATTAATTTGGCAGATGGATCTTGAAGCACCGGTTGACTGATGGTAAAAAATATGAAAGAAAAAAAGGTAAAAGCAAACATTTTTTATTTGTTAAAATATAATTATTAATTTAAAATAAATAAATCAATAAATAAAAGAAAGATCTGGTCCAGGGAGGAGACATTTCTTGTAATTTATCAAAATTTTAACAATATTTTGTTAAATTTTTTTTTTTTTTTGTTGACAAACAGTTGACAGCCAAAATATCAGAAAATGGCCGCGATCAAGAATAGATGCGATAGCCTTTCTAAGATAACTTCGTAAACATAAAGGTTTCTGAACAACCAAATCCAGATAGGTTACCTAAATGTATTTTTTGGCAAAATTCTTCGCTGTAATACAGTAATTTGCATTGTTATATCAGTGCTGCCAAATTCTTTTCTTAAGCAACGATGAGCGTTTTTTTGTGCCATTAGTTCTTAAGCTAACATAGAGGGAACGAAAAAACACGCCTAATGCTTAAGATTTCCGCGCGCGAGATTTTTGTCGTTCTAGATTTTGTCTTTCTAGATTTTTGTTATTCGAGATTATATGCGTTCTATATTTTGGTTTTCTAGATGTTTGTAATTCGAGATTTTGACGTTCTAGATTATGACTTTCCAATATCTTGAGAACAAATAATAATAATTAAAAAAAAAATTCCGGAATGAATTCTGAAAACAAATCACTTCGGGCTATTTCCAAATGTGGCTGAAAAATTGTAAGTTTCACCGTTTAATTCTAGAATTTACTTGTTCGGAATTTTAAATTCACAAATATAAATATAAAACATTGTTTTAGATTATAAAAAAAGCGAGCTAGTCTGGGAGTAATGATGTGTAACTTTACATACAAAATATTTTAATTTTTTGGTAACTTATTTTAATAATATTATTTTTGGAACTATTGAGCAATCTTCGACGAAAAGTTTTAAAATTGAGAACGTTGTGTGAAGCTTTTATATGACTCCTTGTTGTGGTTGGTTAAGAAAACAAAATGCATTTCATGGAAATCTATTTATATATCAATTATTTATATCAACGTTTACGTTTTATGCATGTGTACGCACATGGCACATATGTATGTATATTTGGATTCTTGAATCCAATATTTTAAGAAATCAAAAGAAAAGAGCTTATAAAACAAAATAACTTATTTTATTAATATAAAAGATTTAAAGCGAAACGAGTTGTTATTAGTAACTAAGGAATAACTTTAATGAAAAAAAAAAATAAGAATTTTTTTAGAATATTTTAGAATTTTACAAATAACGTTTAAAACAAAATACGATGTTTTTGAATATCAAAACTAGAGTTAAATATGAACAAGTGTTATAAATATTTGAGTAAAAAATTCAACGTTGAAGTTGAAGTGCATGTGCATGAACTATACCGCCACATAGGCCCTCCAGAAGTTTTCTGCACTTAGTGGAATCGTTGTGGAAAGCATACATGACGTCCGGAACGGGTGCGGAAAGACTGAGGTGATGTATGATGTGGCGGTTGTATATTAGAAGTGGAAACCTGTGACGGATTATCGTCCTCTTGGGTGGCTTCTAAATATGCTGGTTTCAATCTGTCTATTGAGATTTTGATAATACGTCCTCGGACATCCAGAGTGAAATACTTGTCATGTCGTAGAATTATTTTGTAAGGCCCCTCATACGGTGGGACAAATGCGTGTGTCGATGTTTTAAGATCTTTATGAACAAATGGACGTTGACATGAGTGCAATGCTGTCTGCTGCGGCCTGCAATTTTGCATCATTTTTCGAAGGTCAGAGATAAAATCATTTTGAGGGCGGTTGTCCTGTGTAGGTGCTAGCAAGTCAGCTGGAAGACGAAGTACAGTGCCATATACCATCTCTGCTGGTGTTGCTCCAATGTCTTCTTTAACAGTTGACCGGAGACCTAAAAGGATTAGAGGGAGACGTTTAATCCAATTTGTAGAATCGCTACAGTTTATTGCCGCTTTCAGGGTTCGATGAAACCGCTCTACAATTCCATTTGACTGTGGGTGGTAGGAGGTTGTCATCGTGTGATTCGTTCCTAAACATTTGCACAGTTCAGACAAAATAGATGAGGTAAATTGTCTACCCTGGTCAGATGTAATTTGTGATGGAGTTCCGAAACGAGCGATCCAACCAGAGATAAGGGCGTTTGCGCAATTAACTGCGGTCATGTCCACCATCGGGTACGCTTCTGGCCATCTAGTAAATCGGTCTATGACAGTGAGCAGATAACGATAGCCATTTGAAGGTGGAAAAGGTCCTAAAATATCGATGTTTATGCTGGCGAAGCGTTGATCGGGCATTGGGTAGTGTTGGAGTTGAGATTTTGAATGGCGATGAACTTTGGTTTGCTGGCAAGCTATGCACGTTTTCGCAAAATTTGAGGACTGCTGACGAATTTTTGGCCAAACGAATCGTTCAGCCATAAGGCGCGCTGACGCACGACATCCTGGGTGCGAAAGGTTGTGAGTTGCATCAAAGAACGACTTGCGTAGCTCTTTTGTAATAAAAGGTCGAACTCGATTGTGCGATGTGTCACAGTAAATCGGTTTCTCTATGTTCGGGAATGAAAACGAGGTCAGTTGAAGTGAATGCGAAGGATTACCTGAGAGCATTTGTTGGAGTTCAGCGTCCGATTCTTGAGATTTTGCCAGTTTTGTGTAAAGGTCTTCTTTGGCATCCATCGAGTCAATCCGTGATAGCAGGTCTGCTGCGTGATTATCTTCACCTTTTATGTGTCGGATGTCAGTGGTAAATTCGCTGATAAATGACAAATAATTTGTTTGTCGAGCAGAAGATTTTTCAGGACGTTGGCGAAAAGCAAAAATAAGTGGCTTATGATCCGTTTCGATGTGAAAAGTTCGACCTTCTAGCAGGTCTCGAAAATGTTGAACTGCCAAATACATCGCCGTGAGTTCTCGGTCGTATGTAGAGTATTGTTGCTGTGCAGAAGAAAACTTTTTAGAAAAAAATCCAAGCGGTTCAGCTACGTTGTCAACAAATTGATGAAGGGCCGCACCTGCAGCTAGATTCGATGCGTCTGTAATAAGGACCAGTTTTGCATTTGCCACGGGATGTCACAGTTTTACTGCATGAGTCAAGAGATGACGGCAAACATCAAATGCTTTTATTGTTAAGTCGGTCCATATTAGAGGTGTTTTGTCATTTTTTTTGTTACCTGGAGCCATTACCAATAATGGAATCTGAGAACTTACGGCATGTGGAATGAACTTTCGGTAAAACTTAATAGTCGCTATGAAACCCTTGAGCTGTTTAACGTTTTCTGGACGCTTAATCCGTTGGATTGCTTCAATTCGAGATGTAAGCGGCGCTATTCCGTGTTGAGTGATGAGATGGCCAAGGAACTCCAATTCTGACTGTCCGAAAATACACTTTGCAACATTAATAGCTAAATTGTGGTTCGAGAGCCTTTTGAAAACTTCCAGCAGGTGATTGTGGTGTTCTTCAATGTCTATTGAAGCTACACAAATATCGTCCATGTACGAAAATACAAACTCAAGTCCACGTAGAACTTCATGAACCAAGCGTTGAAGCGTCTGTGCTGCATTGCACAGCCCAAATGTCATATGCGTAAACTCGTACAATCCAAATGGCGTAATGATGGCGGTCTTGTGGACGTCGTCCGGATTAATTGGTACCTGGTGGAATGCCTTTTGTAAATCAATTTTTGAAAAAATTGTCTTACCATGCAGGATGTTGGTGAAGTCGTGTAAGTATGGTAACGGATATCGATCTGGCAAGGTTATTGCATTTAAGCCTCTATAGTCTCCACAAGGCCGCCATGAACCATCTGGTTTTTGAACCATGTGGAGTGGGCTTGACCAATTTGATTTTGAAGGACGGCATATTCCGGCTTGCATGAGCAACTCGAATTCTTTTTTGGCAGCATTTAGTTTGTCAGGCGGTAAGCGGCGAGCTCGAGCTGAACAGGGTGGGCCGTTTGTCTCTATAAAATGTAATGCCTTGGAGTTCGTAGATGCACCGGGTGGTGCAAGCCGCGTGATGTTGGGAAACTTCAATATGATATTGGCAAAAGGACCGTTTCGGTTGATGAGTTGTGGAGATGGTACATGGCTAGAAATAGCTGAGAGCGGTATTGAAGTTACCTTTGTTCGGGAATCGACCAAGCGAGATCTCTTTACATCAACCATTAAATCATGATGTTTCAAGAAATGTGCACCAATAATGTGAGAGGTGACATCAGCGACAATAAAGGTCCAAACGAATGGGCGACGAAGACCAAGATTGAGTTCATGTGTAACCTCTCCATATACCTTGATAGGAGAACCATTGACGGCGAAAAGTTGAAGTGAAGTTGGGCGAATATTTTTGAATGATGGCGATGGTGGTAAACAGGACACTTCAGCGCCGGTGTCGATAAGGAAAGGCGTGTTGGTTAATTGTTCGTGTATGCGTAGTCGGTTGATCAAAGCTGAAGGTCGCTGTAGCTGACGTGTTGCTTCGGAAACATTGAGTCATTGCTGGTTTGACTGCGACACAGTCGTTGATGCTCGTCGAAATCGGCATGGTGGACGACAGTTTAAAGCTTTGTTGCCGAAGGTACGATGAAAGTAACAATCATCAAATTGTTCAATAGAGGCATCTCGTCTACGCTGGCTTGATGCTCGAGGCTGGAACGGGCGTGATGGTGTGCGATTACGTGTTTGGCGAGTTTGGCGTGGTTGGTTTCGATGAGCCAGCAATCTAGAAAATTCCGAAACAAGCTGAGAGACGTCAGATGAGGGCGATGGAACATCAAGTTGGACTTTGCTGTTCCCTATTGATGTATTTTGAGGAGCTACAGCGTTGAGTTGGCGAAGATCGATGCTCTCCATAACTGTATCAGCTATTTGCGTTTTTTCGGCTGCTGAGCCTTTAACCATGATGGCGACGGTCTGTACTGAAGGAGGGAGGCGAGCAGCCCACAGATCCAGGAGAACTAGTTCACTTAGAGCTCCTTTTGCAGCCTGGGCCATCTCGTAGTAAAGTTGACTAGGTTTTCGGTCTCCAAGAGGCATGTCATGTAATACGCGACGAAGACGCTTTTGTTGGCTATCAGCAAAGTAATTGCTCAAATGAACCTTAATGTACTCATATTTTTCTTGATTTGGAGCAGCGTCGATGATAGGTCTTAGCTCTGTTATGCGCGCAGGAGGCAACTGTGAGCATACGGTGTCGAATTTTCTTGAGTCTTGGCTAATTCCTGATGCTCGAAAAAAGAAATTCAAAAGGTAGAACCAATTATCGACATCAGATTCGACGAATGAGGGCATCTGAAGACGGGCAAAATAGTTTGCTGATACCTCCATTTGTTGAATGTTGTTCTCAGGTGGAACATCTCCAGCGGGGGCGTTGTCTTGAATTTCTTCGTTAGGCATCACCAATTTGGATTCTTGAATCCAATATTTTAAGAAATCAAAAGAAAAGAGCTTATAAAACAAAATAACTTATTTTATTAATATAAAAGATTTAAAGCGAAACGAGTTGTTATTAGTAACTAAGGAATAACTTGAATGAAAAAAAAAATAAGAATTTTTTTAGAATATTTTAGAATTTTACAAATAACGTTTAAAACAAAATACGATGTTTTTGAATATCAAAACAAGAGTTAAATATGAACAAGTGTTATAAATATTTGAGTAAAAAATTCAACGTTGAAGTGCATTTGCATGAACTATACCGCCACATATATATGTATGTATATATGTATTCAAAAAATAAAATGTTCAAACTAATTTTTCAAATCAATTCTTAGTCAAACACAGATAACCGGAAGGACTTTACTAATCAAAATATTAAGGAATAAATGAACCATCAACGTAAACTGGGTCCATTTTTCATGATTTTGGGGAATTTTTTCATTTTGTTTTAAATAATCGTACTATTTAATACAAAAACTCTGACAGCACACTGACTGACAACAAAGGCGTCTGTAAGGCGACTGAGCATACTCTAAACGGAGCGACGGAGTTGCGTGTCAGAGGCCCCAAGAAAGGAGTTATTAACTTTGAACTCCCGAAGCTAGCCAGGCTTCGCCTGTTAAGGCGTTCCCAAAGCAACGCGAACATTTCTTGTAGGATTATTTAATCAGATTTACCGAATTTCAAAAGGATAGTTCTGAGACGGGGATTAAACACTCGTACACAAATAGGTATCACGTGAACGTGATGTTTATGTAGGATTCAAATTTTTCTGTTTTTGTTGCTTTTCATATACATACATACATTTTTCGGGCAATTTTGCATTTTTTATTTAGGGCCAAGTTTCATGTAGCCGTAAATTTCTTTGTTTTTCAATATTTTGAAAAGTAAAAGTTTAAGTGTTTAACTAAGAATTGATAAGAGCACTGAATTTTGAGAACAAACTTAATAGTCCGAGAGCTAGTGAACATTTACTCAAAGTGTTTTATACCGCTTCAAATTTTGGGGCCATGCCGTTTGTATCAGTGCAAGCTATATTGCATCGGTCTGGCAGCGATATCGCGGCCCCAACACAACTAAAATGCACTTTCAAAGTGCAACAACAAAAATAATCCCTTTAAAAGAGCTTTATACGACTCCAAATTTTTATCACTAAAGCCTTGTACCTATACTAACTAGAACCCATCGGTCTGGCAGCGATACCGTGGACCTAACACCAGTAAAATATCATTTCAAAATGCACTTTCAAAACGCATTTTTGTAGTCATTGGTCTGTGTTATTGCTGCCAGACCGATGGATTCTAGTTAGTATAGGCACAAGGCTTTAGTGATAAGAATTTGGAGCCGTAGAAAGCTCTTTTAGAGGGATTATTTTTGTTGTTGCACTTTGAAAGTGCATTTCAGTGATAAAAACGACATGGCCACAAAATTTGAAGCGGTATAAAACACTTTGAGTAAATGTTCACCAGATCTCGGGCTATAATAATTAAAAATGATGGAGAATTTTGAAAAAAAAAAAAATTGGTTTGAATATTTTTTTTTCTACAAAATTTGTGGTTTGAAAATTTAGTTGTTAAGAACTGTTTACTAAAACGACTCTTTTTAAAAATAAAATAAAAGAAGGGATTTATTTTGGCTTTACAAAAGCGTATATCATAATATTGTAAGTGTTACTGTAGTTTTTCAATAGTTTTTTTTTGTTGCTGTTTTAGGTATTTTTTTTTTTTACACCTGTACATCGTTTTAATATTTGTCCGTTTACTGGGGCGTATGCGTACTTTTTTATAGCATTGAATAAAAAAGCACTTTCTTGAAATTATTAATTTTAGATATGCATGTATCTCAGATAGTGTCAACTAAAATTTTATTACTTATAATAAACTGGTGGTAGTAATATTGATTCTCAAATAATGCACTCCAAATATTTGTGAATTATCCCACTGAAATTCCTTGCATTGTCAAAAATATAAATTTATCAGGCTCATTATATAATATAGTGAAAACAAATGTAAAGTATTTTATCCCGACGAATGTAAGGTGTTAATATCTACGATATTTTGAGGCGCATGTGTTTCCCTTTAAATCTTGTAGTTTATTTTTCATTAAAGAAGTACGATCAAGGAGTAGGCCAAAATTGTAAGCACAAAAAAAAAACCTAATCGACAAGAAAGACATACATTATAGATATAAGGATAAGTATTTGACGACACCAAAAGGGAAACCCCGAAATACGTTCGGTATGAGCCGTTTATAGAACAAAACGAACACCTAATACGACTATCATAATAATTGTTGCTTTTACTTTTTGTATTTTTATAGGCATAATGTTGCGGAGAGCGACCGTATGAGTAGCGATCGCATTGCGGTTGTGGAAAAAGAGGGTACCAATACCAACCGAAAGATTAATTCGAGCATTACAAAATCAATTAAGGGAGAATTTCGTTTGCAGGTTAGTTATGGTTTAAAAAAAGCACTTTTCAATTTTCATTACGCTTTCCATAGATATAATTCGCAATCCACACACAGGTTTATTTACCTTAAAACCCATCACAGTCAAATCACAATCATAATCAAATAATAGCAATAGTTTTTTGAAATCCGGTTGTACTACTTTTTAAAAAAATTTAAAAATTCGAACTCGAGATAATAACTTTCCCTAACATTACGATGATTGAGAACGCGAAAAAAGTGGGTCGTACAATTCTGTCTGTTTGTGAGTATGTCCGTCTGTCACTGTCTGTACCTAGACCTGCAGCCTAAACGGCTGAAGCGATTTTCTTCAAACTTTTGACTTTGTGTTCCTTGGGGATTCCCTAGCAGGGGAATTGAATTTTTTTTAGGTCAAAAAATATCGGTACCTGCCTTACAACCACTATACAAAAATTGATTTATTTAGAAAACGCCTCTAACAATTTTGAACAAAAAAAAATACCAGGAAATATTATTACTATAATTAATATTTTGGTATAAAAAAAATATTTAAACCGGTTATTAACGGAACCTGTCATAGAACCAATTTTTGGATTTAAAAATTTCTCGGTATCGGCTTAATCAATTTGAACCAATTTCAATTTTGCATATAAAATTGTTCGAAAAAATAATTTTTGTATTTTTAAAAAAATAATTTTTGTATTTTTAAAAAAATATTGCAATTTTTTTTGAAAATTTAATATCTTGAAAACGGGTTGATGGATTTTTTTAAATTTTACCCAAAACTGTGTTTTATTAAATACATAAAGTTGGCATACCAAATTTTATTTTTAAAAATGTTCAAGAATTTTTATATATAAGAAAATAATTTTTAAGAAAACTGCTATAACGACTTATATTTTGTTTTCATAAATTCATATTTACATATATGTGTTATATGTGCTATATGTATTTTAACTATTAAAATAAATAAATTTATAAGAATTTATAGTAGATAATTATTATTTATATTGCATAATGTTATGGAACCAATAGTTGTACATACATTATAAATTTCAAGCTACGTTAAAGTTGTTGGCTACGAGAGCAAGTCTGTGCGATCCACTCGTGCCCATTTTTTATATTTAATTTTTGAGAGTGTTTGATTTTTTATATTTTTAAAACAGCTAAAATATACAGCGAAGCGTGGTTTATAACTCGTTAAAGAACATACTTTGGTGAGGAAACTGTATCAAAAGATGTGCATTTGGGCAACTCACAAATAAACAACTGTTTCTTAATAATAATCAATTAACAATATATTTTTTCAAAACAAAAACGAAAAAGTATTTTAAATTATAGAAAAATAAAACAATAAATAAAATATTACAAATGTTTGTTTTTCAAGTATCGACATTTATTGGCCTATGTTATATTTATATCTAATAATAAAATAATTAAAGTTGTAGTAGCCCGTAGCGTAATGGTTAGTGCGTTCGACTGTCACGCTGGAGGTCTGGGATCGCTTCCCAGCCTCGTCCACCTAAAAACTAAAAAGTTTTTTTTCAGGGCTACTGCCTCTTGCGAGGAATTGACAAATCCTCCAAGAGTATCACTTGTCACGAATAAGTGCTTCTCGTCTAGCCGTTCGGATTCGGCATAAGATTGTAGGTCCCTCCCATTCTTGTCAAAAGGCGCACACAGGAATGGTTGCGAGTTGTTAGTCACTAGGCCTGGTTCTTCATGAGCCGTTGTGCCACCAGATTTATTTTTTTTTTATTTATTTTTTAGTAAAATAATTATATAAGGTAAGCAATGATTTTATGATTGTTAGATTCCTTTTCACCTATCTTTTTTTGAATATTTTTCTAAGGAGAAGGGGAATTTCCCGAAACTCTTCGATTATTTTTTTTTCACCCCTTTATTGCTTCTGTCTAAAGCTTTGGCTTTTGGTCCATAGCCATCACTTTCACCATAAGGCTCGGAAGAAGGTATTTACGAACGCGACTGTATGAATATCCTTATCCAAATCTATTTTATATGATTACACCATTCAAATAAGCAAGTGAATCAGCTGCTATACAGAAATGGATATAGAAATGAAAAAAAAAACTGAAATATTCCTTTGTTCAAAAAATGGAATCATACTATTTTATGTTCTTTGAGATAGTTTTCTATATACATTTCATATATATATACATATGTAAGGACACCACATCATCATACAGTTACTATGTTCTTGCATTTGTACCTTCCTTGAGTGTGCCAAAAGGATAGTCTCCTATCTAAGCCTTGAAGATAATCAGAACAGAGTCCGGTAGAAAGCTACCGGTGAGGCGCGACGCCGAAGTTCGGTGATGGCGGTGGTTGCGGCGTGAATGCCTCCTATGTCCTATCCTAAGTGAATTGTGTCCATCGAATTTTGATAATGGAAAACCAACTCTGTTCGTTAGTAGTTGGATTATAAAAAAAAAAAACGATGGCAGTGGTTGTAAGATCCTGGAAGAAAAGGAAGTAATTTACTGGAGCGGAGAATTTATTTGGGAAAGGTTGTTGTATCTTCTTTTTTTCCCTTTTTGCCTGGCTCTTTCATTCTTAATCTTTCGTTGTGGGACAATTTTTTTTGTATGTTCAAACGTGGAATGAATAAGAAAATGGAGCCAAATTGTGAAAGCAGTTAGAGAAAATGATTTACTGCGATGCCTGATTTTACTATGGGTTGTTTTATTTCATACAGTTTACGATGTTGGTGTGGGAGTTTGGTTGACTCAGGACAATAGAAGTCGGTGAATCTTAGCCAAATTTGAAAAGGAACGAATATAAAAATTAGACAAATTTGTAATTAAGTAAATTATACAAAAATAAATGCACGACCGGATTTCATGATCTTGCTATTGTGGGTCAAGGACATAGCATGAATAAATTTTAAAGCCACAAAGTAGGTATCATTTTATTAATACAATCACGTTGTTGATGGAAAAGTATGAGCAAGGCCAGTAATATTAAAAAATAATTACAAAAAACTGATTGTATGAGCTAAAACAAAAATTTGAATCGGTACATCTTTTTAACCCAGCACAGACACACGAAAATATTGTTTTGTTTATCTTTCTATCACCTAGGTTTAAAGTCTTATTCGAAACTTTGAAATAAAATTAACACGAAACCAATACAAGCGTTTAGCATTTTAAAATAGCAAAATCAATGTTAACCGTTTTTGGTATTCATGAGATTCTGCAAGTTAACTTAAGAAGAATTAACTCAGCCTTATTTATTTTTCAGAATTTGCGAAACAAATGATGATAAATAGTTTATGTTAAGGTGTAGCTCTTAACTACGCCAACGTGACATAAATCATTATTTTTAAAACATTTTTCAAATAAGGCAAAAAACAGGAGAAATCTATTACTGATAAGCAAACCTCAGTGAATAAAGTAAAAAATGTTTGCTGTCCGCTCAGTTTTTATCGTTAACTTGTTTGTTCTTGTCACTTCATCTTTCTAACAACAATCCCTTAAAATTTTAAATTTAAAAATTATGATAGTTTCTACCAAAAATAATCCTTGGATGTGTATTCTGAACCAAGAAATAATGACTCAAAGAGAAAAGTAGCTAATCCAGCAATGGGTGAGCTAATAAATCCCGAATCAGCTTTTGCGGCTTTAGAGGCGTTGCTGAAAAGGATTGTCAACGACCTGGGCCCCGAATACGGCCCAAGATTATCTATGACAATTAAAAATATTATCCAGCCCAACAATATCGAGGACAAAGAAGACGATCAAGTCATCAGCAACAACGAAAACGAGGTCATGGAAACTGAGTCCTTAGACAGCGAAGGAGCTATCCACCTCTTGTAACGGAGAAGAGATATTGAGTGAGGAAGAGATGAGCGAGACATGTAGTAGCTCTGAGGATGGCAGCAAATCACCCAAACCTGGGCAGAAACGGGCCCGCAAGTCGAGAAAGGCAGCCACCATGCCGAAAAAGCAGCAGACTGAACCATCGAGCCGTGAAGCCAACACAGTGAAGACACCACCCCAGCTACCTACACAACAGCTTATAACAGGCTATCTGACAACGAAGCAGCCAGCTCCCACAGCTGCAGTCAACAAGCCTTCCCAACCGGCAATACGACCATTAGAACCACCAACCCAGCCATCCACTCGTAATAACACCACTACTAACCCAGCCAAGGCCTCAAGAATGCCATCAATTTTCTGCTTTTCTGGAAACATTGCTGAAATCAGCAGGTTCTGCAAAGGCAGAAAATTGAGTGTAACATTTAAGAATCGGAACACCAAATCAACGATAATCAGCGCAGTAAGCCGGGATACTTTCGAGGAAGTGAAAAAATTCCTTAAGGAGCGAAAGATCCAATATAACTCCTACACGGAACGAGAGGACAGGAAAAATCTACTGCTCCTAAAAGGGATTCACTACTCGCATGAAGCCATTGAAGTGGAAGACGAGCTCCGGATTGAAGGACTGCCAGTGGTGAAGGTCACACCATTTAAAGCCAAGAAGGGACCAGGCAAGGTATACAACAACTTTGTTGTAGAGCTGGGAAAATCCTGTGACGTCAGCGAGGTCTACGCGAAGACCTTGATCATGAACCAGAGAGTGCACTGGGAGCGATTGAAATCCAATGACCTTGTACAATGCCGAAACTGCCAGCGTTTTGGACACGTTGCAACTAACTGTGGACGCCAATACGTATGCGTAAAGTGCAAGGAGGAACACGATCCTCGAATGTGCAAGCGCAAGGAAAAAGCGGGATCGGACGTATGGTGTGCGACCTGCCAAAAGGAAGGTCATCCAGCAAGCTTTAAGGGTTGCTCAACTCTTAAAGCAAAACTGACCGAAAGGAACAAGGTCCTTGCCGAGAAAAAATCTCAAAAGGAGTTTGTTGCCAAGTCCGCCTGTACAGTAACCCACCCAGCAGTCAGTTTCACTAAAGTGATCAAAGGAGGCATACCACCCAAACCAGCAGCTTTCAAGAACCAGCAGCAGAAACAGCCACAACCAACAAGGACCCCAGCCAAAACCATTCCAGCAAGTCCAGCACCAGAAAAGATATCCAGACCAACATCAGCTTCGTCAGCGATGAACCTCAGCTCAGAAGTTCAACGTGTTTTCGGATCCAACCTCATGTCCGTGATGGAAAAAGCCAGGAGTGCTGTACCACATAACTATGGTCAGCTAAGCGAAGGGGAAAAGTCCGTGGCGCTGACCACCTTCTTATTCCAGTTATGCAACCAAAGAAACTCCGAACACTGACGTATAGCGCTGACTCGTTATACAGCCTGGAAAGAAGGACGTCATTCAACTTGTTTATGAAGAACAACAACCCGGACATTGCCCTCATCAGCGAGAGCAACGTAACCAAACGCAACAACATTGACATCATCGGTTACAAAACCTTCCGGAAGGACAAGAAGGAGGACCGGAAAGGCACAGCTATTTACGTGCGGAAGAACCTGTCGCCCAACACCAACGAAGTCACCATTTCTGGTCTGAAGACTAGTGAAGCCACCGCCGTCACCATATAAATAGGAAGAGATGAGACCCTCACCATAATCGGTGTGTGTTTCAAATGCCATTCCAGCATGAGAAATATACAAAGCGACCTACACATTTTTAACTGTGTACTTCAAAGGAGCACATATGGACTAATTGGCTGAGACTTCAATGCAAGACATCACCTTTGGCTTGATACCACTGTTTCACCCGAGGGAAAAGCGATTGCAGATTGGTTGGATGCTAACCAGGACCAGCATTCATTGGTGGTTGTTTCTCAACCGAAACCAACTTTTCCCCGAACACCATCTACATTGGAGTTTTTTATTTCAACTTCTAATTTTGTTTATTTACTTCCAGAAATCTGCAACTTCACCTGTAAACTTGTGACTAGCGACTCGGATCATGATGCTGTTCAGCTTAGCATCACGCCCCACCAACCCATCTGCCTAGCAACAGACCCAACAGAGAACTTCATTAATTACAGACGACTGGATGCTGAACGACTTCAACGGGACATTGAAGAAAATATTCCGCTTCCCCCTTCAAACCGGAACCTGCTGGACAGGGAAATAGACGCTGCTATAGATGGCCTGGAGCAAGCTGTCAGTGATGCATTGGAGGTCCAAAAGCGGCCTAGGACGTCAAGAGATAGGTACCAACATCTTCCCGTGTACATACAGAACCTGTACGCACACAGACAGCGGCTGAGGAAACGACTCCAAAGGATTCACCAGAGAGAGCTGAACACCACCAACAGCAACAACCGGACAGTTTGGAGCGAGTTGCAATGTGTCAACGTCATGTTCCGAAACTCTGTGCAGCATCATAACAACATCCAGTTCCAGAAGAGGCTACAAGCGATCAAGCCAGCACCAGAAGCATTCAAGAACATTAATAATCGTTGGAAAACAGGCCCCAATTCCGGAAATCCTAATTCACAACAATATTGAAGTATCATCAACACAGGGCAAAGTGGAAATATTCGCCAAATATTTCGAGGGAAACTTCACACCAAACCCACCTGATGATCCAGCGATTCTGAACTAAGTCGAAGCATCCATTCAGCAAACTCTGCGGCCAAATCCGGAAAGCGTCGTTTTTAGTGACTCCAACCCAGCAAGTGACCCAACAAACCAACATCTCTGCAATATGAGGAGGTAGCAGACATCATCGTGAATTCAAAGCCAAAAAAGTCAGCCAGACGGAGTCTCAAACTACATCCTGAAGAGGCTGCCACATGCAGTGATAATCCTTTTAACTATCATCATGAACAACTGCATCAATGACTGCTACTTCCCCCAAACGTGGAAAACAGATAAGATTGTGGCCATCCCGAAGAAAGGCATTAACAATCGTGTGTCCAATTACAGGCCAATCTCGCTTCTGAACAACATAAGTAAAATACTGAAAGAAGTATTACTTCGGAGACTAAAGAGGTTTTGCAGCGAAAACGCCATCATCCTGGACATGCAGTTTGGCTTTAGGGAACAGCACTCCACTCTGCATCCGCTCCTGAAGTTCCAGCATGACATCACCATAGCGCTCAACAACCATCGTATCACCGTTAGATGCTTTCTGGATGTCGAGATAGCATTCGACAGCGTATGGATTGAAGCCCTAATCCATAAGCTTCGCGTATTACATTTACCTCCGTCTCTAATAAAAATTCTTTTTTCTTTTCTTTCTTCCAGAAAATTCTATGTACAAATGGACAACTGCAAATCATAAGTGAAGAACATCAAAGCCGGAGTTGCCCAAGGTTCGAAGCTAGGCCCCTTCCTCTACAGCCTGATGACATCTGACCAACCATTGCCATCTGGATGCCAAAATTTCCTGTATGCTGATGACTCCCTTACGTATGCCGCCTCGATGTCTCCTCTGGTAGCTTTTTTTTGCAATAGACTCTACGCCTTCTACAAGAAATGGGGCATCCGGATAAACACCTCCAAATCGGAGCTTGTGTGTTTCAGGAGACCGCAGCAGCGCCGCCAAGTGCAGAAGTCTGGTTCTGAAAATTCCGGACGGATCTACAATCGCAGCCAAAAAGAACGTGAAGTTCCTAGGCATCCACTTCAACGAGTTGTTAAGGTTCAACCCGCACTCACGAAACGTCCTCAAAAAAGCCAACTGGGCCTTACACCGACTCCACCCATCGATGAGACGCAGAAACGGACTAAGCCAGAAGACGAAGATACTTATGTACAAGCAGCTCCTGCGGCCTGTAATCAGCTATTCCTTCCCTGTCTGGTTCTCCATCTCGAAGACGGCCATGAAGGAACTTCAAATGTTCGAAAGAAAGTTACTAAGGATTTGTACCGGACATCACAGCAACGAGCATCTTTACACAGGAGCTAACATCCTCCCCCTGGACAGGTACCTACTGCTTTAAGCAAAGAAGCTTGTAGAACTCACTAACAGGCACCCAAATCAACTGATGAGAAGAATGGCCACTCAGCAGCGACACCCCGAGCCGAGATACCTCAGTACGATGGAAATCCTGGTTATCTTATACCGTTAACGAAGAAATAATAAACACATGTTAGAATAGCAATTTTGTTTGTATTTAATACAAACATTTTGGAAAAAGTTAAAAAAAAAAAATAATTTTGTCTTCGGTTGTATTTTTTCGTAAAAAAAATTATTTATACAAATTTTAAATGCAATATTTGTAGAATAACTAAGAACTACCGAATTGAAAAATAATGAAAAAATCAACCAAGCCACGAGATATGAGGGAATAAAAATCCCGAATGTAAAAAAATCTAGAACGTACAAAAATCATAAAAGAATATATCTAGAAAAAAATCTCTAACAAAAAAAAATGTATTCGAAATTTTTGTTTACCTTTTTCAATAGTTTAAACGAAATTAAAACGCATAATATGTTCAACAAAAAATTTATTTTTCTGGTCACAACATAACAAATATCAAAAAAGTACAATAAATTATTCAATATAAACGAAAATTGTCAAAATATAACAAAATTAAACAAATAACTCTAGCTATAATAAGGAAATAACTTCTATAAACTCGAGTTATATGCAAGACTCTTAAGGTAGCTTACATAACTTTTTTCTTCCAGTATTTTTAAGATTTGCTTTTCTTTTTTTAAATACTCCATTTTTACCTTAGTTTCTTGACCAATCTGAATTTTTTTGAACCACACAACTAACCTGAACTATGTTTATCATTATCATTATGCATGACTGTAGTTACCCTCGCACTACAAAAATGAGATTTATGCAGTTCACACAGCCAGTAAGACTTTTTTTTACAGATATATTTAAATAATAAATAAACCCATCGATTTCAATTTTAATGGAACTTTTGTTTGTAACGATTTCATTTACTTTCATTGCACTTTTTTTTAATAAGAAAACTTACGTTGTTATAAGAGACCGTCCCTTTCCCTAGCAACACTAAATTTAGTCACCTACTTGTTTAGTTGGATGGGTGCATGTGCAGTGTACTGATTCTCTTAAGGAGACTTTCCTAATCTAGAACTAATATTAGTTTTTGAGAAATGAATGGTTACAATTCGCGCGCGCGACATCAACAATTAATATTTATTCTAGATTTTTTTTCTAGAATTTTGCAGTTCGAGATTATGCTTTCTAAATTTTTTTTTCGAGATTTTTTCAATTCTAGATTATTTTTTCGAGATTTTTAATTTCGGGATTTTTGCTTTCTCGATTATTGGTTTCTAGATATCGTGGTAAGCCACCGTTCAACAGTTTCGGCTCTAGCTCAATGTATTTTAGGACGCACAGACGAACAGACCGACGGACGTCTTGACGAAAATAACTTTTTTGGACTTCTCCATCATCGTAATGTTAGTTTTGATTAAAACCTCAAAATTTTTTTTTGACACGAAATCAATGCTTGCTTTTAAGAGCAAGTAAAAAAGGATTGTGGTCTATTAATATATAGATAACATAAATTTAACAAAATGTTGGTGGAAAGGGCAATAGTACAAAAATAGTTCATGCTTTAATTTGCTTTTCTTTGATTAACGATCAAGAACATAATTGTAAAAATAAAAAAATACCTAAACAAAACTGAATTTTTAAGTTTTGATTTTATCGTCATAAAAAAATTATGAACATTTTTGTAACGACACAAATAAGATACGTAAAGATATGTAAACTTTAAGCCAAAAAACAAACACGCAGGTTTATTATAAACACCAAAATCCGTTCGATCATAAAAATTAAATGCACTAATGGATTGCAATAACTTGGCCTTTTGGGTTCAGACTATAATGTGGCTAAGCGTTTTACTTTATTAATGGAATTGAATAATTATGAGAAAGTGTATAAAAGTCGAAAGTCTAACAAAATATTTTTCATCTGAATTTTTTTTGTTTAAAAAATTTTGTAATTATTCCTTCTTCGTGACTTTTGTGCGAATTTTGGAACGCAATATTGTTTGCACTTTTTAGAAGTACTTTTTCCCAAAATTTTAACAAATTCGGCCTAGCCAGTTATGAGAAAGAAGGAGATCTCACACAGTGCGAAAACTGGAGAGGAATATGCGTTCTGCCTGCAGTAGCCAAGATAATAGCAAGGATAATATTGGACCGAATTAAAGACCACCTCGAAGACACACTCGACGCCGAACAAGCAGGTTTCCGCACTGGATCTTCCTGTGTTGATCACATCAACACCTTGAGGATCATCATCGAACAGTGCGTTGAATATCGATCACCACTTCACCTGCTGTTCATCGATTTTGAAAAGGCGTTCGACAGTGTCAATAGAGAATTTATTTGGCTTGCTTTGCACAGGAGGGGCATCCCAGATAAATTGATTGCTATTATCAAGGCTACATATGATGGATCCAGGTGTCACGTTTTGCACAAAGGTAGGCTGTCAGAGGAGTTTGAAATCCAAAGTGGAGTTAGGCAAGGCTGTATACTGTCACCAATACTGTTCCTGTTGGTGATAAGTGACGTACTGCACGCAGCTTTGTCAAATGGAAATGGAGGAATTCAGTGGACTCTGCAATCTCACCTCAAACATCTGGACTACGCGGACGACGTATGCTTACTCTCTCATAGGATCATGGATCTCCATCAAATGACAACAAGGGTGGAGAGAGAAGCAGAAATCGTAGGGCTTAAGATCAACTCGGCAAAAACTAAAAGGATCAGCCTTGGAACTTCCTCATCAATCCAAGTAAATATTTCTGGACAACCGGTAGAGAGGGTAGAGGATTTCCAATATCTTGGGAGTATTATCTCTACGGGTGGCGGAACTGAACTGGACGTAAACAGCCGAATCAGAAAAGCAAAGGCTGCGTTCGGAATGCTGTCCAAAATATGGAGAAACAACTCTTTTAGCTTAAAGACCAAGCTACGACTGTTCCGCTCCAATGTTGAATCCGTTCTGCTTTACGGCTGCAGCACTTGGAAAGTCACTGAAATTGTCACTAGAAAGCTGCAAACCTTCGTTAATAGATGTCTACGAAACATCTTGAGGATTTTCTGGCCCAACCGTATCACCAATGCCGAACTTCATGCGAGAACGGGTCAGGAGCCCATAGACTCCATTATACGAAGAAGAAAGTGGCAGTGGATTGGCCATACGCTTCGAAAAGGCGATCGGTGCATTGCATCTCAAGCAATGCAGTGGAACCCGCTCACACAGGAGGGAAGACAAGTGGGCCGGCCTAGAAGTACATGGCGAAGAACGGTCGAACAGGAATCGGCACGACTGGGGAAAAGTTGGAGAGAGCTGAAATATATTTCAAGAAATCGTACACGATGGCGCGTAGGTGTAGTGGAGGCCCTATGTCCCGTAAGGGAAACATCACGGACGTAATAGGTCCGAGGACCTAAGTAAGTAGTAAGTTATGAGAGAATAACTAAAAACCCGTCAACTTTAGTTAAGAAAATTAAAAAAAAAAAACAAATAGGTATGCAGTTTTGTTAAAATTGCTTTGAACTTTAAGTTTAAGAAATTTAATCCAAGTCTTTAGCCCTTTAATTAATTATTAATATTGCTGAGGTCTGAGAGTGACTGATTTTTTTCAATTTACTTGCTTTTAAGTAATATTAGACATTCTTCACACTAAAAAATTCTGTTTCTTAAAACTCAATACCCTAAAGAACAAACGTTAAAAATCTCAAGAGGAAAAAAAGATAAAACTTTTTGAGACTCAAAAGCTTATTTGGTTCAATTTTACACGCGGGTTTTTAAAAAGTTGCTGCATTTGTTTGTTCAGAAACCACAACACTGATTTTTAAAATTCTTTTTGTTTTGAAAGGCTATAATGAGAAATGTATAGCCGGCGAGTTTATATTTAGTCTAGGAAAGATAGGAAATTTAATATGGGCAACCTTCAACAAATTAATTCATGAAATTTTATTGCTGGTATCGACGCAGAATTTTATCCTCAACAACATATCCAAAGTCCCCCGAAATCCCCTTATAGGCTTTTTGTGTAGATGCATTTAAAGAGGTGGAGAAGGGAGGGAAACGGGAGTTTATCAAGCTGAAAAAATTGTTATAATACAATCTAATCATATGACACATGTTTTTAGGGTGCTTTTCAACGCTGATTCTAAAGAGACCAACACTGAAAAGATAAATGAATTCTGTGAAAAGTTAATGTCACTTTTATGGAATGATCACTTTTTTTTAAGTACAACAAGTAATATATTACCCAAAACCATTTTAAAATAATGGGATTTTAATGAAATTCGGTATAAATGTTTCATTTGGCATGTTTACTATGAATCAAAAGAGTCCCCAAAAATATCTGTTGTGAAAGGGTGCTTTTTTGAGGGCGAGATGTTAGTGCGTCATTATTACAATAACCTCTGTGAACATGTTTTGACACTGATGAAATATTCTAAAAAATATTAAATGTTTCATGTTTTTCAAGTATCAAAAGAATCCGTTAAAATAACTTGATCCAAAGAGTTTTTTTATAGAGTTTATGTTTGACCTGCCCTAAACGGAGCAAAATGTTAGGTCTTACGAAAAATTGTATTTTCGTGTAATCGAGATAGTACATATGACATATGATACATGATTTAAAGGTATTTTTTAACGCCGAATATAATAAAAGAAAAACCAATATGATACAAGCACCCTAAAAAAGTTAGATAAGTTCTGAAACAAAAATTACTGTTTTTTCCGTTAAGCAGGTCAAACATTACACCCCCAAAAAACACACTTGGACCTTAGATAATTGTACGGACTCTTTTGATCCGTATGTGCCAATATAAATTCAATATTTTTAGCAAATTTGATAAGTGTCAAAATTTATTCATGGATGTTATGGTAATAATGACGCACTTACACCTACCCCAAAAAAAAACACTCTTTTACCACAGATATTTTTGGGGACTCTTTTTATTCTTGATAAACATGCCAAATGAAACATTTATACCAAATTTCATTAAAATCCCATTATTTTAAAATGGTTTTGGGTAATATATTACTTGTTGTACTTAAAACAAAAGTGATAATTCCATAAAAATGACATTAACTTTTCACAGAATTCATGTATCTTTTCAGTGTTGGTCAGCGTTGAAAAGCACCCTAAAAACATGTGTCATATGATTAGATTGTATTATAACAATTTGATAAACTCCCGCCTCCCTCTCTTCTCCCCCTCTTTAAATGCATCTATACAAAAAGCCAATAAGGGGATTTTGGGGGACTTCGAATATGTTGTTGAGGATAAAACTCTGAATCGATACCAGCAATAAAATTTCATGAATTAATTTGTTGAAGGTCCAATCCTATCTTTCTTAGACTTATTGGGAATGTTCGAAATATTTATGTATTATCTACATACTAGAAAGGGCAGAACAACGTCTGCCGGGCACCGCTAGTTTTTAATAATAATAATAATTTTTTTTCACTTTAAGTAACACCACCAATAACATATTCCTTACAGAAGTCATTATGGTATATCTGAAATTCAATTTGAATCTCGATAAGACCCCGATTACAAGTTAATATGCATTGTATTTTTTTTTTGTGGTTTTTCGGGAATTAACTATTATGGGATGCGAAGACTTATAATACATAATGATTTCGAAGGATAAACGAAGTATTGGAAAGATCCAAAATTTTTTGTTGGATGGGAAGATATTATCGATATCGATGGTGTAACTTCACATCAACAATAAGTAGTAAAAACCTGAGGCAGACTTCAGGATCAAAAACCTCCCGAAAAGTATAATTTGGTTTATGCCGCAAAACGTATGTTGTTTCCCTGTGAATTGGAGGTAGGTACCGAAATAACTTTAATTAAACCACCAATATAAATTTCTGTTGAAAATGGATATTTCAATTTCCATGACAAAATGAATGATTTGTATATTTTAGCAGCCAATTAATAATATTGACTCTGATTAAAATTTTATCTTTCTTTTTTATTGCTTAAATCTACTCATCCTTTATTTTTATGACAACAATTAATATTGTAAACACGAAAAGCGTTAAGGACGTTACCAACCAATCATTTTGTTAACAAATTTGTTAGTGTCTATCCCTTGACCCTTGTATCCACCCTTTTTTTGTAATCTAATCATTAAGGCTATTAAAAAAACGAAAAACTTAATAACAACACACATACGAGTATATCCTTGTGGAGTTGTTTCGTTTATAAATTAATTAACTATGATAAACTAAAAGGATATACAAATACATATACATATAGATTAATGTGCGTGACACAAATCCCTGTAATGGGGATTCTAGTTCGGTCTTATTAAATTCGAGACGTATAAAATTTGCTTTTGAATCAGCAAAAAAGCGTTAGTAAGTTTACATGGAAATCCAAGAATGATTTATGTATTTTTTTTGTTTTCGGTATTTTAGTGTGCGTGTGCGTGTATCAAAGAATACATAAAACATAAAATGTCTTCCTTTCTGCTTCCTGTTTCTGTAAAGATACCCGTTATTTGCCGTTGGTTTGGCTTAACGGTTCTTCTTATATGGTATTTGTATATATTTATTCTTTTAACTGCGCAAACTGTATAGGTACCTTCATACATACATACATCTACAACCTACAAGAATTAATGGGACGCATTAATTCGCTGACAACTCCCTGATGGTGCAGCTGCTGTTTTTAAGGCTGATGACTGCGAGACTTTAAATGTTGATGTTTTCAGCTTTGTTGTCAGAATAAAGATGACACATTATATGACTTCGTTTTGTAAATAAATTGGATATTTGAGTTTTATGAAGCATTTAACTTTGTATACTTAGTTAAGTTAATCTTTTACGGTGGCGAAGAAATTTAGTTGATTTTTATGTTATCGCAAGGAATTTAGTTATGTACCTACCTATATGCATTACATAAGTATGCCTACACGAATTTGTTTTTTATATACTTCCTTAATTTTCAAATCGTTTTTAATAAAGATAAAAATAACGTTAAAAATTTGGAAAATCTTAAATAGATCGAATTCTCAGTTTTCAAGCAGTATCAAAAGATTTAGTACCTACACATGATTAAGGTCGAATTTTAGACGCAAGAAACAATTCTACACTTGAGTACACAGCTCCACTGTGAGGTGAGTTGAGTTGGCATGGCAGAGGAAGGAATGGCGTCAAAATATTTATATCACAACAAAAACAATTAAAATTGAATGAACTGTATATAGTAGGTATGTTTGGGATGGTTTCTTATGCATCACAAATTTCGACTCGACTCCGATAATGAAGTGAGTCAAGTAGGCTAAAGCTCTTTTCAACTCAATGCAGGCTCTCAAATGTTCGAAGCCTCTTCTATACCGGGAAGATGAAACAAATTGGGTCTCGCAAATTCTGTTTTCTGTTAGTTCGGTTACAGCCTAATTGGCTGAGTGATCATTTTTCAAACTAGCTGTTTAGTGATTTTTTGATTAAATATTCTCACGTGTTTTTTTTTTTTTTGATTTTGTAAGCACAGATATGAACGGTTCTGGCGTACAAAATTGTTTTACTGCTAGGAAATTTTTTTAGAAGTTCAAAATTGTTCTCCTTAAATTATTTTTAAAATTTTGAAATTGATGTTATAGCACTCCAACGATTTAAATTTGTTTTAAGTTCATTATTGCACAAGAAATACATTGACATATTTTACATACGTACCTATACAAATCGAGAAGTGAGATACTAATTTCACGCAGACGCAGCATAACATTTAGTAGGCTGATTGGCAACCCTGATTGCAGGTGAATAAAAGTGTTGTAAGATCGCTCTTCAATTTTATTTAAATAAAACCAGTTTAATTCAAATTTATAAACATATAAATAGTTTGCTTTAACGCCCGGAAAAAATGATTCGCACTCTTAAAAGCACTAAGAAATTGCTATACCGAGGAATTAAAGAGATGGTACATTGACTCATATTCCAAATACAAGCAGTTATGCCGCACAAAAAAATGCTGAATATGAAAATGCCAAGCAAAGTCTCGAAGTCTGGCCAAAAATTAAGCAAAAGATATAAATGGGTTCACTTTTGTAATTGGTACAAATGTGTCCGCAGATCATCTCTCATATCATTTGAAAAACCTACTATCCAACAAGTCCTTGTCTTTTGCCAACGCAGAACCACTGGTTATATACGAAACTTTGGACTCTGAACTAGATATCAATGAAATAAAAATCGTACTTCAGAAAGCCAAAGATGGGAAAGCACCAGGAGAAGATGGAATTCCGTATGAATATTTTAAAAATGCAACACCAGCTTTTATTAATATGCTAAAACAGCTTTTGAACAACATTTTTTCAACCGTAATCATCCCCTCTTCATTTAAAACATCAGTTATTTTCCCTATTCATAAGAAAAGTGATCCAAATAATGTCGAAAATTATCGGAGAATATTATTTATAAACGTTATCAGGGCTGGCCACGAGACGAGAAAAGTCTCGGTCTCGATCTCGGTCTCGCATAACAAGACCGAGACGAGACGAGATGAGACTGGCTTTAAGCAACCGAGACGAGACCGAAACGAGACTGTTTATTTGGAGCGAAATTTACAGGGAGTCTTATAAATTAAAAAATCCAATTTCAGTTAAATATTTATTTTCTTCTGCACGTATTCAAACTATAATCGAAAATAATATAGTTCCAAAAATAAACAAGTTCGCCGGAAATCGTATTTTTCGGAGACGAGATAGAGACGAGACTTAATTATACGAGACCGAGATGAGACTGAAAATTTTCGATTTTAATGAGGCCGAGACGAGTCTTACAAAAGTCTCGAAGAGTCTCGTCTCGTGGTCAGCCCTAAACGTTATGGCTAAAATATTGTGCAGTGTTCTAATGAACAGATTAGAAAAGTGGGTTGATGACAACAACATTTTAACAGACTCCCAAGCAGGATTTAGAAAAAAATCCTGAACTATAGATCAGAAATTTGTTTTAAAACGTCAATAGTAAAAGCATTCCAGTTCAGAAATAAGAAGATCTACACGTTTTTTGTGTAGTAGCCCGTAGCGTAATGGTTAGTGCGTTCGACTGTCACGCTGGAGGTCACTTCCCAGCCCGTCCACCTAAAAACAAAAAAAGTTTTTTTTCAGGGCTACTGCCTCTTGCGAGGAATTGACAAATCCCCCAAGAGTATCACTTGTCACGAATAAGTGCTTCTCGTCTAGCCGTTTGGATTCGGCATAAAATATTAGGTCCCTTCCAATCCTGTCGACAGGCGCACACAGGAATGGTTGCGAGTTGTTAGTCACTAGGCCCTGGGTCTTCACGAGCCGTTGTGCCAACCAGTATATTTATTTTTTACACGTTTTTTGTAGACTTCAAGGCAGCTTTCGACCTTGTGAATAGAAGTGCACTTATGTACAAACTCTCCCAGCTTGGAATTTCTACAAAATTTTTAAATGTATTAAAGAACATGTATACTGGTACAGAAGCATTGCTTTAGGATGGATCTTTGTTCTCGCTATGGTTTGTTAGCGACACCGGTGTTAAACAAGGATGCCTTCTAAATACTTTGTTGTTTGTGTTGTTTATTAACGATATTGGCAAATGTCTTCCCGGTGGGATCCGGATCGCTTATAGCACTGTCAATGTTCTTCTGTATGCAGACGATTTTGTGATTCTTTCAGAGTCACCAGAAAATTTGCAACTCATGATAAGCCGTTTGTCAACATATCAACATACACATGTCAACATACAATAAATGGTGAAAAATCAAAAATCATGGTTTTCACAAGATCTTCTAACAGTTTAGTTAGAGATAGTTTGTTCTTCAATGGTAATCGCCTTGAAATCGCTAAGGATTGCAACTATCTAGGAGTCAAGTTGAACCCAACGATGTATTTCAAAAGTCATCTAATTGAAAAGGCGAGGTCTTCTCAGAGTTTGCTGAATATAAGATGGAGAAATATTTTCTCAAACCAAAATGTATTGTTGTCAGCCAAATACAAAATTTTCGAATGTGTTGTAAAAACATCTCTTTGCTATGCAGCACAAATTTGGGGAATGGATGAATTTGAAGTAGTAGAAAAACTCCAAAGGAACTTCATAAAAAAACTTTTTAATCTGCCGAATGGAACTCCTAACTAGGCAATTTATTTGGAAACCGGACTTCCAAAACTGTTTACCAGCACCCTTAAGCTTCAGGCGGACTACATCTATAAAGTTGCTTCCCATTCAGATGCTCTTTTGACAAAGAAAATGCTCATGTATGAAATTCGAAATAAGGACTGGTGGATCATTAAGTGGCAGAATATCGGAGATACTTGTGGAGAAAGTAATCAATTTGATTTACAAAACTGAGTTCAACTCAAAGAGCAGCTTTACAAATATAATTCAAAAGCACGAGGACTTTGCTCGAGAAATATTAGTTAAAACAGCTTTCCAGTCTGATAGCAGAATTTATTACACTCAGCTCAATCATAACCTGTTAAATTACATTTACTTTAATGACACGTTGAATTATAAAGAAATTTCACTAATATTCAAAACCAGATGTGCACTCCTGGTCTTAAATGGCAGTCCATACAACGGTAAATTCCAGCAATTTATTCTGTACCCTCTGCAATATTCGAGCAAAAGAAGACTGTTTCCATTTTATAAGCATATGTCCAGTATTTAAACATTAAAGACTAAAATATTTCGGAAAAATCAATTTTACCATGAATGAGACAATAGAATTATTAAATGGTTTGAATTGGAAATTATTGTACTGTTTCTTAAACTTAATTTATAAGTATATAGACACTTATTAGGCGTTTTTCTTTTTTACCCTGAGGCTACACGAGCCAGTACTGGCAAGCCAGTTGGCTACATAGATTGACTGTCAAGTTCGTATACGTGAATATGCTGTGGCGGGCAACTTGTAAGCAAGTTGCCTTCAAATATCTGCGGTCACGTTCAGCTTTTACTAGGACAGCCTATCTAGGATTCTAAATACACAATTTGATTGAAATTTGCTTTGGCATCAGACTTTGATTTTGTCTTCAAAAAATGACATCGAATTCATCATCAAGTCTTGCGATGGTCAACGCATAATACTGCCAATGCGTTGACGGATGCATTGACAGACTTTTCTGTCGCGTCAAATTAACATGGATTGATTTTCATCTAAATTCAAAAATTTCGATTTTTTTTAAATAATTTTTAAAATTTTTTGATTTTTTAATCCATCATCATCGAAGCCATCCCTTAATGGAATTTGACAATTCATGCGTTGACAGATAGGAAAGAAACTAAATTACGTCGTACGAGGAATATTTCGTTCCAAAATGTCACCCAAAGGTGCTAAAATCGCCTTTTCCCGCCTTTTCTCAAAAAATTCAGAAATCTTTCAGTTTTTCAATGCATCATCTCCATAGAAATCTTTCAATCTAATTTGGCAGTCTATGGCGTGACAAATAGGTAACAGAATGTTCCAAATGTCGTCACCCAAAATTCCCAAAACGTTCATTTTTCCTTAGCAAAAAATATAACTAAAATAAGGATTTTTAAGAGATTTTGTATATTTCATCATAATCATAGCTATCCTTCAATCATATTTGACAGTTGCCTATTTTGGAAATGTTAAAAATTCTTGGTTCCTCCTCTCATTAAAAGTTGTGGTAGAAAGAATATTTAATTTTGTATTACATTTCCAACGAAAAGCTATCCATATATCTTTATATACAAGTCTGAACGAGGCCACTGTCTTCTCTACTGGCTTCGAAAATGGCATGCCAGTTGACGAGCAAGTTGCTCAGGTTTGCATGTGTTAGTAAGAAAATTTAAATTTATCGTAACTTGTAAGCCAGTACTGGCTCGTGTAACCTCAGGGATAGTTCAGAGCAGAATCTGAACTGTCAAACAAAAAATTGTGTTTCTTTTTTACCTCTGAACGTTCAGAGCTTCAAATTTGTGTTTCTTTTTTCGTTCTGAACGTGTTCTGAGCTTGTTCAGAGCGTGCTCTATGAGCTCAGAATAAAATAACTGAGCAGACCGAGTTGAATGCTGAACACAGCTTAGTGTTCAGGTGTGTTTCAAAAATAATTCTGAGCGCTCAGAACCAGAACACGCTTTGTTCAGAGGATGTTCAGAGCATGCTCGATATGCTCGGACTCTGCTCAGAACTCTTTTCTGAGCTAAAATAGAAAAACGCCTATTAATGATTGAATTCATTTAAATTTTATAATCTTAATACAAATCGCTAAATATACTTTTGCCAATCGAGCTGACGGCTATGCCAAAGCTTTAAGATTCATTTTGTATTTAAAACTTTAAATTGATATATTGTTAAATAAAATGAATGAATTACTTACTTACTTACTATATTACTTACATTTAGTAGGCGACGAGGTGTGATATTCACGGAGAAGCAAAATTAAAATTAAAATATAGTAGTAGTTTTAAATTAAAGAAAATGTATCTATACTTACCTACTTAGCATTTTTATGATAAAATCCAAGAAGGGTCATACACGAGCGAGCCGAAGGGCTCGCAACCAATTTGGTTTGTGGTTTTTCGACGGGTTGAAAATGGGTTCGGTGTCAAACCTTTTGACATTAATCTATCTTCTATTTATATATGTATATGTATATGTATATAAAAATTAATTGTTGTTCGTTTGTGTTCTTATATCTCAAGTTGGGTAGCTCCGAATTCGATGAATTTTTTTTGGAAAGGTATTGTTCTGTAGCAGGTTTGTATGTAAAAAAAATGACTGTGACCGCTTACCATTTTTATGACAAACAAAATTCAAAGTAAAAAAAAAAACAACAAAACGAAGAAAAATCAAATAACATTTGTTTATGTGTAGTATGTTTGTATGTAGAATCAAAACGGAAATTTAGATTTTATTATTGTCATTCAAAGTAAAAAATCAAACAAAACAACAATTTTTTATAGAATCGAAACAAAAATGCAGTGTTTATAAATCATCAAAGCTGCGTTTATGATGAGAAAGGTGGATTTTATTTTTTGGATGCACCGGATGTACTGGAAAGACATTTTTAAATAAATTAATTTCACTGATTTGTTTGTATTCGGTCACAACACAAAATAGAATTGGCGCTCGCTTCATCGTGAATTGCTGCTACCTTATTGGAAGGTGGTCGAACTGCACATTCTGCACTGTAGCCGGAATATGGAAAGCGCAGCGGATCGCTTTCATTGGGGGATTTTTATTTTCTTATTCTCAAAAGCTCTTTTGCTTTCCAATTTTCGTTTGAATTCGATCACATAGAAACATATCATTTTGAAACAAAAACTGGATAGCGGAAGTCTTTTTAAGACTAAGAAAATACAAATCCGCCAATACAAGCGATCCGCCGCGCTTTTCAGAATCGGCCTACTGAAGTTACCATATTGAAAATTCATATTAACAAAACACCCACATGTAACATTCCAAAGAACTTGGGAACAGCACAGGTATTACAACAATGTAAGATTATTGTGTGGGATGAATGCACGATGGCTCTCATAAGAAGTCATTGGAAGTTTTGAATAGAACATTGAAAGATCTTTAAAACATTCAAAATTTATTTGATGGTGTCTTTATATTATTGACCGGTAATTTTCGACAATACTTGCCCAGTGGAGGATCCAAGGGGGTGGCTATAGGGGCTAAAGCCCCCCCCACAGCCGATTGCTAAAATAATTTGAAATATAGACAGCAATATATTACAACGTGTAAAGTTTTATATTCGTCTAAAATATTGTTAAGATGAGAATTTTGATAGACAAAATAACGTGGTTGGGGCTAAACAATTTACATGTTGTGCAACTTTTTTCTTAGCCCTAAGGTTGAATTGGAAAAAAATTCAATTGGGGGCTATGAATAATGGACATGTTTCATGCAACGACAATTTTACCTTAAAACAAAACTCAGAAAATTGAAAAAAAAAACAACTTGGGATTAATAAGGTCTGAGAATATTGGACAAAAAACGTAGTCAGGGTTAAACAACTAACTCCCAGAGAGCTTTTGGGGCATAAGTCTAAAGATTTTCAAATTCCGAAGTTAGGGCTAAAGCTTGAAGATATAATTTAAAATAAACGTGGTCGGGGCTTAACATTAACATGTCAAAAAACAACTGTTTACACTTAAAACTTATCTAATTTAACGAACGAAACGCAATTGAGGCTAAAACAATACGAGAACACCGGGGTGTAAAGCTTAGTGTTTTTATACAATAGGAATTGTTTCTTACGGCCTTGGCTGGGCTTAGAGCATTTTGGGGCTTAGTTTTTAAAATTTCAAAGGTCCAAGGCAATACGTAGAAAACATTTTTGGGTTAAGCAATTCAATACGAATTCTTTAGTCGAGGAGCCAAATTCCAAAAGCGTGAGAAACTCTGTGAACTCAGAAAAATCTTGCAGGTGGACATGAATATTTACAATCTCTATAGACTCTTGAGTGACTTACAAATTTATCGACACATTTTTTGAGCAGGAATACAAAGTGTATGTAGGTGCAGTGTAAACGAAAATTCACTGACACTTGCAGAATTGGGCCGTGCAGCTTATTTTTTAGAGCAGCTGTTTGTTATGCCCGACTAAAAGTCTTGAAATTTTGATACTTTATTTTTCGATCCACAAAATATTATTTTCGACCTTTCCAGTGACAATTTGACGAAAACAGGTAGGTTCGTTGATTTGGCTAATTAAAGAAAATGAGATCTCAGAGGACTGATACTGTCAAAACACATATGAGCTTTTGCCAGTAAGACCACTTAAATATCATTTTTCTGAACTAGAATTACAAACAGTTTTTAAATTTTGTTAAAAAGGTGAAGTTCAAAGCATTCCTTCAGCTAATTTAAAAAAACACTTTTACATAATGTACATAGGTGGGCACTTGATACCTAATCAATTATTAAGCAATATACCTATAAATAAACGAATCTGTTGGTGTTGTTTGAGGCTGTAACGTTGCTAGAACTTAAAGTTATAAAATTAGTTATACTACCATGTTTTGCTGAGCCTTAAAATTGGCTTTTAAAAATAATTCCCTACACATCAATCCCAAATTCTTGTTATTGTGCTTTATTTTGAAAAAAATTTAAAGCGCGGTACAAGCGGATATAAAAGCACACAAAACACGGATATAATTAAAGGAAAAGTGATGTCAAAATTCGTTTTCTGTTATATACATTCATTATGTACAAACTGGATTTCCAAACTCCAAGCCCCCCCCACAGACAAATCCTATATCCGCTACTGTACTTGCCCGTAGTTCCACAATCAACTCCAGCGGATTAAATTAATGCATTCTTGATATCACTTAATTTTTGGCGATATGTCAAAACAATCAGATTGACAATAAATATGCGTGTCCAATTGCAAAACAATTCATCGGCCGTTGAGTTTTCAAAGCAGTTGTTGAATATTGGAGATGGCAAAATGCCCATTGATGATGGATTAATAACATTATAAATTTTTGTGAGATTACCCAAACTAAAGAAGAATTGATTAAACAAGTTTTTCCAAATATTGTACAGCGATACAAAGATCATGCTTAGTTGCGCGAACGAGCAATATTGGCAGGAAAAAATAAAGATGTTAACGATGCTGATTCGGATATTCAAAATGGAATAATTGGTGAATTAGTATCATATACAACTCAATCGAAACTATTACAGACGAAGATGACGTAGTGAACTATCCAACAGAATTTCTTAATTCACTAGATTTACCAGGAATGCCACCCCATAATTGACGATTAAAAGTCAGTGTGCCAATCCTTGCTTCCGAATATAAATCAATAAAAACTTTGCAACGGATCTAGACTTGCTATTAAGCGCTTAATGAATAATGTAATTGAAGTCACAATTTTAAAAGGAAAGCATGAGGGAGAAGACGTTCTTATTCCCCGAATTTCGCTAATTCCATCTGATTTACCATTCAATTTCAAACGGCTTCAATTTCCAATTCGCCTTGCTTTTACAATGCCAGTCTTTAGAAGTGTGTGGCATAGACTTTGAATACCCTGTATTTTCACATATGCAGTCATATGTTGCATGCTCCAGAGTAGGCAAACCATCAGCGTTATTTAATTATTCCACAAATAGAAAGACAAAAAATGTTGTATACCAAAGAGCGTTACAATAGATACACATTTTAAAGAGGACTTTGAGTTTTTATTAACAACCAGCGAAGCGGTCGCGGGCAGCCTAGTCCAGTATAAAATGCCCAAATCGAATTGGCTCCAATGAGTTTGGGCCAATCGTGTATGGACAGCCTTAGAATGGGTATTCACAACTATTTCTTTTCGTAAGCAAATGCTATCTTTGTTTTTGAAAAGAGTTTTTGCTCATTAATGAACCGGTGGCTGAAATGATCATTTATCCTGATTTTTTTTTTTTTTTTGAGAAAGTTGGTTTATTTACTTGTTTAAATATTTTGACAAGTAAAAGTCATGAAACTATTTAGTTTCTTGTGTTTGACTAAAAATTCTTAAATGCATTGAATTATGTAAACAAAAATAGTGCAAACATTTTTAAAATTTGGAGTTTAAACAGTTTGATTTAAGATAAAACAAAATGAAATAAAATAAAATATGTAATGGAAGAAATGGATTTATGGCTTAAATAAAACTATGGAATAAAACTGTTAAGTGTTGTAGCTGGTTTATTATAATTTTTTTAATTTTTAGTAAATTATTTTAGGAAATTGTTCCTCCTGGCTTAAATGGGGGAAACACATGTTTTTATTCTTGTATTGACCCAATCTATTGGCCTAAACTTTGCTCACATCATATTAGAATCACCCTGTATATCATTGAATAATAATTATGATACGTATACGCCACAGAGCATTCTCTTGTCACTTCATGTCTAACAGTAGCTAATAACTATTAGAATTCAGTGTAAGCTAATGAAATTTGTTGGTCATCTCATAACGATTATGTCAAGCGCGGTGTTACGTATTTTACTTATATATAGACGCGGCAAGAGTTTTGTAGCCATTGGCAATGCGAATATTCTGCCAAATAGCGAACTAAAAGATAAGTCAATAAAGCTAGTCATCTGCAGAGGCCACATATATTCTTCGACTCGACAATTTATGATGGCAGTAAATCTTCGTATAGCCTCACGCCACCACCATCATACCGGTCGGCCAGCAGCCGGGCAGGGAACCTTACAATCTAGGGTTTTCCTTCAAACAATTATTCTCTAAGTGGAGTCAAAGGTGACTGCATAAAGACATCCATCGTTTGGCTGTCCATGTATACGAGCATCATCATCATGAAGGATAGAATGGGGGTATTTCTAATTATAAGGTGAATGTTGGATAGACATAGTTATGACTTTGGCCCGAAGTCAGAAGAGGACATTGCAGATTAATGGGTAAAGCGTGATGCATTTATATGTGTAGTGTATGCGATATTTAGAGTATGATCGAAAAGCAAAATCCCTTGAGCAAGTGAAGCATCGGATGGAAATAGATTCAAGCGAATAATGACGGATGTGATACTTAATTAAAAGACACATACCTAGTGTTAAATTGTTAACTCATCAAGAAAAGTTATTAAGTTGTGTGCAAGTCTCTCCTTTGCCTTTATTGCTTTGAAAGATATATGCACAAAAACTAAATTATAAAGTCTGAAATTTTATGAAGGGTAATTATATGATATTATATGGTATTATATAGCCGTGTTTTTTGAGATTGAAATTTTTACACGCAAAACAATAACAAACTAAATTATTTTACAGAATTTTGTTTGTGTTTTCCGTGTAAAACTTGTAAAAACACGGCTTTTAAAGAACTTCTAAGCTTCAAATAAAATAATTTTGCAATCCATTAATGGATAGCATAAAAGTTTTTTTGTCCTGGTTTAAAATATGATGATGAGTCAGATGATAAGTAATTCCATGCAGATGTGTTTAAAATTGTTGATCTGATTCTAATAAAGCCAAATCTGCTGTTAGCTTTTGGTTACGATATGAGTTGCGAGCTCATACTTCTCATTGAGGCTAATTTTCTGAAACGAAACTTAAGTATTTAAGTTCAACATACAAGAACTTATGTGACAGTTCTTGCTGAGAAAAAAGTATAACATAAACGTTTACTTTGGGCTAAATATTTATGTTTCGTATCAGCAAATGGACCTGGGTGTTGAGTTAAAATGACGATTAAAAGAGGTAATACCACAATATCTTTTATCACAAGATCCACTTACAGGCGTTTTTTAAGTTTAACTCATAGCAGATCACGGAACAGTCAAACAAAAATTCTATATTTTTTTCCTTAGCTCAGCCATATCAGAGCATAAAAAGTGTGTTTTTTTTTTTTCATCTGAGCTAGCTCAGAGCTTGCTCGATTATCTCACAATAAAATGACCGAGCAAATCGAGCGAAAAAAAATTAAAAAAGGATTCCCAGGACAGGAGCCCGTCTACTTCAGGTAAGCAAACATTTATTACTTATTCGTAAAAAATAATAATTCTATTTTAGTTTCTGTATTTATTTAGTAACAAATACAAATATTTGTGTTTTTTTTATATGAGTCAAAAATGGACATACGATTTGACTGTTTGCTTGATAAATTTTCTTAGACTGCTTTCCCACAAGGAAACTGAGTTGCCGGCAACTGGGAGCTTGTAGGCAAGAAGGGCAAGAAGTAAGGGGAATGAAAAAGATCTCCCCGGTCAACGATTGAGGAGATTTTTGCACATTCCTTCTCACACTGTCCGTAATGTGCGTTCAGCCCATAGACTTTATATGGAAACAAACAAAAATCTCTGGCAATTCAGTTTCCTTGTGTGAAAGCTACAAAGCAATTAAAGGAAAACGTCAAAAAAATCTCCAGAAACTGGTTTCCCTGTGTGAAAGGGGACTTAGACCGCTTTCACACAAGGAAACTGAGTTGCCAGAAACTAGCTAGTTTGTAGGCGAGAAGGGTGCGAGGGGAGATTTTTTGTCTCCTTTTGTGCCCTTCTCGCCTACAAACTCCCAGTGTCCTTGTGTGAAAGGGGTCTTAGTTTGAACAGATTAAGGCGGGGTGGCAATGGCATAGGGGATATAGTGTTTGAATGCTAACCTGGACGTGTGGATTCGAGTCCCAGTCTAGGTAGCATTTTTAACTCTATTCCCCAGTTTCAACTTGATACCACTTGTGAAATTTCATGAGATGATTATAATATCTTATTCTCAATCCACCGTGCAAGCAATAATCTTTCCTCTCCTTCTATTCCTTCTAACTAGTGCCGTGCATTGCATTTAAAAGACCTTAGGTCTAGGGCTGGCCATGAGACGAGAAAAGCCTCGGTCTCGGTCTCACATGACGAGATCGAGATGAGGCTGCCTTTTAAGCATCTGAGACGAGACCGAGACCGAGACGAGACTGTATATTTAGACCGAAATTAACAGAGAGCCTAATAAATTAAAAAATCCAATTTCAGGTAAATATTTATTTTCTTCTGCACATATTCGACGAGACCGGGACGAGACTTAATTATACGAGACCGAGACGAGACTGAACATTTTCGATTTCAACGAGACCGAGACAAAAGTCTCGCCGAGTCTCGTCTGGTGGCCAGCCCTAATGACGAGGCAATACTTTTGCTGTTTTTGTATAAGAAAGTATATTGTGCTATCAACTTTCTTGTCGTCACTTTCAATTAATCACCATGTTGTTTTCATTAATGAATGTCATTTATCTACAATTATAATACTTTAAAGTAGGAACACACAAATGTCATATACCTACATAGTTAAATTTCAAAAAAATAAATCACCATCACTATCGTAATATAGTACATTGTCCCTCTTAAATTAATCAACTACCCCATCACCTTAAGTTTTTGGTAACCCAATAATTAAGTCAAGGGACGAAACCTCAATACCAATGAGTGGATATTCATATATGTGGCTTCATCTTAACCCTTAAATATGCAGGTGATAGATAGGTATATCTTGTTGGTCAGCCATCATGATAAGGCTTAATAAAATATGTAGAACGCCCAGTTTATTGTGTGAACAAAGTAAGTTCACCCGTTTTATGTGACAATGACAAATGTCCTTTAAATTGTCGCTCGTAATTCTAACTTGTCCCTTTTAGTCCTACCAACCTGATCGCATATAAGCATAGCATGGAGGGAAAAGTTCAGAGTGTAGATGGACATGGACAGAATAGCCTAACTTAACAACACTCGTCTCCAGCCAGCCAGCCACTCCATTTGGACGTACTATTACTGAAGTTGAAGTTTGTCACAATGGCATACGGTTTGTGGTGCACAAAATGTGTTGTCTCATTATCTGACAACTATTGTAGATGGTCATGAACACACAGTGACACCTTCAATTTATTTTGCAGCTAAATCGCCCAAAATTTTAAACAACCTATTGTTTAGGGCTTAACATTTACTAGTTAACAATTTACTAAGTATTTAGAAATTAACTATCTATTCCAAAATTTTAAACCTTTTGCTAACTAGTAAGTTGGATTTGTAGGGTTTGAATTTGGTGAACACAATTATTGTTTTAATGCGATGTAAATTAGTTATATGTTGATGGAAACCCATCATGTGCTTGAAATAAGTATTCGTTATTTATATTTTTATCATTTTAACTTCATTATTTACAACAAAAAAAAGAAAAAAAGTTGGGTACCAGCAGGACTCGAACCTGGAACATTCGGGTCTTCTCATATGATTTAGTACGATTAGTCCAATCAAATTAGCAAAAATATCTACAAAAATTCGGGAGGAGAATTTTATTGTTTTATTTTAAAGAGTACTTCTTGGGGATTCTAAAACCACATTTTTCCAATAAAAAAACCTTCTGCTTCGTCCGCCATTTTGAAAAATGTGTTTAAAAGTGTTTACTCAATTTTCTCAACCGCTATTAGTCGCAGAGTAGTCATTTTTGTTTACTTTTGTAGGTTAACATGTTCTCTACAAATTTAAAAATTTTAAAAATTTAGCCACATTTGTAAGCTTAATTTTGAGGTCTTAATCTTTAAAATACGAAGAGTAGAACTGAAGCTAGGATTTTTTAAAAGGAAAAAAAGCCGATTAGAAAAAAATTTATTAAAAAAAAATATAAAAATAATTTTTTTTTAATTGGCTTTTTTTCCTTTTAAAATATCCTAACTTCATTTCTACTCTTCAAACTTTAAAGATTAAGATCTTAAAATTTAGCTTACAAATGTGGCTAAATTTTAAAATAAAAATAATTGGGGAGGGGCAAAAATGTTCGTACTAAAAGGGTGTGTAAATGTCCCGTCAACTTTATATATACTATTTTAAATTCAAAGTATGATGAAAAATTTTAAATTTTCAAGAAACAAATTATACACAATTATAGGTATAACCTTTCTCTATAAATATTTTAGTAATTTTATATTCGGTAACCTAACGGTCAACAAGAGGGGGCAATTTATTAAAATCAGTCTAGACTTTATTATATAACATTAGTAGCTTTGTCGTGCTATATCTTGAAAGCTTTTTGACTTACATAAAATCTAAATATACAGAAATGTAGAAAATTTAATGTTTTATATTATTTTGATTGATTTTCGGTTCGGATGGACATTGGGTGAGATAAACTTGAAAACCCATTTTTAAAATCGAAAATTAGCTAGTTTTTCAACAATAACTTTTTATAGGAAGGAGCTATCAAAAAAAAATTTAAGACAAAAATTATAGAGAACATGTTAACCTACAAAAGTAAACAAAAATGACTACTCTACGACTAATAGCGGTTGAGAAAATTGAGTAAGCACTTTTAAACACATTTTTCAAAATGGCGGACGACGCAGAAGGTTTTTTTATTGGTTTTAGAATCCCCAAGAAGTACTCTTTAAAATAAAACAATAAAATTCTCCTCCCCAATTTTTGTAGATATTTTCAATTTTTTTGGATAATTTGATTGGACTAGATACTAAAAAGTTAAAATAGCCAGTTGGTGATTTTAACTTTAGTAAATTGTTAGGTCATAATAGTACGATGCTAAACTCGTTTAAAATTAGCAAAACACAATTTTTAACCTAGTATCATACTAAAAATGAATTAACATCGTACTTAATCGTCTAAGATTTTGCGCCAATATTTTTTAACTAGTATCATACTAAACCAATTTCCTTCATAAACTTCAGCTGAACACGTCCAAAAAAGTCACAACTCGTGCAAAAAAAAATCACAAACATCCCTGATTTTGGCATTTATAAACGTCAAAGTGGCATGGATTTAGTACGATACTAAAAAGATAAAATAGGTTTTGATTATTTTAACTTTAGTAAAATTTTAGGAGATAATAGGTACGATGCTTAACTGGTTTAAAATTAGTAAAATACAATTTTTAACCTAGTATCATACTAAAAATGATTTAGCATCGTATTAAATCGACTAAAATTTTGCTGATAAATAGTTAAATTCTAGAATCAAGATTAAAATTAAAAAAATTAATTTTAAATATTTAATAGTTAAATTCAAGAATCAAGATTAAAATTAAAATACTTAATTTTTTTAGCAAATCTTATGTCCCCCCCCCCCCTGAAATATTTGGCTAGCTACGGCCTTGACTGTGTATGTACATTTTGGAGGCAATACTTTTAGAATTTGTTTTTTTAAATGTTTTCTTTGTGTATATCTTTTGAAGTTTAAAATAGTTAACTTGGCATTTTAGAAGAATCACTCCATTTTGCAAGTATTAAATTACTATGCATCTGATTTTTTGTCACTCTTCTATGAAAACAATAAGACTGTACGGCTTGACGCGAACTGGCTTGGTACATAATTAAATGAACATTGTACATACGTATAACACAACTTCAACTATGCTGGCTATTAGAGTGTTGTGTCTCTGCTACTACGATTGGCTTACTGTTCGAAATCCGACGAACCCCAGCGCCAGCGACGACCACGGTTCACACGTTGGTCATTTGTGACCAAATTTGGTCATTTTTTTACACTTGGTCACTTGGTCATTTTGTTATCCATCTGGTCACTTTTTTTGAAGAAGAATTATGAAAAAAAAACTCGACTTTTAATTTTCATTTTCTCAAAATGAAGTGCAATTTTTTTTTCATCTCCTATGTAAACGTTGCATGTATTAAATTGAACGCACTGCATAACCCATCCACGACCACTTCATTTGTCAATTTATTGACAGATGGAAAGTTTGAAATATTTTTTGGTTTAAGCGTCTCCGTCTATTTCGCTTGTTGGTTTGGTTGGTTCTTGTTGAAAACAAAACATACAAAATGGATAGGCAAGTAATAAGATATATTAATAAATCTTTCTTGTAAAATTAAAACAACATTGCTAAAGGTTTGTTATTGTCGTTACCACATAGCTCAGCTGCTGCTGAAAGAAAGTTTTATGATTTAAGTTTAATGAAACCTAAGTTAAGAAACAGACTTAACTTTGACACCATTAATAATATTATGTTGTCCAAAGAGCTTCAGGATAAAAAACATGTGACATAGCGTTTGGTTGGCAGAAACCTTTTTTTTTTTTTTTTTTTTAAAAAGTAGATATTATGGGGCATATTTATAGTCGCAGATAGACCCAGGTTTAACTAAACTACAGTTTAAGACAATTTTGGCTCAAGGAATACAGACCGATTTTAATTACAAATTGTTGGTTTAATATTTGTATAAGATAATAAACCTGGTATAATACTACACAAATAGCTTCAAATATTTTGAAATTATGAACTTAAAAAAATAAAATAAACGTCCAAAAATTCAACTAAACCTATGTTTAACTTAGAACCAGCTCTAAAATGACTATGAATACGCCCCTATGTGTCTACATTTAATAAAAATAAATATATCGGGTGGCACAACGGCTCATGAAGAACCAGAGCCTAGTGACTAACAACTCGCAACCATTCCTGTGTGCGCTTATCGACAGGAATGGAAAGGACCAACAATTGTATGCCAAATCCGAACGGCTAGACGAGAAGCACTTATTCGTGACAAGTGATACTCTTGGAGGATTTGTCAATTCCTCGCAAGAGGCAGTAGCCCTGAAAAAAAACTTTTTATTTTTTAGGTGGACTAGGCTGGGAAGCGATCCCAGACCTCCAGCGTGAAAGTTGAACGCACTAACCATTACACTACGGGCTACTACTGTGTGTACATTTTAGTAGATTCAATTTAACTATACGCAATTTCGTATTGATTGATTTAAAAAAATATTGTAAATTTAATATAAAATGCTGTGAAAAAATGTGATTTAGTAAATAAACCTTTATGTTTATTTATTTATGTTTTTTAAGGTTAGACCACACACAACTGCAGCGGAACTACACTTCACGAAGCGACGGGACGCGGCAAAACATTATTTGCATGAAATTGTAAGCGGCAACTGAACTTCATAAAATCTCATACAAATTATTGTGAATCGCAGTTCCGCTGCAGTGCAGTTCCATCTTGTGCGGTCTAAACTTTATTATGAAGAAGGGGTGATCACATTGCCTTTAAAGTAATTTTGTGAATTATGTTGTACCTTTTTTTTTATTTATTTTTGTTAATTTCTAATGAATTATTTATGATAATACATTAATGAGAAAAATATGGGTATCTTTAATCTTCTGTGTGCTATGAAGTTTTCAGATTTTAATTATTTTGGTCACTTTTTACTCGTTTTGGTCCTTTTTATTTTCAATTTTGGTCACAAATTTTATTGTCAAATGGCAACCGTGCTTACTGTACGAAATACGATTAACCCCGGCACCAGCGACGACATGGGCTAAGGGGATTATTGCATAGTAGACAAGTTAGCAGAAGGTTAGGTTCAGGTTGTATACGAATAAAATATTCGAATCGGATGGCTGCTATTTAATTACATCCGAGTGGAACGTATTAGTGGACACAAGGGCGCACATCACATTCACAATGAAAAATTCCAATTCCGAGTTGAACTATTTTTCCAGGATAAACATTAAACACTTTCAAGCAAATCGATTTCAATTTCGCATGCATTCCCTTTCCATGGTGTATGTACGTTGTTCGATTGCGTTTTTTTTCTTTTTTTCGACTGTGTGTGAGTTACTTGCTGCACTGCTAAGTGCCATTTCTAGCTTCACAATGAGATGATAGAAGAGTCCATTTATCCTATTGGGGGTGGGTTGAATGGTTGTAACCGTCATAGAATAGTATCCGAGGTTGTCGTTTTGTCAAATCAGCTAAAATTGATGGCGACTAGGGACAGCTCTTTAAAAATGTTCCAATCCAACTCATTGGGAGCTAGAAATTGATTTTGCAAACTCTGACGCAAATCACTTCTCTCTATCCATTCTTATGTGGGCTCGTAGAGTGGATGTGGGTTTTTGTATATGTGGCGCAGTTGTGGTGTAACTTTTAGGAATCACCACTCTTTTTGAGGGGATGTGGGTAAAATAAATGGTTGTCGTCAACACAAAACTTTTTTTAGAAATGACACAAATATTTTTGTTTCGAAATGATTGAATGATGCATTAATTTGGAAAATGAATGTGGTTATATGCTTTATGTACGAGTATGTATTCCTCTTATTTCAGTCAGGGATAGATTTATAATGAAATATTCGTTTAGTCAAGTGGACATTAATTAAAAAGTTTGATGGCCAGAAAATTACATATTTTGCATATTATTCTAAAAATATTATGAACGGCTAATATTAGCTTGAAATGAACAGTAAAGGGTTTTGGAAAAATTTAATTAAGTCGGTATCTATATATTCTGAAAATAAATTAAACATAAAAACAAAAATGAGACTCTGAAATTATTTAATTTCAAATAGTTTTGCAATTATTTTCGTACTTGCTCTATATTAGGGGCCCTCGATAAATAAAAAAATAAATCGGGTGGCACAACGGCTCATGAAGAACCAGGGCCTAGTGACTAACAACTCGCAACCATTCCTGTGTGCGCTTTTCGACAGGAATGGAAGGGACCTACAATTTTATGCCGAATCCGAACGGCTAGACGAGAAGCACTTATTCATGACAAGTGATACTCTTGGAGGATTTGTCAATTCCTCGCAAGAGGCAGTAGCCCTGAAAAAAAAACATTTTAGTTTTTAGGTGGACGAGGCTGGGAAGCGATCCCAGACATCCAGCGTGACAGTCGAACGCACTAACCATTACGCTACGGGCTACTACAGGGTCCCTCGATAATTTAAACTAATTAAAACAAGCTGTTTTTAGGGATAAGGGAGCCTACTTAACAATGACAGATTTTTTTTTAAAGCAATACATATTTCAAAAAGTCAGAGTATCAAGGTGATATTAAAAGCTAAAGGTAGCCTCATATTTTGAGCTTCATTTTGCATACTGAATAAAAAATTCACTGGAATAAATTTTAACTGATTTAGCTGGTCAATTCGTTTGTCTCACTGTTGGTACAGGCGCACCAACCGTGAGACAGGTCTAAACCAACAGCAAGACATACCTTCATACAAAAACAAAGTGAAAATTAAATGAATAGACTTCAGAAAACGTTACAGAATTATTAATTAAATTAAATAAATGAATTTCTGGTAACATAAAATGCAAATTTATGAACATTTATTTCATCGAATTGTACTACAAATAATATAGCGCCTTGTCGGCTTTTATGGCCGCAAAGAATTGGTTCAGGTAAATTTTTTAGATGTCATTTACAGAAACGAGAGATAATAGCTGCGTTCACGAAACAGAGATATCGGAGATTTTGCTCCATCATAAATTTTTCCTCAGTATTTTGACAGCCAAACTGAGATTTTTTGCTGAGGAATACTGTTCAGGCAACTGAGATTGCTGAGGCCCTCCGAAAGGCCTAATGTCTTCGGCATTTGGATACCCAAAACTAATTGTCTTTTTGTGTCTTCGTAAGAAACTAATTTGGAACTCTCCGTACGAATTTAAGTCGGTTCTTATGCTTCCAATATAATAAATTTTCTTACCAGTTTGGGAAAATTCTGCAAGCATCACATGATCCCCTTTGACTGGGTCTCGTGAAAGCTCTTCAAATTCAATTTCTCTAGAAATCGTAGTAGTGTGGCGTACTGGTAATTTCATTGGACTGTGAAGCTGGATGTCTGGATTTAATTCTCACCCTCGTCTGCCTAAAGGTCTAGGTACTGCTTTTTCAGCGACGATTTGTCATGAAAAAGTGTGGCTGAGTTCCGAAATGCATTAGATGCGCATTTGAAGTTCCAAAACTCAAACCTGAAAATGTTTAAAAGCGAAAGCAGCATGTTTGCGTAGCAGATGCGCATCATTAGAGTATTGCTGTCGCATCAAAACTTTTTGGAACTCAGCCTGCTTCTGGACCATACCGTTCGGACTCGGCTGAAAATTGTAATCATTCCTGCACACACGCACTATCACTATCAAATTTAATTTATTTTTTATTTTTTTTATTCTTAAATCAAGTTTGATCAATGTCTTGAATTCAATGGGGCATATTCATAGTCGCAGATAGACCCAGGTTTAACTTAACTTCAGTTTAAGACAATTTTGGCTCAATGAATACAGACCGATTTTAATTACAAATTGTTGGTTTTATATTTTTATAATAGAATTAACTTGGTATACTACACAAATAGCTTTGAAATGATAAACTTAAGAAAATAGAATCAACGTCCGAGAATTCAACTAAAGCTATGTTTAACTTAGACCCAGGTCTAAAATGATTATGAATATGCCCCAATATGTTTTACGAATCCATAACTGTCAAGCAAACATAAAGGGTCAATAGTACTAAATTTACCAAAGCTAACATATATCAAACTAAGCATAACACAAGAGAAGTTCCAATTTCACGTTGAAAAACACACCAGCTCTGTTCAGCGGATACAGACTGGTCTAAAGGAGGCTCTAGACTCCTACCAGGATGATGCATAGATGTTCTTTGTGTCATTTAGAGTGTTTGTGGATTGTCAAAATGTTTTACCGTGCGTTGCCGTCGATTCAAAATCCTCCACCATTCTTTTCAAACCCCCCCCCCCAGCACAGTCGTTGCAACAAGAGCCATAAGAAGAAAACACAACAGGCATAGGTGTCGGAAATTGTGCCTAAAATGTTCACAACGTTATCAACCCTTTCTCATGACACCACACACATCTAACCCGCAATACCACCCATTAACACCCACTAAATGGCAATTGAACGAGACACATCGACTTCAAGCAGAAAGTGTGTGTTATGCACACATGTTGGACACAATGTGTGTTCTGCATGTTTGCTTTCAACTGAATTAGAGCTCTTTGTAGAATGTATCCATGAGATTTTTGACTCTGTTTTTCTAGCTAAAGTGCTGCCTCATTCTGTTTAATAAAACAGTTATGTTTTTATTGCTGCTGCATTATATGCTGGAGTGTTAAGCTTTTGGTTTTATATTCAATTGAAAATAGGGTAAATGTCATTTGTTTTAATTCGTGGCTTTCGAATTTGTATTTTCAATTTTTGTTTTGTTTTTCGAAAAATCGTGAAATTAAATTAAGTCCAATACGCTTTAATAAAATGAAATTTTGTTTGCATGCAAATTACCTTAATTGTGCTGTCAAAACTGATAGACCCATCTTTAGTGAAATATACAAGAGCTGTTTGTCGACAAATCCAAAAAAAATGCATTTAGTCATACTTTACATTGGGTCTGCTTGTGTGTGAGTCTTCTTCTGTGCATCCAAGTGTTAGTTTACTATGGGGGATTTTAATATGATTCCATAGGAGGCATTCAAACACAAAATATTACAATTTATTTCTTTTAATTTTCTTTAATTTTCTTAAAAAGTATGGCTGTGTTTCAAAATGTAAAACAAAAAGTTTTGATGTGGCAGCAAAACCCTATTCATTGGCATCAGCTACCCAAACCTGCTAATTTGTAAACAATTCGGAACGCACATTATTCGGAACGCACATTATTCTGAGAGCAAAATGTATGTGTGAAATATTTCCGTATTTAAAGCACAAACTAACGTATGCACGCAACAGTTTTCAAAATTCATCGAAGAAAGACAAATTCTCAAAACTTGAATCAGCAGACAGGCACCATTAGGTATCCTTTTCACTTTTCATTTTCCTCTCTTTTTCACCAAAAAATACCACAATTTTACTAAAACTAAAGATAAGATTAGATTTTATTGTAGCCACAGGAGAATGGGCATTTTTGGGTGTAAGCGGCCACGAATAAAATTAGTCTCAAATGAAAGGTCTGCTACAAGCGAGTAACTTTCAATACGGGCGTTTCTTTGCAGTGCATTAAGGAAAAAATATAAATGCATTTTTGGGTACTTTGGGTACTTATACTGGTTTGAAAATGTCTTATGACACAATAAGTACCAGGTCAAGATATATTCCGCGGTAATTTTACTAAACTCCTTATACGAGTTCTGAAGGCAACAGTATAAGATTATCTATTTCATTTCAGCTTTTTAAAAAGAGGGTACCAACCGATACTTTTAGTACAATCTTAATCATTAACAAAACCGGTGGCGGTGGTCAGATAAGCTTATTCAGTCTGTTTCGGTGGGAAAATGCACTTTTCCTTTTGCATTTCGGTCTAAGTTTACCTCCTTAACAAGGTATTTCATAATGATTACTGACTTAAATTGAGTTCGTTTACATAGTAAGTTTTCTCTTTTTACCTAATTACTCAATTTTAAAACAAAAACCTGCCAAGTAAACGAAATCAAATTAAGTCAGTAACCCGGGGTTTAGACGAGCGAGTAGAACTAGTAGCGATTATGTGTGTTAGTGTATCTGAACACGAGAGAGTCAACTAGTAGCCCAAATAGTATAATATTTTTGCCTGCGAGTAGCCTGCCAGTAATCCTGCTAGTGTAGTATATTGTTTTTTGATATGTAAACATCTTAGCGCTAGGTATTAAGAAAAAAACAAACTCTCGGTATGGGTAAACTTGAAAGAGGAAAGACAAAATTACGGATACGCCACCATCTTGTTTATTTAGATTTTAACTAATGGATGCGAATGGTTCGTGTATTGAATAGAGTAAATTGAGTTAATGTGGTAAATGTCGGTAATGTGGTTGGGTATAGTAATACACCAACGACACAAACCAAGACAACGGTTTGTGCATTAAATAGTGTCGGGAAAATTATCATTATCATATAATTGTGCAAAATGCAGTTTTTAGGGCATGGTCCAACTGTTCTGATTTTACGGTCTTAATTGGGTATGATTTTAAGAGTTGCCACATTCTCTAAAAGTACCTTTTTTGAAAGTGGAGGGTGAGGTTAGAAACAAAATTAAGTACATATTTACGCTCAGCCCTGAATCACGTGAAATAACATAACATGTTCGACGGGCGCCTTTGGCAACCTATCAGTTTACTATATACTGTAAGCTATAGTATAAACTATATACTACACTGATGCTTACACATCACCCCCTTGAGTCCCGGTACTCACACATTTTTCATTTATTTGTTTTGTTTCCATAGTTTCCTTAATTTGTATATTTTTCTGTATGAAATATTTAAAAAAAAATCATACTAGTTGACAAAACGCGCAGAGAGCTACTAGTCACACATACATCCATAAAACTAACACTATGATACCAATGCTACTAGTTCTACTCGCTTGTCTTAACCCCGGGTAATCATTAAATAACAAATTTCTCTGATAATTTTGAGGTTCTTCCTTATTACTCTACTTAAAATATTTGATATTTAACATTGATAAACTTAGAACTTGGCGTACTTTTAGATCTCATTACTCTTAACGGCTGACTTGTTACGCAAAGTTTTTGTATAAAGAAGAACTTGGCTACTTTTTTAACATTTATGTTTTTGTTGTGATTTCACTACTTTTTGCAAAGGTTCTTTTTATCAGGAAAAGTGAGTGGAATAAACGCCCAATCAGAGCCTTATAAGCAAAGTAAGTTTTTAATTTATGCCTTAATACAAGTCATATCTACCAATTTCTATAATATAGAAGTGCTCTATTGAAATTATAATAATTTATAAAAAGTGGGTGGATGAAACGCCCCTGCATGCAAAATTTCATGAACGTTTTCTTTGTATCACAGAGAAAAAAAACAACGTAAAATCAAAGAAAAAAACTTTGATTCTACTATTTTTCGGAACGATTTGGCGCCAACGCCGAAAATTCTCAAATCAAAGTGGAGCGACTTTATTTCAAAGTGATTCCATACTTAAAAACGAACTAGATTTTACTACGTTTATATGTTGGTTTAAAGTGGAATCCTAGTTAAATCAAATTTATCCATCTTTTAAAAAAACATTTATCTACTTCGAATCAACGTACATTGAACTTCGCTTGGTTAGGTATTGATTCAAAATGGCTACGCACGCTACGCTTCTTTGTTTAAATTTATGTAAGACAAAGACAAATGTATATTCATGCTCGATGCATTTCATTTTTGTGGTGAATCATTAATTTGTGACGCCTTAAAGTGAATCGTTTAATGCTATGAGTATTTCATAGTAATAAATATAGGAAAAGTAATTAAATATTGTTTTTCGATTATATGTAAGTTAATTTTAAGTGCGCGTTTAATTTGCTCACAAATGTAAGGGAGCTACCTCGAAAAACAACAACGCGCTCTCGAAAATCTTTATATTGAGCTAAGAAATACAAACAAATTGAGGTTTACTTAACTATGCAACACTTTGAAACTACGTTGATGACACTTTAAATGCCACAAAAGTGGATCGCAATGTAAAATGTGGATTTAAATGTAAAAATGAATACCTTTCACTTTGAAACAAGGTTGAGCGCACTTTAAATGTGGATCTCAATGAAAAAATGTTAAAGTTTTACTTTAAAACAACGTTGAACGGAATGTAAATAAACAAAAGTTGATTTCAATGTATAAATAAACACGCTTTACTTTGAATCAAGGTTAAATCTGTAAAAATTACGTCGCATTTTCAAATTAACATTGTTTCAACGTAAAAATAAAAATGCGCCACTTCATTTAAAATACATTAAAATAGATCAAATACGATCGTATTTAATTTTAGATCGCATTTTTTCCCTCACTGTAGGTATATCTAGAGCTGAAAACTAGCCCATTTACCAAACTTCATATTCCTGCACCAATCGCAAGTGATCTCAATATATTTAATATTTATTCTGTGAAAATAAGTGGTTGCCACGCCCACTGAATGTAAAGTCTCAAATTTTTAATTTTCCCTTTGCTTGCATGTCAAGTCCTATCGCTCTACGACAATCAGACGCTCTCTACATAGTTGATATCAATTCTGAGAAAATGGGCGGTTGCCACGCCCTTGAGTGGATAATTTAAAATTTTCCAATATTTCCTTTGTATTGACCACATGATCTACTTGTCTACCAAATTATTCTGTCACAATCCGAAGTGATTCAAATCAATTCAGCGAAAATGGGTGGATGCCCCGCCCTCTGAATGTCAAATTTAAAATTTTAAAATTTTACATTTGTTTGCACTTCTAGCCCTACCGTTCTACCAAATTTCATCATTCTACGACAGTCAGAAGTGCTCTAAGTAATTTATATCAATTCTATGAAGATGGGCGGGTACCACGCCCCCTGAATAAAAAATCTTTAATTTTCGAATTTTTTCTTTGTATACACGACAAGGCCTACCGTTGTGCGAAATTGCAGGATTCTACCAAGGTCGGGAAGTTACGGTTTTTGCAATTTTTGCAGTCTTATATCTTGGGAACCACTGATGCTTAAGAATTGACTAAACCTGGTGAGCTTAGCAAATGCTGTGAGTTTGAAGTTTGTGGCTTTATTGGCAATGAAGTTAGAGGGGGGTCGAAAATCGCCTGAGTTTGATCCTGTAAAAAGGGTGCAGTGCCAGAACTTGACTGGGCACTGCTGTGCCCTTTGATTGCACAATTTACAGAGATGTGGTATAACTCTACCGTACTACTGATAATTAACAATATATATTTAAATAATATCACAGGTTCAAGATTGTTTAGAAGGAAAAGCTACTAGAAAAATCTTCATTTAATAATAAATGTACATGAGGAGAGAGAATTCTTAACAATACAAAAAACTTTTGCTTACTGCTAAGACAAATTTTGTTCAAAACAAATGTCAAATAAAAGCATCCAAAAAATTATTGATGCGCAGTTTGCTCAGTTAATGGGCATCGACTACGCATCGGATGCGTTAAGAAACTGGCTGCTTTGTAAACATTTTCACGTTTGAGCTTTGGAACTTATGACTTTCTATCAAATGCGCATCTGATGCATTTCGGAACGAGCAAAACAAACAAAAAAAGCCAAAAATTATTGTTTGAGAAATCATTGAATACGGGCAGTATAAGCTTTCATTTGATACCCCATTTATAAAAATCCATATTCGTTTAGGTATACTAAGCATTGCATTTTCAACAATGGCTATGACTTGGCAACATTTTTATAAATACTCTAACTATTTGGTATTTAAATTTGTCCTTGTAAAACCTATAATTTTTGACACATAACAGTATATATTTATTTTGCGTGTGAAACTAAACCACCTTCTGAGCGTGCACTTAAGGGGTGACGACTACACATAAAGTTCATAGTCATTTTAGACTAAGTTAAACATAGATTTAGTTGAATTTTCGGACGTTGATTCTATTTTTTTAAGTTTATCATTTCAAAATATTTGATACTATTTGTGTAGTATACCAAGTAAATTATCTTACTTAATTAAATAACTTTTTTCACACAGCGAATTTGGACAAACTGTTAACGGATAATGAATGTATGAACATGTGCCTATATACGATATGAAGGCCGTTCTTTTTGGTGCTGACCCCACGCTCCATACATTTTTGCCCATTGTCCTTTGTCAGTACTTTATTTTCAAATGGAGCTTCTGATTGGCCAGCTGTCATTAAAAGTTAGCTGACATTCAGTTACGTTTAGTGAAGTTTAGTTACGTTTCATCTGAATTTTCAGCAAAAAAATCCCAACTGAAAATTCAGCTGACAGCTTTTCTGTACAAAAAAAAGGCTCTACATACAAAACTCACATTTCATATAATTTTGCGTTCAACAAAAAAAAAAAAATTAAGTACCTTATTTTCAACAGTTGTCAAATTTTGCATTGAATGCGCCCAATATTAAACAGTTTGTATTTTTCATAAAATTCTTTAAGAAGCTCGTTTATGAGGATATTAATGGATACACATTATGTAAGTATGAATTTTCTGGAATGTTTGGGGTTTCTTAGCCGCGCTTTACTGTTACTTCAAACTGTCGGGAGTATGAATAATTTATTAGTGTTTAGTGTTTGATGCTGAATTGCATTTCATTAAATTATTCGAATGTAAACATGTTTGTTCTGCCTAAATGTTAAAGTGGTATTTTAATTTTGTATTTTAATATAATGTTTTCTTCTGATGGCAGGAATGTCTTAAATTTTGATTTTAGTGTGTAAGCTATTTTTGAACACTGAACATAAAATACATCTAAAAATGTTTAGACATTTAAAAAAGGAAAATTTATTTAGAAATTCAATAGGATATAAGAGAATAAGTTGCTGAAAATTGTAGCTTGACATAATGCATTTGCATTTCTTGCATCTCAGTCAAATGTACTTCCCTTAGATAATTTTCCATAGTTTTTATAGAGTATATAGGAAAGCTTTTCATATTTCATATAATTTTATGTTCGTTATACATTCGCGACATGCGAAACAGACTTTTATATAATGCAGCATGCAGCGAATGACATTTTGTGCCCAGCAAGACGCTGTGTTGATGAGAAAATGTTTTCCGAATGGTTATAATGTTTCCAAATCATCCTCATATGTTGTTTGTTGTATTTTCGACTTTCTTGTCTTCTCCATGTGTTTTTCAATAAAATATTGTATGACCAAGGGATTAACATAAAAAGCATGTTGTTCCATAATACATAACATGCACAACTGGGTTACTCGTAGCAACATATATTATCTGTCAGACATAATAATGTACAAATGTAGGTATTATACCTGCAACATATTTGTTATTTATAATTATCATTATTAAATTAATGATTTTTAAGATTTTTCACTATAAATCCCTGAAAATCTACAATTTACCGGTAAAATTTAGTACTTTTCAACAACATTGGTAAGAGTTCGAAGTGTATTGTTTTGGTCAATAAACCAATATTGATTATAACAAGACTTAAACTGGTATGAAGTTTACATTTTTTAAACAAATGGTCAATCAATATTCCTGTAAATTTCCAAATAGATTCACTGAACAATAGTTTCCAATAAGAGCTTAACAAAATAATGAAAGGAACAAATTTTTACTTTTCCGGAACATTAAATTGAGAAAAAGAAACTTCTCTCTCTTTACTGGACATTTAATGGCGGAATAAAATAATTTTACTTTCTTAAGTTGTAGCTTATTAAATGCTAATATGTTTCGCAAAAATTATTGTTGGATCTTTAACTGGTAGTCCTTCAAGTTTAAAAACTACACTACCAATCTGCTACTGTGGACAAAATATCAACACGGAGATTTTCATTTTATTCTTTTGGACAGAAATTGTAGCTTTTGAAATGTAAATTTGTTGCGTAAAAATAAATTAAAAAATGAGCACGACTGGATCGCACAAAACTTGCTCTCGTAGCTAACAACCTTAACGTCCAATTGGGTTTTTTGTGTGATAAAACACTCGCAGTTAGGCTGCATAGCTTTCGCTCCGTCATTTATATTATTTATGAATCTTTGAATGTTCAACAACCACTTGAGTGGGCTACCACCATTGTATTTGGCTGGAATTATTGCAATTTCATGGCTGCCACACCAATCATCAGGTTCCTTTAGTGGTGCTTAGTCTTTATGTTCAATTTAAATTTTATAAATTATTAGTGCCGTCAATTGGAATCGAACCTAGACCAGCTACCTCTGAAGCCTATGCACTACGCATTGCGCCACCGAGGTCACCTGATCATGCACATCCAATGTAGGGTTTTTTAACGTAGCTTATGAACATAACATTAAAAAAAAAGTTTTAAAAACAATTTAAAATACAAATGATTACTATGAATTTTTATAAATTAGTTATTTTAATAGCTAAAACATATAGAGCTCAAAAAAAAAGTATACCATCTGATTTGTTTAATAAATATGAATTTATTAAAAAAAAATCAAAAATCGTTAGAGCGTTTTTTTTTTTAAATTAATTTTTTATATATAAAAATTCTTGAACATTTTTTTAAAATAAAATTTTGTATGCCTTCTTTTAGTATTTAATAAAATACAATTTTTCAAAAAATAAAAAAAAATTCATTAGGCCGTTTTAAAGATAATGAGTTTTCAAAAAAAAAATTTCAATATTTTTTTAAAAATCCAAAAATTATTTTTTTCAAAAATTTTATGCAAAATTGTTAAAATTGTAAGCAACCTTTTGTATAAAAATTTTGGTTGAAATCAGAGAAATTTAAAAATCAAAAAATCGGTTGTATGACAGGTAGCGTTAATAACCGTTATACAATTTTTTTTTTTTCTACCAAAATATTCATTTTAGTAATCTTAGTACCTCGTAATTTTTTTTTGAAGATCGTTAGAGCCGTTTTTGAAATAAATCAATTCTTGTATATTGGTTATATGACAGGTACCGTTATTTTTTGAGCTAAAAATAAAATTTCAATTTCTCCTCTATAGTCCAGTCGAATCGTCATTTAACCTTGCGTTGATCCGAATGGTCTGTTTTTTTTTTTTCATGAATCGATAGGGACTTACAAGAAAAGCTTAACCCTAGATTTGCACCACCTGACAACTTTTTTTACCAAAGTTATTTTCGCAAATATCTCGGCTCCAGTACATTGCACAGTAAAAAATTTAAAAAAGTTTTGTTTGTAATAAAATTATCTAGCATGTGGTGTTAAGTTTTTTTTGTTTGAAGAAATAAGTAAAAATTTACTGTTTCTCATTATTATTTCCGTTCCGTTTTCAATTTTCGGCGCCCAAGTTATCGTACTCTCCCCTTCCAACCAAATTAAATTCAATTTTGCACTCCTTAACAGCTGATCGGAAACTATCAATCACTTTGGTGGATGTGCTGCGCTTTTCTGTTCTATATTGATCTGACAATTTGTGCTGTTCTGTCCTGTTCAAATCTAGATTTTTTTCCATTAAACAAACCTTGTGTCACAAATTCAGTGGCGGACTAAGCTTGTTAGAGGTCCAGGGCGGCAATGCCTGAATGAGGCCCCTTCTGTGATCAGATATTTTTATAGTCTTAATAACATCAAGTTTTACGAGAGAAAACCATCAATCATAGTAATTATAAAAGATGTTCAAGTACGGGCTCAGAAAGTAGGAATACACATCAGCATTAGGCATATCAACCAACAGTTAGAGTGCAAAAAATAATGAATAGAAAACAAAATAAGAGGTTTTATTATATAATAGTGACCCACCGGGGAAGCATTTTACTTTAACCAAACAAAACTTCTGTTAATCCGATCGCTTCAAACAGGATTTTAATTTGGGCTTGTCTGAAGATTTCCTGAAACTTTCATCAAAGTCGGTTACGTCGCGTCGTTTTAGAGTCTAAATGGAACATACCAAACATAGGGGAGATGGGGGCGAGAAGGACTACTTTAGCTCTAGACACCTCTAACTTTCTTAATATTTCTCAAACTCAAACAAATTTTTTTGTAAATAAAAGTTTAATCTTTGAACTTGATCATAATAAAGAATCAACATTTTTAAAAAGAATTTATTAAGTTATAGACAACTATACAACCTGATCTCGAAAGTCCACGTTGCCCCACTAGCGGGGCAAAACGGTCCTTTGAATGGGGCAAAATGCACCATACGTTTTCGTAGCCGATAGAAGAAATGTATGCGCAAAAAACGATGTTTTTAATAAACATGTATTTTATTGATAGTTACAAAAAATAAATAAATTCCTTCTTGGACATATCTGTAATACTATATTGCATCAAAAATAACTGTAAAAATAACTTAAAAGAAACAAATAAAAACTAAGGAAGCTTTCAACTATAATAATAAATAAATAAAAACTATTACCGGTATCTTTTTATGTTTATACATACATACATACATGTTTATACATACATACACACATACATGCATAGCTAAATAAGAACAAAAAAAAAAAGAACAATAAAATAAATAAACAAGAAAAATCATCAGTTCTTTGAAATTTATGTTTCTATGTAAGTCAGTCAGTTTTCCTATTGCGAACATTTTTCGCAATAGAAAAACTCATCAAAGTCTTCACAACCTGCACATGCTTGATGGGCCCAGTTCTTGCATTTGCAGCATTGAATCCAGTCGTCCTCTTTCAAAGACTTCCTGAAATCTTCATAACAGTAAAGACAAGGACAGTCCTCGTCGTCCGTTTCCTCACCCCTTCCTTTTGGTTTGGTATTCTTTTTAAATCGTTTATTTACTTTTGATTTTTTGTTTATTTGATTATAGATGGGTTTAGACATTTTTCGATTGCCACTTGTATCAAGTTGCATTTGATCAAGTTCATTTTTGTATGGGCTGGCTGTCAGTATTGCTGACTTCCCTTTTTTCCTGCCGTTTCTCTGAATAATTGGACTTAAATATGCTTTCGGAATTTTATGGACCTCTGTTACAGCTTTCAGTGGAAATGAAGATATGTTAGCTTTAGTGTCTAGTTGTTTTACGTCTAAAATCTGTAGATCTTCTGGAAGAGTTTCATCACTAGTGTAGACTGCTGTTTCTGAAATCTTGCAAAATGCAGAAAATTTGGGTTCCTGTGTCTCTTTTAGGATAGATTGATCAACAGTTTCATCATTTCTGGTCAATTCGCCAACAATATGATCTGGAAGTTCAATATTCGTTGTCTCAGCTGCAACAAAATCTTCTTCTGAAAAAAAAACATGAGGATCTACATATAGGGAAGACGCCAGTTTTCCTAAAGCCATTTATGGCATTATTAGGAATTGCTGCTTTCAGGTATGCTTTTCCAAATAATGCTGCTATTTGAAATTGTGAAACAACTGTTGGCGGATGTTGCCTTGAAAACTTTTCAACTTCTTGGGAGAAGAAAGTGTTAAGAGGTCCCATAAATGCAACATCCAAAGGTTGGAGCTTTTGTGTACAGTGAGGTGGTAAACAAAGGACGTGGACGAAATTGTCTCTTGCCAATTTTATGAACGCAATATTTTTTGTATGAGTCACATGGCCATCAAGAATGAGTAAAACTGGCTCCTCTTTGGTGGGTTTTGTGTTTTTTTAAAAATGACGAAACCAGTCAGTAAATATTTCAGTTTGCATCCAACCGCTGGGATGGCAAGCAAAAGTGGAACCAGGTGGGGAACCATCCATAAGCTCCATTTTCATTCGTTTCCTGGGGAAAATTAGCATCGGTGGGACAAAGAATCCTGACGCAGACATGCATATCACTGCTGTTGTCAATATACCTCTTTCAGCGGACGTCAAAGTGCCAACTTGTTTCCGACCTTTTAAGGCAAACACTTTGGATGATTTTGTTTGAATCTACATAATTAAAAAGAAACATGTAAATAAATATTTGGTAAGGTCTCATAGTTAATTACGCACTGTCGTCACTCCAGTTTCATCAACATTATACATTTTTGTTGGAGGGAAGTGATGTTCATCAAACATTTCTTTAAGGAGCGCAAAGTAGGCCGAAACAACTGGTTTATTGAATGCTTGAGCTCTTGCTTTAGATGTCGGTTCGGGATTTCTCAATACAATTTCTGGATGCCTTTTTTGGAAGTTATAAAGGCAGTCTTTTCCAGCCATATTTGTTTCCCTGTCGAAGGGATGAGACAGTTTATTGCATTCAGCTAACTCAAAAGCCAGTGCTTGTACATCTCGTGTTGTCATTCCAAAGAATCTTTTTTCGAATTCAAGCATATGCATTGATTATTATTTAAAATAAAATTAGTAGGGTAGGGCGAGGCTAGTTGACCCATGGGACAAGTTGGACCACGCGAATAACTCGCAAAATAAAAGTCCTACACGAACATGATTAATCACGAATGAAGCGTGTTCATTAAAAGCCACATTGAAAAATGGTTTCGGCTGCATTTTGTCAGTAGAACGCTAGCCAACACCAATTTGTGTTTTTGTAGTGCCAAAATAAAAAAAAAATTTATGTTTTTTTTTTGTGTTATTTAATAGAAAACGTGCGAGTCTCACTCCAAGTTATAGTATTAGTTAAGTTGGACTGGTGGTGGTCCAACTTGCCCCGCTGATTTTAAAAATGCATGCTTTATATTGGGTTGATCGATGTGCTTGCCCATATGAAAGGCTTAAAAACTGGACATAGTCATATTTATTTGTATTAATTGCAAAAACGATTACGATACGTAAATCTACTTTTATGTTTTAGCTACATATTAATTTTTTTTTATATCCTATTTTATGCAAGAAGAGGTTTTTGTTTTAATTCGATAATTTAGTTTTTGCTTTTGAATTTTTTTCTTTTAATTTTGTTTAATATTTATTTTTGTCTACTTAAAAATAATTATTAATTTTCAAGTAAAGTTTATTTAAAATAAAATTCAATTTCTAATAAATAATGGCTTTGTTGTGATTTTTAGATATCATAGTTCCACTTTTTTGGCTCATGTTCCAACTTAGCCCTCCCACTGGTCCAACTTACCCCGCTAGTGGGGCTGCTGTTATACCTACATTTTCAATTTTTTTAAATTGCGTTTAGAAGCCAAAAGTACATTCTTTTAATTGATCCCACTTTTAAAGTTGTATTATGAGCGGTTTGGTAATTATAACACTTCCAGCAAAAAGTGGTCCGCAACTATCCCCGTCCTACCCTACTTAATTATGCAATTTTTTGAAAAAACAAGGTAGTTTGAACGAAATAATTAATAATTAAAAATTAGAGCATACAAAAGTATTTACTAAATTTGATTTAATCAGAATATTAACGAATAGGTATCTTAATTCCGGACTTGTGGATCTGCCGTTGTTTTTAAAACATTGTGTTTTATGTAGGGACCTATATAATTTAACAAATTAAGGGAATAACTTTTTTTGTGTTTTTTGAAGAGCTTTATCTTTGTGAAAAAAGGTCGTATTGAGATGAAACAAAAAGCGTTCGCAGGATTCATATTTCTAGTTTTCAATTTTTGTTTAAATTTTTTTTTTTCAAAAAAATGTAACGAACAAACTAAAGAGGTGCATTTTCTTCAAACATTTTTGTTGACTTAATCAAATGGGCTTATATGTTCTTCATACAATTTTAAAAGAATCTTGTACATAGTTATTTAGGTCTTCTTTTTAAAACTGTCCTTAAGTTGTGTGTCATCAGTCATCACCATCATTATTTGTGAAATCATTGTTGATCAAAGAAAAACGGTGTTTTTTTCATTCAAGACCAAAAATATGTAACAAAAATTGTTGGACAACGAAAAATTGTGAGGTTATGACCCAATAAACAATTTGTCTAACAAGTAATTGATTAATTCAACAATCTCTGTTTTTGAGCAGCCCTTTAATTTTTGTTTTTAAATTTTGTCTCATTATGATCTGTAAATTATAATTAAAGTCGAGATATTTTAGACAAATATATTGCAACCCCAAGTTTCACAGTGGGAGTTTAAACTTAAGATCAGCTGAAACTTAAACTGAGTTTAAATGTTTGGTTTAGCTCTTCCTGATTCACAGTGAAATCTGATCTTCAGATCAGTTGAACTTCGTTTAACTATTGTATTAATGAAAAAAAGTTGGCAGCATTGTATGTTTTTCTATTCTTTCGCTTTATGAAGCAAAGAATACGAATCCGAAACTAACTTTATTTTTAAAAAATGGAAAATAAACCAATAATTGTGCAGACATAGATTTGCTGATGGAATTGGTTAAGAAAAATGAGTAAATAAATTGCATAATGTTTATTATGTATAGTGGTCCCAAACGTTGAACTTAGGTTTAATCGGAACAATGATGTCGTTTAACATAAACTACAAACTGAACTCAGTACAAGGTTTAAACGAAACTGTGAAACTGAATAAATTGTTGAACTGAAGTTTAAACCAAAAGTAGAGTTTAAAATTCCACTGTGAAATTGGGGGTTAAACTTTTATTTTTAATCGCAGTAGAAAAAAACACTTTACTGACATTTTTTGAAACCCTTTTCTGCACGTTATGACATTATTGCTTCTACAATTAAATTATCTGAAGTCGATACCTTTATTCGTTCTCGAGATATGGGAACAAATATTGTATCCCAAACATACGAACGTACAGGAAACGTTACACACAGACTTCTCTATAAAAGCAATCGATTGGATTAAAGGAACCGCGAATCATGAAGATATGTACATATGTCAAATGTTTCAATTTGACAAATCGGGGCAATTACGATAACTTTCTACTAAAGCATTTTGTTTAGTCTAAACGTGATAATTTCAAGAGCAAAACTGACAAAATTTGTGTTCACTTAATTGTTTTGACAGCTGTATACCCAATCTAAAATAATTCAGATGACTTAGGGGACTTGCAAGTAAGGCAAAATTATAGACTGCGATTGGCCAGCTGTCGAAAGTTCCCTTCATTTGAAACAATTTTTCTTACTTGCAAGTCCCCTAAGTCCTCTGAACCTACCCATTATTATTAATTATGCAAAACATTTTATATCAATCCATCAAATCCTCAAAAAGAAATTCACATCAGGGGCCTACAACACAATACATAAAGTGCTTGTTGAACAAGTGAAATTCAACAATTTCTTTAAAGTTCTGTAACACGGAACAACAAGTTTAGGAGAATTATAACAATTGTTTTAGCTTCTTTCAACAAGTAGGAAATTTCACAATTCCACTGTTTCTGTAACTGGAAACAACAAGAGTTAAGAAAAAGTAGAATAAACTCGTTGAATAGTTAATAAATTTCAACCGACGGTTTCGGACTAGTTGAAAGTCAACAAGTTAGAAATAAATACTTGCAGCAGTGTTAATCAACTGATAGCTTTGGAAAAGAATTTATTTAGTGGTTAAGTTTTGTTAAAAAAATGTTTTTTTTTTGATTCTGAATAAGAGCCAGAGACAGATAGTACGGGAGGCGGCCGTAGGTTTACCTATCTCATCGTGGCTCCAGAAAACAATGATGCCAATTTATAGCTTTAGTCTTAACATTAACAAAACCGCTGGTCGGACTAGGTTTTTCAGGTGCCAATGGGTAGAAAACGCACTGCCCTCTTTACAAAACCAGTGGTTGGACAGACTTTTGTTGGTGGTTGTGGCGAGTCCGGCCACTCTTGTAAAAACAGCTATTTTGGTATCCATTGCGTTTAACAGGTAGACAACTATGCAAAACTATTTCATATAGCCTAGAAAAACGCTTTTACCACTTAAATGCATTTAAAATGCAAAGGTTAAAAAAATAGCTCTTTTTACAAAAGTGGTCGGACTCGCCGCAACGACCAACAAAAGTTTGTCCGACCACTGGTTTTGTAAAGAGGGCAGTCTAAGCTTTCTTTTGATACCCCATTTATAAAAATCCATCATGGTTTAGGTATCCTAAGCCAAAAATTCAACCGAAAAAGTGCGTTTTCTACCCATTGGCACCTGAAAAACCTTGTCCGACCAGCGCTTTTGTTAATGTTTAGACTAAAGCTATGAATTGGCATCATTCTTTTCTGAAGCCGCGATGAGATAGATAAACCTACGGTCGCCTCCCGTCCTAAGACAAAAGTGTTCAAAGAAAGAATTAACTTTGAAATAGAACCTTATATTTATTGAAAAATTTTGTGTGCCCGTAGAATGTTGTTAATTGTGTAACCGAAAGTCTCTCCCACTAAATACATCCCACCTCTAATAAAAAAAAGAACTAAGTGCAAGGGAGAAAATATTTATAATTGTGATTGGAAGTGATTAAAAATAATCTTTCCGTCGGCTTTTTTTGGTCACTGTAGTTTTTGCAATGAAACAATTAAGTTACATTAGCTTTCCCGACGTTTCGGCAGGGGTTGCTGCCTTCTTCAGGGGAAATTTATTTGGACAACAAGAAAAAATATATTGTTTACATTATAATAACAATAATTGAAACAATACAAAATACACTCACTTTAATAAAACTGTGTTTCAATTTAAACTGACATTTAAAATTATTGTATCTAATAATTGTAATATTATTTACAAAAGTAAAGAAATAACCACTTCAAACGAAGTTTAGTCTATGGAATTTAAACAAGGAGTAAAGAAACTGAAAGAATACTGTGTTATGATGAGACAAGAGAATAATGGATGGCAGAGATGTTTTGGGTGTCTTGTTTTCTGTTCATGTTGTTGTTGTTGTTGATGATGTGTAATGTTTCTAGGGTGTATCGTTTCGAAACATGTTTCTCTGTCTGTAGGACTTTGACACCTTCAAAATCTGGAGAGTGGCCGTTTTCGATACTGTGGCTCGCCAGGGCTGTCTTTCCAGGATTGTTTGATTTGATATCCGATTTATGATTAGAAATTCGCTGTTTAAGAAATTGTTTTGTAGTTCCGATGTAACACTGGTTGCATGGTTCATTAGGTTTACCCTTACAATTTATTTTGTAAATGACATCAGTAACTTTATCCTTATCCGCTTTCGTTTTAAGTTTAGTGAAAAGGTGACTCAGAGTTTTATTTGATTTGAAGGCCAGGCGAACATCTGTTAGTTTTTGGTTTATGACTTCTTTAAAATTCTCAGTCAGTCTTGGGATGTAACGGATTCCACCCGAAAATCCAGTTCACTGTGGAAATGGAACACAACAGGTCAATAGCATTTTTGGACGTAAAAATCCATCGTGAAAACAACCGTCTATTGTTTGACTGGTACCAAAAACATACTGCATCGGGAAGATTAGTCAACTTTCGGTCTAACCAAGCGAGGCACATAGCTATGAACACTGCATCCAATCTCGTCAGTAAAGTTTTCGCACTCAGCGACGAACAATTTCACTCTGCCAATGAGAAAAAAATCAAAAAAATCCTGAGTGACAATGGTTTTCCAAATTCTATAATTCGTGGTCTACTTCAGAAACACAATTGCAAAATTCCAAGCGAAGACACTAAAGACCCGAATAATGGTTACTACAAAAGTATGGTTTACATCCCAAGACTGACTGAGAATTTTAAAGAAGTGATAAACCAAAAACTAACAGATGTTCGCCTGGCCTTCAAATCAAATAAAACTCTGAGTCACCTTTTCACTAAACTTAAAACGAAAGCGGATAAGGATAAAGTTACTGATGTCATTTACAAAATAAATTGTAAGGGTAAACCTAATGAACCATGCAACCAGTGTTACATCGGAACTACAAAACAATTTCTTAAACAGCGAATTTCTAATCATAAATCGGATATCAAATCAAACAATCCTGGAAAGACAGCCCTGGCGAGCCACAGTATCGAAAACGGCCACTCTCCAGATTTTGAAGGTGTCAAAGTCCTACAGACAGAGAAACATGTTTCGAAACGATACACCCTAGAAACATTACACATCATCAACAACAACAACAACATGAACAGAAAACAAGACACCCAAAACATCTCTGCCATCCATTGTTCTCTTGTCTCATCATAACACAGTATTCTTTCAGTTTCTTTACTCCTTGTTTAAATTCCATAGACTAAACTTCGTTTGAAGTGGTTATTTCTTTACTTTTGTAAATAATATTACAATTATTAGATACAATAATTTTAAATGTCAGTTTAAATTGAAACACAGTTTTATTAAAGTGAGTGTATTTTGTATTGTTTCAATTATTGTTATTATAATGTAAACAATATATTTTTTCTTGTTGTCCAAATAAAGTTCCCCTGAAGAAGGCAGCAACCCCTGCCGAAACGTCGGGAAAGCTAATGTAACTTAATTGTTTCATTGCAAAAACTACAGTGACCAAAAAAAGCCGACGGAAAGATTATTTTTAATCACTTCCAATCACAATTAATAATTCCAAATTGGTCAATAAATCATTTTTAGAAAATATTTATAGCCTTTGAATTGGTTTGTAACTGGATTTCCATACCATGCTTTATGTGACGTTCATGGTGTTCATAAAATGACAGTTTATCGCTGTTTAAAAGAAGTCACATTTGAATAAATGAAATTGAATTTCAAAAACAAGTGTGTGCTCATATTGGTATATTTACTTGTTCAACTGATTCAACAACTGAAGACAAATTTTTTCTATTGGCATTGTTACGGTTTTTATTGTGTTACAGAAATGATTTTCACTTGTTTGATAAACAAAGTTGAACAAGAAATTGTTGACTTGTTGTTCTGTGTTATACGCCCCAGATCTAATCAATAATAAAATGCACCTATTTTCATTTCAACACCTAAATAATGTAGTTCTGAAATAATATTAATGTAGAATATTAAAATCCTTAATTAAATTTAATATCGAGAATATTCTCGATAAACTCTATTACAAGAATTGCTCTGTTTTAGAGGGACCGAAGCTATATAAAATTATAACCCTATAAAAAACGAAATTCCTATCCCTTTATGAAGAACATATTTTTGATTCCCTAAAGTACATGCTCTTTCGACATCCCAGTAGTGGCCTTTTGTGACTTAAGCAACAACAAAAAAAAAGAAAAACAGCAGCAGAAAACTTTTATTATAATCTCCCATTACCACTGACTCTGGCGAATACGCAACATTTTTCACTTACTTAATCCCTTTAAACTCCCTCCATTAACACCATGTAATTAACGCCAATTCAGTTCTAAGCGAGCTTTTATGCCTTATTCCTTAAGTCATTAACCCTAGCGAAAACACGTTTAACCCCCATTAGATTGTATTGTAGGTACCTACAACCTACTGGCCAAAAAAAAAAAAAAGAATTACGAATGAACGAAATAAAATTTGCTTCAATGGATATTAAACTGACTCGTTCGCTCTTCTCTCACTCATCATCGTCTTCTTGTCGTCGTAACGTGGTGCTTATTTCCACATAATTTCCTTTCGAGCAATTAACCACGTAACACTAAATTATTCTGCCAGATCTCACCCCCTTTTTATATTTTTCAACCTCAATTACATATTCAATGCAAAAAAAAAAGTTTTTAAGGGCATCGGGGGATTTTTTAACTTGAGATATATGAAGATTCTTTTGAGGGCCAGTTATGCATTCATTAAAAAAAAATATTTATTTATTTTGGTGCTTTTTTAACGTTTAATATTGACACATGAATAAATTATATGTTGGTGCCAGCTTTGTAATAGAAAGGTTTGCAAAAATAGGAAGAATTATATAATTCAAATTAAATGGAAAACAAAGTGTGAAAATACTGTGTGTCCCAATTTTTCTCGTCCGTCTGTCTATTTGTATATTGTATGCATCGTGACCGACAGATTGAATGTATGGATTGATTTGCATACAACATGATGCCTAAAGTTTTTGAGCCTGCCAGGAGGGACTTTGAAAATGATTGTGTTAGGACTAAAAACAACGTTATACACCTGCTAAAAACATTTTAATTTATTTCTGGGTTTTTGTTAACTTTTTTTTTTATTTTAAGGAAATATTAAACATTTGGGGTATATTCATAGTTGTCCGTTAAACACTTGATTTACTAACCCACAGTTTTACTCCTTTTCTTTAAATAAACATAGATCTTATTTTACCTTTTTGTTTTTCTTCATTTCAATTCAATAAAAACGCCTTTTTTTATTATTTTATTTTGCTAATCTATATATTTCGAGGACCTATTTGCCTCATCGTCAGGATCTATACAAATAAAATACATGCGTTTTAATACAAAATTAAATAAATACATACAAAATTTAAATATATACAAAATAACCAAAATTATTAATAAGAAGTTATTTGATAACAATCTGTTTCAGTTCAAAATTAGCTATAAATTATTTTTTAATGTTAGACATTTGTTTTTAAAATTCAAATTAAAATATTGAACAAATTTTCTTATAGAGTTATTCAAGTATTTAAAGATTACAAATTGGTTTGATTTTGGATTTGGTTATTCTGTAAATTAGCATTAACTATGAGATTGTAGTATGTATTAGTATAGTCCCTTTTATCTGTTTTGTAGTTACACGCAATGCCCTCATTCCTTTTAATTTGGTTGACCTCATGAATTTGTAACTTAAATTTGTTTCTTTCTAATTTTAAAATTTTAGCTCCATCCAAATCAAAAGAATGTCCATTTTCCTTTACATGATCAGCTAAAGCAGCTATATTTTTGTTGACCGATCCTTCGTTAACTTTTTGACATTCGTTTTTGTGTTGACCTATTCTTGACCCCAGTTTTTGAATAGTTTCTACTATGTATGTTTTTCGCAATCGTTGCATTTTACAGAGTAAACTAATCCACTGTTTTCTGTTTTATTAATTTTTTGTTTTGTATTAAGAAAGAATTTTGAATTTTGTTTTGTTGGCTTCATTGCTGCTTTAACATCTGGTACAAAATATTGGCACACCTTAGCTAAGGACTCACTTAATTTAGGTACATAAGTCATTGCTGAATAAATTTTATTATCCGTATCTAATAAATTTCTTGTCCGATCATTATTATTAGATAGAAAGCTGTAGTTACTTTGGTCAAATCCTTGTGGTAAATTAATTTTGGCTTCTAAATTTTCGTTTTTAACTGATGAAATAAGTTTTTCGATTATATTCATTGGATAGTTGTTTTTTCTCAATATATTTTGTATCTTTATTATATTATTGTTAAAATAGGTCTTATGGCTAAATGAAAATACCTTACGAATAAAGTTTTTAACCATATTATATTGCATTCGAGTAGGATGAGCCGAATAAAAATTTAACAAACGATTTGATGCAATTGGCTTATGAAACCAATTTGTTATAATATTACCATCATTGTTTCTTTTGACTGTAACATCTAAATAATTAAATTCAAGAGTAAGTGTGTCCTCCAATTCATATGTAAAAATAATATTTTTTTCAAGAGATTCCAGAGCTGATTTTACTACATCAATTTTGTTTCTTGGAATAGCTGTTAAATGATCATCCACATATGCTATCCAAAACTGTGGTGTAAAATCTATTCTATCAAACGCATTCAATATCACTTCATCCAAAACCCATTCGACGAGAATTGGAGCTAAAGATGATCCCATAAAAAGTCCAGTTTTCATACGTATATATTGATTTTTAAAACTAAAATAATTGCAGTCAGAAAGGCAAAATTTTAACATAATCATAAATGTTTGTTTTGGAATTTTAGTTTTAGGTTTGATACGTAAATCAAAGTGACGTTCAACAGTTTGTAGTGCCAATTCAGTTGAAACATTATTAAAGCAATTTGATACATCGAAAGATACAAGAATGTTTCCAGGTAGACTTTTGGTTTTTGTAATTGTTTTAACAAATTGTTTTGTTTTATAAGATTCTTTAAGAATGTTAGCTAAATATTTTGATAATTTGTAACTAAGAGAATTAATTGTTGAAATAATAGGTCGAACAAGTAAATTTTCTTTATGATATGACGGTAATATTATAATAAATTGGTTGAAGAAAAACAAAAAGGTAAAATATAACTATAATTAATTCAGCAATACAAAAATCATAATATATAGATCTTATTCATAAACATTTTTCTACCTGTCTTTAGAAAAACTATAGTTTATCAAATGATTCTGCTACAATTTTCTTTCAAATTTGTATACATATTTTAAACTTCAAAACAAAAAAAAATAATTTCAAATCAATACTTTTGTGCTGTTTTGTTAAGGCCTCTGTTGAAAAATGGTAAGAAATTTAAACAAAATACATGAATACGAAAATAAAGAAACGAATATTCTCCTTTTCATAATTTCATAAGAATAAGGAAAACAATATCAAGCGAGAAAAGCAGGAAAATTGGTCACAAACGGAAAAAGAACTCCTACGTGAGCTCATACGCATCCACCTTAATGTTATTGATGACAAGAAAAATGATCACAACATGATAAAGAAAAAAAAAAAAGACGCTTGGAAGTATGTTGATGACAACATGAAGGCTGCTGGCTATAATAATAAATTAAGGGATCAGTGGCACCGTATGAAAATTGTTCCAAGAAAAAGTACAGCAATTCTACAGAGGTCACTAAAGGCAACGGGAAATTTTTTGGAGGTGAAGCAACCTCCAGAAGATGACCTTATCGTAAGAGACATGCTAAAAGAAGACTTTATAGAAGACAACATCCTTTTAGACAGCAACACGGACTTACAAGATGCCTTTAATGAGATTATACCGATGGAGGTAAATGATTCAATGAATTTTCCAGATGATAAATCCGAAGAATCCGTTCCAGAGTTCGTTATACTCTCCAATTCTGCGACTTCGGCAATTACCAAAACGATGCTTGTAAAAATTGATGAGTTGAAATTCTTCAACAGCGCCGCACCTGCCCTCCCAGTTTAGCCGAGATAACATCAGCAATCAAATCCCTCAAGAACAACAAAGCGGTAGGTTTGGACGGCATTCCCGCTGAGCTCTACCAAGCAGATCCACAAACATCAGCGAAGTTGCTACACCCCTTAATAGCACAGGCATGGGAGAACGAAAGTTTCCGCATTGAATGGAAAAAAGGGATGATCGTCAAACTACCAAAAAAGGGAAATCTTACGGATTGCGGAAACTAGAGAGGAATCTGTGTCCTCCCCGCGGTGGCAAAGATAATGGCGAAAATAGTCTTGGAACGAATCAAAGAACATCTCGATTCTACTCTCGACAAAGACCAAGCGGGATTTCGTGCAGGCTCATCCTGCATTGATCACATCAACACCTTGAGGATCATAATAGAACAATGCGTGGAGTTCCGCTCCCCTCTTCATTTGCTCTTCATCGACTTCAAAAAGGCTTTCGATAGTTTGAATCGAGATTTCATTTGGTCAGCTTTACGTAGGAAAGGAGTACCCGAGAAGATTATCGCCATTATAAAGGCTACCTACGAGGGTGCATCGTGTCAAGTCTTACACAACGGAAAGGTATCAGAGGACTTCGATATCTCTAGCGGAGTTTGTCAAGGATGTTTGCTATCTCCACTACTTTTCCTGGTGGTTATAGGGGATGTCCTTCATGCAGCTCTAGCCGAGCAAGCGCGTGGAATTCGATGGACGATGTTTTCGTTCCTGCAACATCTTGATTACGCTGACGATATTTGTTTGCTCTCGCACAACATTATGGATCTTCATCATATGGTGACTAATCTGGAATGCGACGCAAACATAGTCGGTTTGAGGGTCAACGCCGGGAAAACAAAAATCCTCAACATTCCTGAATCTTCTTCTCAAGTTGTCGTTGCGGGACAGCAGGTTGAAGCGGTGGACAACTTCCTGTACCTCGGTAGTGTTGTCTCAAAAGACGGCGGTGGTACGGATGAAGATGTTAACTGCCGAATCGGCAAAGCTAAAGCTGCCTTCGGCATGCTGTCTGAAGTTTGGAGGAGCAACGTCAACAGTACGAAGACCAAGCTGCGACTGTTCCGGTCGAACGTAGAGTCAGTACTACTATATGGGTGTAGTACATGGAAAGTGACCGCCTCTGTCACAAGGAAGCTACAAAATTTCGAAAATAGATGTCTCCGAAACATCCTAAGGATTTTTTGGCTGAACACCATCTCCAACCAAGAACTCCTTCGGAGAACGGGCCAAAGTCCTATTGACTTCGTTATAAGGAAAAGAAAGTGGCAGTGGATTGGTCACACCCTACGTCGTGGTGCAGACTCTATTGCAAGACATGCAATGGAGTGGGATCCACTCATCCAAGATGGCAGAAGACCTAGAGGCCAGAGAAAATCTTGGCGCAGAACAGTCGACAAGGAATCACAAAAGCTCGGTAAAAGTTGGGGAGAGCTAAGAAACATTTCCAGAAACCGAACGAGATGGCGTGTAGCGGTAGTTGACGCCCTGTGCCCCTTAGAGGGGTCAAGGATCTAAGTAAGTAAGTAAGTAACAGCACCAAAAACAAATTTCGTATCAAAACCGAAACATTCAAGAACTGCATACTAACATAAATTAGAACCGATAAAAAAGCAAACAAAATATGAAAAGCAGTTGTTTGAAATCGACATGGAAATTAAAAACGCTATATTGGAGAATGAGAAGGCTAAGAAATTTTCGAAAAACCAATGAAATTACTTAATAGTTTTGGTTCTTATTTTTGATTTGTTTTAAATTATTCTTTGTTTTAATACCATCAATTATTATTATTTAATAAAAATGAATGAAGTTAACATTATATGTATGGTTTTTTTTTTTAAATGAAATGATGATTGCTTAAATTTTGCCGAAATGTTTTCGCGGCATTGACCTTCTTTCGAGATTATTGTCTTCTGTGATAGGTACGGTAATTGAGATCGCTTCTGCCTCAATTTCCTCGTCAAAAACTGCAAAAACATAAATGTCCTTTATACATTTGTTCATATTTTAAATTTCAAAATCTTTGTGTGTATTATATTTTTCTTCCTGTGGGGATTGTGGATTTCTGACAGGAGTGAACAGAATATAAGATAGGGGATAGCCTGCATCTCCAAGTAAAACTCCTTTGTGAAAATTTCGTGTAGTTTCTAAATTTTCCTTTAGATTACACTAACTCCATATGCGAGCAACATGCATGGACCCTCTAGAACGTGCAACAATGTTTGTTATTTTACACTGTACATCACAGACAATCTGCGAGTTTAACAATCTTGAAGTTTTGTTGGAATGCAATGAAATAAACGAACTTGGGAATAAAATCCTTTTCTGTTGAGAAAATGGCCAGGCAAAGCCTCTCCCAAAAGCTTAGTGGGACACTTAATGCGCCCATGTGTATTCTGCTATTTGAAAAAAAATCTGCTTTGGTTTGTTGAAGCTCTTGAATCGTAGACGGAAATTTTATGAAATAACGTAGCTGTAGTGCCAATTTTCTTGCAATTCGAGGAACAATGAAGGTCAGCTATTAAGAATTAAGTCAGTAATGCATATTATAAACTCATTTAACATGTATGTTCAGTTCATACCTATATTACTTTGGTGGACATTTCTTCCGAAAAATCTCAGTGCTGTTAGAACTTGTAAGCTTGCAGAAACTGGCAATCCTCTTTTATTTGGCTGGTCTTTAAATGAAAGATGCTGTTTCTTTGTCAAAACGATATCTTGTATACAAATCTTTATCATTTAACTCATAAGGATTGACATGCTTCTTGTATACTTTTATTTTTCTAACTTGAGTTTCACGCACCATTTCGATATCTTCCAAAATATCAAAATCTTCATCAATTTCAATTGATATTTTGCTATATTTAACGCAAATTTTTTTTCGTTGGCTTTCAAATTGAAATAAAAGATTTGAATGAATCTCTATTTTGACTTTTTGAAAAATTATTTAAACACAACTCATCGTCTGTTTAAAATTAAACCGCAGGTTTTCAACTAAGTAACAGTTTTGGTATCTCTATGAATAACTAAAACTGGAGGTTTGCTTAAACATATCTTAGCAAAGATTAAAAAACGTCTATGAATACTGCCCAAAGTATTTAAATAAACTGAGTAATATTCTATACTAAAATTATTTTACTATAATTATTATTAGTAATTATGATGATATCCCTATAAAAAACATTTTTGTCTCTACATACACATTCAAATTGTATAATGCAGTTAGTTATTCACAAACTAGTCCATTCCATTCAAATTCTTAAGTGGTTGCAAAAATTAGGTTTGAAATTTTTGATATGATGTTTGGATTTGTTCTTATAGTATTTTTCCAATTCCCATCACCACTGTGGGTATCAACATTTTGAAAAAAAGTTAAATTAGCTCTTCTTTGTTTTTTTGTGAAAATATCTCCTAAGGTATCAATTTGGTAAAAAAATACTTCTTTTCTGTACAAATTTGAACTACATTATCTAATTTTTGAGACCAATGATTTATTTAAATCCTGTTATTCTTTGTGAGATAGATAAAAAAAATTCATGATTTTCTATATTTTTCTTAATATCTCAGTCTTAACAAAAACTCTTATCGAACATTTTTCAAATTAACCTATAACTTCACCAGAAGAGCAAACACGTGCGGCCTAGATGTCATATATTCATTCTATTTTATTTAAGCCCATAATCAGAAGGAGAGAAAATCCTACGAGAGGTACTTCTAATAATGGCATTTGTTAAAATTGATCTAATATACGTTTTCAAGAAGCATAGGAACACTGCTCACATGATGCAACCCGATACACCGTTAAAACTGCACAGAAAACACCACGGCCAAAAATTTAAAAATTAACGCGATTATTTTTTCAAATAACTTAATTTATAAAATTCTTAAAACCAAAGATCAATTTTTTCAAATTACCTACTTTTGAAAAAAATCGAAATTAATTTACAAAATTAAAAAAATTAAAAAAATATTTCACTTTATAGAATTGTATCTTTAAGTGTGTAATTTTGAAAAAAGCTAGTTCCTTATTCAAACCTACTTTTGAAATTTTAAAAATAACGTTATAAGATTATCAAAAATCGAAATTTTAGTTTTTAAAAATTACTTTCTAACAAAAATCTGATTTCAATTCATAATTTTGGGTGAACAATTTATTAATCAGTTCATATTTACGGATTTCACCCTGTAGATTGTACAACTCAAAAATAATAATAATATAGTTTGAATAAAAATATATCAATGTAACAAATATTTTCAAAAAAACAAAGTTTTTCTTTTAAATAGTAACCATGATCCAAAATAGCAAACGCGCACGACCCAAACCAGAACTTTCTTCGTTCGAAAGTTTAGAATTTGAAACAAAAAAAAATTAAAAAAAAAAGTAAAACAAATTCAAAAGCTAACAAACACAACACAGTCCACATTTTGAGGCGAAACGAAATAAAATGTTTATCACTTCTCAAAGCGAATAGTCCTCAGGAGGTAATGAGATGAAATGGTATAAAACAAAAAATAAAAAAAATGCTTTTATAATAAATTCTCTAAAAAAAGGATGCAGAAGAAAATCCTTCAAAATTCTGTAGAACACCATAACTTTTGAGACTAGAGGAATGTACTGTTGCTGTGGTAATCCAGTGGAATGGCGCGGCAGTCAGAATATACACACCAGCAAGGGTGTCAAGGAGTGGCCATCGCACTAAGACTACTCCTTAGCACTTTTGCAAAGGTGAGTCTAGCTCTTTTGCTTTCTATGAACAAAAAAAAAAAAAAAAAAAAAATAAAATGAAATGAGAAACATCATTAGACAGGGACAGAGTTCGGGTAATAAAGAACTTCCGGCTATTTTTATTCTTTTTTTTTGTAAATGAGCAGACGATTTCGATTTTTGTATAAATTTTAAAAGTTTTAAGCACCTTTGGCAAAAGTTACGAACGATGAAGGCAAAATCTTTTGACAGAAACTGTCTAAGTGCAAAGAGGTTGTGGGTTAATAAAATAAAAAAAAACACGACTTTGCTAGACCAAATGAATACTAAAATAATTTTTATAAGCGAAAATTATTAACCTTTGTGTGAAAGTTGTTTTGAGGCGGAATTCACGAATAAAAAAAAATAGACTGATTCAAATAGATTAAGACATTCATTAGTGAGTGGTATTGAAGTCCTGCATTTAATTTTAATTAAATATTTTCAGGTGTCAGTTGTAAACCATCATTGAAAAAGTTAGCTGTTGATTTTTAGACCCTTAGAAAGTTTAATCATTAAATATTTTAATGCAGAAATATAGCTTAGGACTTCAAAATTATTTCTCCTTCAAAAAAAAAATCATTTTCACCTATATCTTCCCCCTAACGTATCTTTTAATTTTGTCAATGATCATTGGTAACGTAGTTCATCATTGAAAAATTAAAAGTCATTTTATGGGAAAACTTGTCCCAAATTGAATTTCGTTTTACCTAGAAATAATTATTTAGTTAGTTAGCTTTACTTCGGCATCAAAATAATCATAAGTTTTTTCTTCAAAATTGACAATTAATATTTTCAATGATGGTTTTCAATGATAGCTATAGCTGGTCCCTTATGTGAAAAAAGTATAAAAAGGATATGAAGGGAATTATAGCTTTAAATCCTGCAAACTGAAAACGATAAAAAAACGATATCTCTGCGACATGAAAAAGGAAAAAAGGAATTTTCGGGTGTCACTGTAGGAACACCTGAAAAATTTTGAAAAAATAATTTTCATAAAATAAAAACATTGACTTCCACCCCATTAAGCCTAGTACTCAGTTCAAGTGAAAATGAAATTTCTATATAAAAGTGACATTTATTTCACAACGATGAAATTCATAACGAGAGCTGAGTACCCAAAATGTGAGAGCGAAATATGAACCGGTTCAAAATTAATTTCATTTCATAATTTTCATTTCCTAAAACCTAGTACTCAGCTCTATGTGAAATAAAAAATAAAAGCAGTTTGAAATTCACTTGAATAACCATTGTGAAACCATAATAAATTCACCACTTGAATTTTCAGTCCTCAGTTTAAAAACTTTTAATACTCACTTTGAATGAAAAAAACTCATTTCATTTATCTGATTGTTTGACAGAATCTTTAAATGCTTGAGATGACTATTTTAATGCCATAGTTTGGTTTTTGGCTCGTCGGTAACACATAATGTTCAAAAATAAACGATCATAACTTACTTACTTAGGTCCTCGGACCTATTACGTCCGTGATGTTTCCCTTACGGGACATAGGGCCTCCACTACACCTACGCGCCATCGTGTACGATTTCTTGAAATGTATTTCAGCTCTCTCCAACTTTTCCCCAGTCGTGCCGATTCCTGTTCGACCGTTCTTCGCCATGTACTTCTAGGCCGGCCCACTTGTCTTCCCTCCTGTGTGAGCGGGTTCCACTGCATTGCTTGAGATGCAATGCACCGATCGCCTTTTCGAAGCGTATGGCCAATCCACTGCCACTTTCTTCTTCGTATAATGGGGTCTATGGGCTCCTGACCCGTTCTCGCATGAAGTTCGGCATTGGAGATACGGTTGGGCCAGAAAATCCTCAAGATGTTTCGTATACATCTATTAACGAAGGTTTGCAGCTTTCTAGTGACAGTTTCAGTGACTTTCCAAGTGCTGCAGCCGTAAAGCAGAACGGATTCAACATTGGAGCGGAACAGTCGTAGCTTGGTCTTTAAGCTAAAAGAGTTGTTTCTCCATATTTTGGGCAGCATTCCGAACGCAGCCTTTGCTTTTCTGATTCGGCTGTTTACGTCCAGTTCAGTTCCACCACCCGTAGAGACAATACTCCCAAGATATTGGAAATCCTCTACCATCTCTACGGGGTGTCCAGAAATAATTACTTGGATTGATGAGGAAGTTCCAAGGCTGATCCTTTTAGTTTTTGCCGAGTTGATCTTAAGCCCTACGATTTCTGCTTCTCTCTCCACCCTTGTTGTCATTTGATGGAGATCCATGATCCTATGAGAGAGTAAGCATACGTCGTCCGCGTAGTCCAGATGTTTGAGGTGAGATTGCAGAGTCCACTGAATTCCTCCATTTCCATTTGACAAAGCTGCGTGCAGTACGTCACTTACCACCAACAGTAACAGTATTGGTGACAGTATACAGCCTTGCCTAACTCCACTTTGGATTTCAAACTCCTCTGACAGCCTACCTTTGTGCAAAACGTGACACCTGGATCCATCATATGTAGCCTTGATAATAGCAATAAATTTATCTGGGATGCCCCTCCTGTGCAAAGCAAGCCAAATAAATTCTCTATTGACACTGTCGAACGCCTTTTCAAAATCGATGAACAGCAGGTGAAGTGGTGATCGATATTCAACGCACTGTTCGATGATGATCCTCAAGGTGTTGATGTGATCAACACAGGAAGATCCAGTGCGGAAACCTGCTTGTTCGGCGTCGAGTGTGTCTTCGAGGTGGTCTTTAATTCGGTCCAATATTATCCTTGCTATTATCTTGGCTACTGCAGGCAGAACGCATATTCCTCTCCAGTTTTCGCACTGTGTGAGATCTCCTTTCTTTGGAAGCTTGACAATCATTCCTTTTTTCCACTCTTCAGGAAAGCTCTCTGTTTCCCAAGCTCTCTTAATAAGTGGGTGCAGTAGCTCGCTCGATGTCGTTGGGGCTGCTCCTAAGAGCTCTGCAGGAATACCGTCAAGTCCAACCGCTTTGTTGTTCTTCAGTGCTTTGATGGCGGTGATAATTTCTTCTTTACTGGGGGGTACGGTGCGTATTCGGGAAATTGTTACTTCGGGTAGCTCAGTGGGAATAGGGTTCACTTCACTTGCGAAAACGCGGTTTAAAACCGCAGAAAAGTGTTCCCTCCACCTTATGAGCTGGTCCTCATCCGAAATTAGCAGGGATCCGTTTGTGTCTTTAACCAGGTGTTGTTTAGAGCTCTGGACACCAGTGAGCTCTTTGGTAATTCTGTAGACGGTCCTACTGTCACACCTACTAGCGGCTTCTTCTGCTTCTGTAGCCAGTGCGTTGATGTAGTTACGCTTATCACGTCGCACACTACGGTGAACTTCCCTCATCTTCATGCGGTACGTAGACTCAAGCTCGTTTCTCCCTGCTGCTGGGGTAGCTGCGATGCGATCTTTAAGGTGTTTCCTTTCTTCGATCCTTGCCCAAGTTTCGTCGGAAAGTCAAGCACTATTTCTCCCTTGCGCCCGGCCGACTATACTTTCAGCACCGGATATGAACACATTTTTCACAGCACACCAATGATTTTCGATGGATGTGGTTTCCGTGCTGCTGATTGCGTTCAATCCTTGTGAAAGGTGGTCCCCTAGTTGTTGGCGCACTGCGGGATCCTTTAGTCTATCTGTATTAAACTTGGGCATTCGAGTGTTTCCTTGTGATCTACGAACTGCAGCTGTACGCAATCTTACGGTAGCAACCATCAGATGGTGGTCCCGGGCCATTCCCATGTCAGCACCTCTTCTGTTACGGACGTCCTGGAGACTGCTTCTAAAACGCCGGCTGATCGCGAATCGGTCAATTTGGTTGGAAGTTGCTTGTCTGTCAGTCGACACCCAACTGACTTTGTGGCACGTCTTATGCTCGAACATGGTCCCTCCAATAACAAGGCCGTTGGCGTTGCAGAAATCGACAAATCGTTCGCCATTGTCGTTTCGGTTACCAACACCATGTTTTCCCATGACATGCCTTAGCCCAGAGTTGTCATTGCCAACCTTGGCATTTAAGTCTCCCATCACCATAACTATATCACCTCGTGGAACGCTATCATAAGCAGCACTCAGCCGGTTATAAAAGGCCTCCTTCTCCTCGTCAGAAGAGAGCAAAGTTGGGGCGTAACACTGTATGATGGTGACGCGACGTACTCTAGTCCGGAACCTGGCTTTCAGGATCCTGTCACCTGAAGGCTCCCAGGAAATTAGGCTTTTGAGAGCTGTTTTGGAAAGCAGCAATCCAACGCCAGCTTCCCGAGCGCTTCCAGGTGTTTTTCCGGAATAGAATAGTACAGTGTTACGGGTTGGTGACTTGAACTTCCATCTAACTTCAAAGTTTAAGATGTCCATCCTATACCGCATGAATTCCTTCTCTAGTTGCAGGAATCTGGCATTCTGAGGACCTTCTTTTCCCATGTCAAGAAGCGTCTTCACATTCCAGAAACCAATCTTTGTCCGGGTACAATAGCCAAAAGTCGTCAACGAGTTATCATTAATTATCCGAGGCGTACGACCACTAGGAAAAAATAATTGATGTGTGGAAAAGTGTGACATTTGTCAATAAATTAAAATAAAAGTTTTAATAATTGAATACAAAATCCTAAAGAATTATTTTGTATCTTATGATAGTTTATTTTTGAATATTAAGTGTTACCGACAAGCTAAAAACCAAAAAAGTCTTCTTAAGCATTTCAAGATTCTGTTAAGCTAACAGACAAATCAAATAATTTTTTTCATTCAAAGTAAGTACTTAAAACTTTTAAACTGAGGACTGAAATTTCACGTGGATAATTAATTATGGTTTCACAATGCTTATTCACGTGAATTTCAAACCGCTTTTATTTTTCATTTCACTCAGAGGTGAGTACTAGGCTTAAGTAGTAGTAGTAGTAGTAGTACTTAGTAGTATTAGTAGTAGTATGTTTTATTCAAATTTCATTTCTTTATAATAATATATAGATTTCATAACAATTTACTTATTTTAATAACTTAAGGATACGTTTAAATTACAAATTCTGTCGCGATCTATCGCCGATATTTTTACAAACTCTTGTTTTTATTAAATATTTATTTTATAAAACATATGTATTTGTCTACTGCCCACCCCATAATATCTTTTCCAAAGACTGCACTGTCATTGAAATCATTCCATGTGCTTCGACTTCGATACTGCATTTTTCCAAGTAATTTCAGACTTTCAGAAGGTTGCCGTGGGGTAGAGGTTGAAAATCTGACTGGGTTAGGATTTTTCTTTCAAACTCTCCTTTCATAATTATTCAGATTTTACTAAATAAAATTAAAATTCTTGTTTTAACAAATAAGGAAATAGTTTTCTTTAATTATTTACAGAATTGTTTAAAACCAAATTTTGTTGAACATAATTCCTTCAGTCTTTTCTTATTATTTAATTCTACTTGTATCTAACTTAGCCGCATTTATCCTTGATTTACCCAACTGACTTTTTTTGAAACTTAAAATGGGAATGTTAATGCAATATCCTGAACTTTTCACAAATGCAGAATGATTAATTTGGCCTGGATTTTTGTCCCCATCGCCAAACAAAACGAATCATTTTTATTTTTAGAGACCTAGTTGAGACATGGTAATTTGTCATCTGCAAATTGTTGATCTTTATAAAATTCAAAGAAACTCTCCAAAATATTTAATATGGCCGCCGGCCGATCAAAATTTAATTGGGAGATTTGTATGGATTTGGCTGGATTTGATGTTGGGGATACTTGACTTGAATAAGGAGTGATCTCATTGTTAAAATTGTGATTTTTATGAGAAAGAAAGAAAGTTCTGGATATTAACAGTGTTGTTCCTCTACGTGTCCACTTTAGTTGTCTACATTTCAACGTAGACAATCGGTCGACAATGTCGAAAATATAGACAATATAGACAATGTGTCGACAATTTTAACAATAACTTAAATGTCACAAATAAAGTCATTCCAAAAAGTCCTGCTACAACCGATAGACAAATGGTTGAATAATTTATAATAACAATAAGGGTATTCATGCAACGAGTTAATTTTCCGCCTTGCCAGAAAAATATAACTTTCCGCAAGATGTTTACATGAACACCCCCTTAAAAATACTTGCGTTAACGTGGGAAATAATCCAATTAAACGTCACCAATGTGTTATCCCAGGTATCAGGTTTATTTCTGCACTTTTCGCAACAAATTTGTGATATTAAATTATCTGTTTTGCAGAATATTTTCGCCATACAAATTTTGACAGTTCATATCTGGTTTTACGCCCGGTACGATATTTTTATAATAAGGGTATTCATGCAAAGAGATAATTTTCCACTTTGCAGAAAAATACACTTTTCCGCAAGATGATTACAGGAACACCTTTTTATAAATACTTGCGTGAACGTGGGAAATAATTAAATTAAACATCACAAACGACTTATCACAGCGTACCAGGTTTATTTCTACACTTTCCGCATCAACTAAAAGATAAAATTATCTTTTTTAGAGAATATTGTTTCCATCCAAATGTTGACAGTTAATTTCCAACGAGATCAAATTATCTGGTTTACCAAGTTTATCTGGGTTTTAGGTCATTGCGTTGGTTTAAAATAAAAGTTTGAAACACGTGGGTGAAAATAAAACCGGGAGTTGTTTTCTTCTTCCAACTAATGCTTTTTAAAATCACTCATAGCTTTTTTTGTTATCGAAATGTTTCGTTTCTATGAAACTTTGGAAGTTATTCCATTCTTCAATTAAAAGAGCTTTTCGGACTGCACCTAACCTACCCCCTCACTTTCTCAGATTTTTGTATCAATTATATGGGTAACGTACTTTGACGTTGAATGATGACCTTTTGACTTTAGAGATGCTCGTGTTCATAGTGCATCGAATAAAAACAATGGGGCGTATTCAGTCATTTTAGGGGTGTGTCTAAGTTAAACATAGGTTTAGTTGAATTTTCAGACGTTGATTCTATTTTTTAAGTTTATCATTTCAAAATATTTGAAGCTGTTTGTGTAGTTTACCAAGTTAATTATCTTATAAAAATATAAAACCACAGTTTGTAATTAAAATCGGTCTCTATCATTCAGCCGAAATTGCCTTAAACTGTAGTTTAGTTTATGCCCCAATATCTTAGCAAAAAAGAAGTGAAATCGGATACAAAAAAAAATAAACAACTCCAAATTATGTGAGTAATTTATTAGTTAATGATTTGATTACTGAACCAAAATTTTAAGGTTTACTGGCAAGTGGAATTTTATCATTTTATTACTAAATTCCTCAAACTTTGAAAGATTTTTAAAAATTGACAAGTAAACCATAGTAAAGTGATTCAGTGAACCTACTCTAATTGAAAATATATGTATTTGAAACTGGCCAGTTTCACAGTGAGCACTTACTAGAATAAGTTGCACTTAAGTCTCGCATATTGGTACTTTTTGGTAATTTTATAGTCTGAGTTAGTGACACTTAAGTGCAATTTATGCAGGCAAGTGTGCATTGCTAATTTTTGGATTTTTTGTCCTATATTTCGCACTAAAGTGCTACTACTGTTACTGCGAAACTGGGCCTAAAGCCTTTATAAACATAGAACTACATAGGTATGCGTTTAGATTTAGATGAAATGATTTTTCACGACTTTCTTGTTGTTACAATTATGGTTTTGTATTATAGAAGAACTTGGTTCTTTTTTTAAAGATTTTTGTTTTTGGTTTAATAAATTTAAGTAGGAAAAATTATGAATTATAATGGTTTAACGAATTGTCTACATTGAATTGTCTACATCATGTAGACAATCATGTAGTCTACATTTATAACACAACACACAACACCGGATATTAATCTATGGATTTGTAAGCTTTGTGACTCTCTATTTATTAACTTTTATTGTTTGAGACACAGAAATCGTTTTTTAAGATATCTGCAATCCAAGAAATTTAAAGGGAATGTAGCAAAAGCTCTATATTTTCTGTGGAAACCCTCAATCGACTGCTTTTATGACAGATTTCAAGGGCTGGCCACGAGACGAGACTCGCCAAGACTTTTGTAAGTATCGTATCGGTCTCGTTAAAATCGAAAATTTTCAGTGTCGGGTCAGTCTCGTGTCGGTCTCGTATAACTTAGTCTTGTCTCGTTCTCAGTCTCGCCTTTTTCGCGAGAAAATTTGAATTTGCAGTCTCGTCCCGGCCTCGTCTCCGAAAAATACGATTTTCGGACAACCTGTTGATTATTGGGACGAAATATTTTCGATATGTCAAAATATAAGTGTTCCCCCATATATGTAGTTTGAATATGTGCAGAAGAAAATAAATATTTAACTGAAATTGGATTTTTACAATTTATTATCCTTTCTGTATATTTCGATCCAAATATACAGTCTCGTCTCGGTTTCGTCTCGGATGCTCAAAAGTCAGCCTCTTCTCGGTATCGTTTCGTCTCGGTCTCGCATGACTTTTTTCGTCTCGTGACTTAGTGCAGAGGTTTACATACACTTTATGGTCTGGCAAGGGCTCACCGGCCAAAATTATGGGTTAGACCTAGTTCACACGAGATTACACCGCACGTTTAATAGCTGTACACCTACCAACAAATGAGCCGTGGCGCATACATTTACATAGAACTGTGTAAACGATGATTTTTTTCTACAAAAAAACGGGTTTACCTGTAGAGTTTGGATAAAAAACGTGCGGTGTAATCTCGTGTCAACTAGGCCTTACCCGGTTGACCAGTCCGCCCCAGCAGCGGTGCTATAAATCCATTTATAACAGTTGTATAAACTTGTTCCTACCTCTGTTATTGAAACATATTACAGTAGATGACGGATATAAGAAAGTCTCATATAAAAAAAACACGCTTATAAGACGGACATTCCAAAACACCATGCACATTCCCATAAAGATACGTGTTAAATAAACCTCATAAAAGAAAAACGTTTATAAGAAAACCACGGATATAAGAAACTTATTCTGATACAAATTTTCATTCTCTACATAGAAATCTTAACTTTTATAAGAAATTTTCCCGAGCAAACTTTCAAATGATGCACCGCGCCCTTTAATTTTCACAAAATTTCTGAACCCATCATTATTGGATGGCCAAAGACAGATTGAAGATCAGCGAGAGAGAAAAAAGCCCATACATTGACAGTGGATATACATTTTAATTCTTATGGATTTTTATTTATACAAGAAATTTTCTTTCTTACATACATTTTATTTATATAAGAAATTTTCTTTCTTATATACAATTTTTTATATAAGAAAACACTGATATAAGAAAGGAATTCTTGGGATTTTTTGAGTTTCTTATATCCGTCATCCACTGTATAACCATGATTATCAAAGCGTTCTTGCGTTCTCGGTCATCCTCGCAACAAAACCAGGAAGCTATAAAAATATCTCATGAAAATTGCTTCACTTTTCTCACATAGTAATATAGGCGGATGTCAATATATCAAGTTTAGAGAGAAATCAGAGGGTATAATTTTACATCTAGTCGAATTGTCACCAATTAATACAGGTAAAAATTAAATGCTTGAATTTGCTCTTATAGAAAATGCTGACAATTGGGTGATTCATATTATAAACACACCCGCTTCTGTTGATTTATAGAAAGAAAAAAATGATGGATTTTTAACTGATCAAAATTTCTTAAAACCTGGATCAATTTTTTAAATCGATAAGAAGAATTATTATAAATCGATAAGAGCTGTTTTTGAATACATTTTAGTACATTTATAAAGATTTTTCCAAAGTTGTGTTAAGACAAGGCTTGATCAATTGAAGTTAGTTAGGTTATAATCGGGCCATTCACGTTGAGACAGTCGCAAGGGCTGTAGATCGCACGGTCGCAATGACGCGACGGTCGAAAGTACGCACAAACATGGTGACTTGGTTGAACGGACAGCCGCCCGAAAAGTTCTCAGTAGTTGCAGTTATTTTCGACAATGAACAGGAAGAACAGAAAAGCTGCTCTTGCTATAGCACTATAAGAGTGTCTTATTCATTCATTCAAAGAAAAAAAAAAGAAAAATACCTTTCGGACCGTTCAATACAAGTCGTATTAGACGGTTTCAAGTCTGAAATCCACAAATTAAATGCTGGTGTGCCCCAGGGCTCCGTTTTGTCTCCGACTCTCTTCCTTATATTCATAAATGATCTTCTGTCTGAAACGTCTAATCCAATAAACTGTTTCGCTGACGACAGCACCCTCAGCTTCTCATATTCCTTTTCAGATTCACATCCATGTCCTTCGGATGTGGAACTTGAACGGCAGCGTATGATAAGCTCATTAAATTCTGATCTTGACAGCATTGTCCAATGGGGAATTAAAAACCGCGTGGAATTTAATGCTTCAAAAACTCAATGCTGTCTACAGTCGTCTAAACGAAACCCACCCCATGCCACTATCCATGAGTGGCACTTGCATTGAAGAAACCGAAAAGCTTTCAGTCATCGGTATGTGTATCACAGACCACCTTCTGTGGAATGATCACATATACGACGTCGCCAAAAATGCTGCTAAGTGCTTAGGTTTTCTTCGGCGGCGCTAGAAATTTGTCTCCCCTTCTGATCTGGCTGTAATCTATAAAGCCTTTATTCGTCCAAAACTCGAGTACAACTCTCATGTTTGGGCAGGTGCTCCAATAACCCATTTGTGTCTATTGGATAGAATTCAAAGAAGAGCTATGAAAATGATAGGCGATAGAAATATAACCGATACATTTTCTGCTCTAGAACACCGCCGCAATGTTTCTTGTATTTCATTATTTTATCGTTATTTTCATAAACAATGCTCTAGTGAAATAGCCAGTTGCATTCCTCCCCTCAAACAATTCAACCGTAATACTCGTGCTTCTAGGAATGCCCATCAGTTTACCCTTGAGCCCAACTTCGGACGTACTGTCAAGTTCAGGGATTCTTTCTTTTCCCGCACCACGCGAATGTGAAATGCTTTACCCGACTCTATCTTTCCCTCCCTTTTTAATATTCAGAACTTCAAAACCAATGTGCATCGGTTCTTTCTCTTAAATCCTTCCCTATTTTCCTAAAGCTCGTACTGTGTTCAATCATATTAAGGGTAGTCACAACCCCTTTAGTGCGCGCATATATAAAAAAAAAAAGAATGGTTTCTAAGAAAAATTATGTTGGAGTAACCCGAAGACTAAAAAAAATTATCTAAGATTGATATTCATGATGTAATTGCTTGATTGTCGATATCGCAGTTGTAATTCTGAAACAAACAAATATTATCAAATACGTTGCATTTGCACGTAGACTTCTAGAAAATCACCAAATCACTGCCTTCTGATATTATTCCAACCCTTTAGATTTCATCTTCAGCTGTGAAAAGTATAGTAAGTGATAATAGTGCGGGTGTATGTATATCATCAGTCCCACTGCCGGATTTTTTTGATCAAAATACTTTTCTTAACTCTCTTCTGAACACTGATCTTAGGTTTTCTATTTTGGTTTTGGCGTATTTTTGTTTGCTTCGGGTCGGGGTTATATTCTTGTGCCTTTTTTAATAATTCGCCACACGTTCCACTTCTTAGTTGCTTGTTGCTACGAGAAGAACCTTGTGACGACCAGAAATTTCGTAGGTAGAATGAGTAGTTCGGTCGTACGAACTGTCCCAAAAATTACCATTCACTATACGACCGTTTCTGCCGTGTCGTAAGGTTCGTAGAAGTTTTCAACGGACTTCCGAGTCCGACCTGACGATAGTCACCCGGTCTGATGTACGACAAGAACATTCACGGTAGAACCTGTCGTATACGACTGAAGTTCGTCGGACCGTTCTAACGACTGTTTGAACGAAAATGTATTTTCTACTTTTTTTTTATATAAAAGTTAGCAGAGTTTACTTACTCAAAATATGTAAAAAATATCATAGAATTCTTTGTACATAGCAATTGTAAAAATAAATTTAAAAAAATCTGTATTATATCAGACACAACTGAATGAAATGGCCAATTCCTGTGCATCTTCTAATGAATATCCTTCAGTTTTGTCTTCGGTTAAATCGAAATACAAGAAAAGCACAATCAACAGACCTTGTAGATGTTCGTCAAATTACAACAGCTCAGAAAGTTCTTCGGAATTTCACTACCGACAAACACAAGATGAACAAAAACTCGACTATGACAAACATAAGAGTCTCCTTCAAAAGTCTAGTTCCATAAGTGGGGAAAACCTGTAAGGAAGGGCAATAATTCCTTAATAGTTTTAATGCGTCATGTGCATTGTCAACTCGAATTTTAATCTCTATTTTTCAGGTTTGACCATTTGGTATCGGTCATAAAACGCATAATTGATGAACGTCCAATAAATGTAATCGATTATTTTGAGCAATTCAGTCGAAGCGTTCGAGAAGTGAAAAAATTTGGTCTTGAGTCTATTAAAAACCAACAATCTATTAAACTTGCTAGATCAATAATGGAACTAGTGAAGGTAAGTAAAAGTTCATATTTTTCTATTCTCCTTTTTTAAATGCTAAACATATGTATATTTCAGCCTTTAGAAAGAATAAGCTCCATTGAAGTATTTGAAGACTTTTGTGAATCGGACATGACAATCTATCCATCTTCCGATTCGACAAATTCATCAAAAATTCAACGTTGTTTGTTAGACAATGAAAATGTTCTTCAATTTCAGTTCTTTTTTGCATTAAGTGGCTTAGGTTTTCATATCGATGAGGCATTTCAGTTATCTTTGTCAGTTCAAAAAGTTCAACTTCATCCGAATGTAGAAAATGTTCGATTTTGGGGACGAATTTTTAGCTTGCAAGGATCTTATTATGTTGTAGAAGCTGTGCTTACAAGAACTGAAATCCAAAATCGATTAAGAGCGATGAAAGCAAGGTTATTGGATGAAATGAAATCTTTCATAATGAAAAAAGATCAACTTAGAAGTTCAAATCCATCCGGTATAGAGTTTATTCCTGGCTCTAAATGGCAGAGCTTTCCAGAAGTTGATTTGAAGAAGATGCAGCAACCTTCTGCATTGATACCAAAACTTCAATTTGAAGAAATATTTAATGGCCCAGAAGAACCAATTGGATCGGGGTTAAATCGTAAAACATACTTTGTGACAACTTCTTTGAGCGGCGAGTGGCAAGAGCTTCCAATCGTAACCCCAGAGCATATAAAAGCTTCGAAAAAAATTAAAAAATACTTAACTGGCAACCTGAATGCCAATTTGGAACCTTTATTTCCGGGAACTGAGAAGCACTATTTAAGAGCAATGATTGCGAGAATAACTTCAGGGACTTTTATCGCTCCCAAGGATTTCTTTAGAAGAATGACGCGAAAAGAGTGGAAACTACCTGAAGAATTTGATGAAGATGAATTCGAATTAGACGAGGAAGATGATCTCGATAATGATGCTTTGATAACCCGAAATAATGATTATAAACCGTTGACTCAGGAAGAATTAGCCCTTGTAAGTAATTGGGTTCATGTAAGACCTAATATTCTAAACGAAGGGCGTATTCTTCATATAAGTGAGCAGTTGGCTATCAAAGATCTGGAAAAGAAAGCCATTTTTAGCATGAACGGCACGGGTCTTGTTAATGAAGTTGTTGATGGCGAGTACGAATTTGAAGATGAAGGGATTTTAGAGAAGAAACTGATGGACGATAGGAATTTGTCAGAAATAGTTCCAAAGCTATTTTCACCATGTAATGCAGATCAAAATAATGAAGGAATTCCATCTTGGACATCACGGTACTCCAGTGTATATAACAAAATAAATCAAATGATTATAATGCGTTCCAACTTATGGCCTGGTGCATTTTCAATAGTTCTTGAGAATTTCTGTGATTGCATTTATCTCGGATGGGGTTTTAAATATGTCGCTCGATGTAATTCATTTCAAGAGTTTGCCGTTATTCGAGATATGAATTATAAAGATAATGCTGTTGAATTGAATGATCCAACTATTGAGATGGAAGAAAAATGGCAAAAATATCACAAGAAGAAAGATATAATCCTAAATGATGTCGAAGAAATGAGTGATATAAGTGTAGAAGTAGATGTCGACGACAATGATGACTAATGAATTATTTTTTATTTAATAAATATTTTAATTCAATAAAATTCATAAAATATATGCATATATGGGTGATTATTTGAAAATATTAATATTTTGGCCGGTTTTTTTTTGTGCGGGGTTAAGGTTAAGCCAAATTGTGTGTGTTATCTTTGGATAAAAACAACAAATGCTTTTAGAATTTTTTCTGAAAACTGCTTCTTAACCATATGTACATATAGTCTAAGAACCGGCAGCAAACTTTGGGAGTGGAGTGATAACCAAAATGTGGGAGCGGGTCATAATAATGTTTTTCAAAATTCTGTATGACAAAAGTCTGTGTGGTCAAAATGCTGTAAGACCATAATTCTGTATGTCATTAGGCTAAACTGGGGCACATTTGACACCGGGGCACATTTGACTTTGTTATTTTCGGTGTGAACACACCCTTTAATAAGAAAAGTTGGAATGGTAAAGCCTGAATTAATATAAAGAAACGTTATGAAACTTGGCAGTTTTGCTTCAACTCATTTTCGAGTAACACGTGTTTTTGTGATTTCGGGATTTTTGATGTAATTTTTGACCACCGGTTTGTAAGAGATTTGTGAATAAAATAAAAGATTTTTTTTTATTGTGAAATCATTATAGCATTGTTCTTAAAATGTTAATATTTTAAAGCCAATGTTGTTAAATTAAAACATTTATATAAAAACATTAAAAAAGTTATGAAGAACCTTTGGGGCACCTTTGACTTTTGCAAAGGGGGCACATTTGACTGTTGTAGGGGTACATTTGACATTTGTTAAATGTGCCCCACATTGATTTGTTATACTAATATTTGTGTTTTATTTATAAAGAAATGTTTAGAAACTAAAAGCGAAAGACAAATTGGATTGTAATCGGTGAAGAAAAGGTGAAGAGGGCTATTGCAGACATACGTAAAAACTTGAAACGCCAACATAAGCTTATGAAAAATATGGGGTAAATAGAACCACATTGATAATGCGTATGAAAAACCAGGATTCCTTAAAAGACTGGTCTGACTCGATGCATTCGGGAAAGTAGCGCTGACAAAGGTTTCACTTTTCAATCGAAATATGCGTCACGCCAAACCCTTACGAAGCTGCAAGACAAAGAACTGGTAGAATATGAGAAAAAATGCTCTGTTCACGAATACGGCTTGTCAAACGATTCTTTCAAGAAATTTGTGTATGACTTTATTAAAGCCAACAATATTAGCTGCCCACCATTTCTTTGACTTTAAGGAGTGAAATCAAATTCAACTTCTCGCTGCAGTCAAAAATATTTATTTCACGTTGACTTCGGCAAATTCTATATTGAATAAGATACATATTTATACATGTTCCTATGTATAATTCTTAAGGACCTTATGGACTGAAAATTTTTAAAATGAAGTATTATCCATGTTAATTTTTTAGAAAATGGATTTATTGATTTATGTTTCTTTATATTTTTAAAATAAATTGTTTAAACTATGTTTGACTTTTCTTTCTATTAAAACAACAGGCAGAATAGACCCGCTGATACTTTTTATGCATACGATTATGAGTTAAAACTGCAATTGTCAAATGTTCCCCGTGTAAAGTCAAAGGTGCCCATGCCCGGGACATTTCATCTTTTATTTAATTTCAATTATGGTCAAGGCACATAATGCAATACAAATATCTCAGTGATGCTCACTGCTCAGTCATTATTCTGAAGAAAAAAAAATTCATTACACTGTAAATACAAAATTCTGTATGTCGAAATACTGTATGAAAAAAAAATACTGACTTGCTTAATTCTGTTTTGTAAAATGCTGTACGGCAAAATACTGTATTTTCAAAACTGTTTTTTTTTCCTTAAGTCTAGTACTCACCTCAAGTGTAAATGAAATGTCTATATAAAAGTGACACTTATTTCACTGCGATGGAATTCAAAACGAGAGCTGAGTTCCCAAATTTGAAAATGAAATGTGAACCGGTTCAAAATCAATTTCATTTCATAATTCTCATTTCCCAATGTACGACCACTAGGAAAAACAAATGAAAGTGTGGAAAAGTATGACATTTGTCTATTAATTTATTTTGCTGATAATAAAATTTAAAATAAATAAAAAAGCCGAAGGAATTATTTTTGATCTGACAATAACTTATTTTTGAATCGCTAGTGCTATACCAACATGCCAAAATCAACAACATTGGGAATTAATACAGTTTTCGTTATTATTTATTAAAAATTCTTTCAATTTGACAGTCGTAAAAATAAATATTTCTTTCATTTAAAGTGAGTATCAAATATAAGAAAGCTGAGGACTGAAAATTCACGTGGAGAATCAATTATGGTTTCATAATGAATATTCACGTGAATTTGAACCGCATTTATTTTTCATTTCACAAAGAGGTGAGTACTAGGCTTTAAACAAAAAATAAAACACATAGTATAATACTAGTTTTGAATATAATTGTGTTGTGTTTACTGACAATCAAATCATAACCTTATACAAATATAATTATGTTAGTTAGAAAGTATATATGTATGTAAATCCTGAGAAAAGACAAATCAAGCTTTTCTTCAAGATAAACAAATAAATTTTACAAATACATATATAATGTATTATGTCAAAACCAATACAAAGGAGAATGGGCATTTTTGGATGTGAGCGGCCACGTATGAAATAAATCTCAAATGAAAGGACTGCTACAAGGGAGTAACTTTCAATATGGCTGTTTCGTTGCAGTGCATTTAGGAAAGGAGATACGCAGATATTTTCAAATGCATTTTTAAATGCATTTTTGGGACAGGTGGCGTTTTCAATTACTATCTTATACTTATCCTGATTTGAAAACGTCTAATGACTCAATAAGTACCAGGTCAAGATATAGCCCGCGGTAATTTTACTAAGCTCCTTATACGAGTTTAGAAGACAACAGTATAAGATTATCTAGTGCATCACAGGTTTTTAAAAGGAGGGTACCAACCGATTCTTTTAGTACAATCATTAACAAAACCGGTGGCGGTGGTCAGATAAGCTTATACAGGCTGTTTCGGTGGGAAAAAGCACTTTTCCTTTTGCATTTTGTTCTAAGTAAGGTTAGTAAGGTTAACAAGGTATTTCCAAGAATGGAGTATCAAATGACAAAGCTAGATTGCCGTCTTTATACGAATGTAAGGCTCAAACAGGCTCCGGTCTAAGAATGTTGGGCCTTTTTTGATTTCTCTAAGAACACATGTTTCTCGTACTAATGTGAATAGGCAAAGTCCACCCCAATTTTAACGATTTTCCAAATCTATCAGAAGATGATTTTGTTCTATTTGCTCTGGGTACGTACCAAGTGAAGATAGCCCGCGGTTATTTTGCTTAGTACCTAGTACAGGGCTTGTATAATATTGAAGTGCACCGAGGACAACAAGTAAGACATCTTCCGCAATATACCGAAGAGCAAGACATTTGGTTACAGCGCGCAACCACAGAGGATACTGAGCGCATATTATGTGCGTAGTTTGGTATTACGGCTGGGCAAGAAACCAAACCAATGATATTTGCTTTGCAGCAGCGGAATTAATTACGATTATAGAGGATCAGTAGTGCCTACTCATTTAAAAAAAAAAAACATTTTATTAGTATAGAATATTATACAAAGTATGGTAATTGTAGTATTGTACTAATATTTAATGTTTTATGTGCTTTGTTTGTAATAAAAATCTTTGAGACTAATGTCTATAATTGTTATTTCACTTTCTTTTTCTATTTTTCCATTCACATTAGCCACAATACTGACTAAAACTCTATTAAAGTGGTAAACACAAAAATGCATTTTATCCTAGTTTGAAGTACACCACAACGAAAAAACTTCTACACTGTACTTTAACGACCAAACCACATCCAAAAATAATAAAACCATTCTTGGCCGCTCGCACCCACTTTTCATACAAATTTGCCATTCTCCTTTAAATTGTTTGCAATTCGTTTAAGGTTTGTATGCAATTTAGGATGTTTTTTAACACGTTATTTTTTGATTTAAGTAATAGTTTTTTTCATATTTGAGCGCCTTAAATAATATACTCACATAGCAACAAATGTATCACATGTACATAAATAGAATTCATTCATGAAATAAAATTGTATTTTCATAAACAAAACAGATAAAGTGAAATTAAGTAGAGAAAGTAAGAAAGAGTGAACAAAAAATTACAAAAATAAATTCATATAAAAATTGACATTTACCACCAAAGACGAAAAAACTCAAGAAATAATTTTAGAGGGAAAATGAAGTGAACGAAGAAGAAATAAATAAGTGTAGAATTAAGTTTTCTCTCTCCTTTTCCCTTAGCTCCCACCAACTAGGTACCGACATATATTAATCAACAATTGAAGCTTGCTTCTTTATCAATTTCGATCTTTTATTGTTTCAGATGGTAATAAGCAGGGAAAGGATTTTGCTGACCTAAAAAAAATCAAAAAAAGCAAACAAAAATTCTAAAAAAGGCAAAAAAGGCATTTATTAAATAAACAGAATATAATCATAACTTAACGTCTAATTATAATAGCATTGAACTACCAAAAGCTTTTTGAAGTTCTCAGGTAACAGCCTTCTACGATGGTCTCTTAGAAGCGTCTTAAATGAGGTAAAGGACCTTTCTACTTGAGCAGAAATGAGTGGAGCCCATTTTAAACTCTCTAGTCTCTACATCCTTCACTCAACGTTTTCGGAAAGTGTGGAGTTGACGTTGCCATTTATTACAGCATTTGCTCAACAGTTAAGACCACGATTTACATTAAAAACAGTAGTAAATTTTTCAACACTTCATTTGCAATTATTGGCCCTTTCGATTTTTCCAAATTTGCATTGATATTTGCAGTGCAAGGAAATCCACGATCATTAATAGAGAAAAGCAAAGATCTAGTTTTTATGAGTAAAAAACCAAAAAAGGACAAGAAATTGTATTGAGAAAAGATCATAGTAACTGTATCTACAGTCTACACTAGCTGCTTTTTTTTCTTGTATGTTGAGGGCAAGCAAATTTGTTTCCTGTGCACTTTAGATTGTGTTAGGATCATGGTTTCACCTGGAAATGGAAAAACTACATGCAGTTTGTATTTGTAGAATTTTGTTGAAGATTTTTTCGTTTCGTTTTTAACTTTGGTACAAAAAAAGCAAACAAGTCAAAATTGACAAAAAAGTCACTAACTGTCAAAAAAGGCAAAAAAAAGCACTAAGGGGTAAAAAAGGCAAAATAAGGCAAAATAAAATACATATTTTTTGAACCAGGAGGACATGAATCGTGTTTGTATAAAGCAATAAAAATAGGCAAAGTTAGCAAAATCCTTTCCCTGGTATTAAGAAAGTTATGACTTCCGTATAAAACCTCTAATCAATAATCTGTATTTCAAAGTTCTGTAAAAATGCTGTAAAAAAATATCGTTTTGATAATTTTTACAATTTTTTAAAGCCAAAAATTCAACCGAAAAAATGCGTTTTCTACCAATTGCCACCTGAAAGACCTTGTCCGACCAGGCAGCGGTTTTGTTAATGTTAAGACTTAAGCTATGAATTGGCATCATTCTTTCCTGAAACAGCGATGGGATATAGGTAAACCTACGGTCGCCTCCCATACTATTACTGTTACGTTCATTCAAAAAAAATAGTTAAACGTTATATTTATGACCCATATTATGGAGAAAATTGATCCCAAAGTCAAAAAATTAGCATGGGCAGGAAAAATGGAACAGGCTAAAAACTGGATATCTTAAAACTGAGATAAGATATCAAAGCTTTTTAAACGCCATTACAAAGGCTACATGAAAGCGATACTTGGAGCAATTTTTATTTCCAAATTATGAGTTCGGAAATTATTTTTTCAAAAACTATCGATTAAAATAACTTTATTAAAAAAGAAAATTCGAAGAATGGGTTTCTGGGTTTAAGAAAAGCTATAGGAAAATTTTGTTTTTCAATAGTGTTGTTTCTACTTTAAATCATTTTTTTTTTTAGCAAACTGTCCATCCCATCTTAATGGGGTTATATAGACCCCCCTTCCGGTATTATTATTCTATTCTTTTGGCCCAACCTACCCGCTCCAGTGCTTTATGCATTTATGTACTGTTTGATAATACCACTTGTTATATTTAATTTTGTATCGCTAAGTTTTGAAATGCTGTATTAAGGATACCATAGGGTCTACAGAGATGATTTTGAACTCAGGTTGAAGCAAATTAAGTAACTTTGAAATTGTAGGACAATGTTTTTATTTAAATTTAGTTCTTGAGGGCTAAAATCACCAATAACTGACAAAAATTGCGGTTTTTCTGATTTTTGACCACGAAGCGGTCGCCGTTCGGGGTTGAAAACTTAGGTTATTTATCAGGCCAACATCATGAACAACTTAGCAACAAATCAGAACCGCACCAGATTTGACGCAAACGGTTCTTTCCATACAAATGACAAGGTTACTGGACTAGTACGTAGTAATACTATATTTTTTATATTTTATGTTATCATTTAGCATTATACGTAAATATTTAGATATTTATATTGATCTTTTTTGATTATTACAATAATTACAAAAAAGGGCTAAAATCGCGTAGCGTGATGTAGTTCTGCATTTTTGATATGTTGTTGGGGCATGTTAAAGTAGTCTGTAGCGAAGTTTGCAGCTTCGAAAAACCTGTGCTCGTTGCAGGAAAAATGCAACAGTGAAAGAAACGCTAAAATCACCCCATTTTTCTGATATTTTCATTTATAACTTTGAAAATATGCAATTTAGGAAAAAAACATCTGCTATAAATTTGTTTGTTATAAAATTTTCTGCAAGACCACATTTGTTTTACATTAATGCATATTATATTTGTGTTGCCATCTAACCGTAGATTAAAGAAAAAAAATCTGAAAAAAGAAGTAATTTTGAAGAACTCAAAAAATAGGCAAGAAATTGTCCAATTCTGATAAAACAAAATTGGAATCAAAAAATATTCAAGTATTACAAGATGAATTTCGATGCAAATCGATCTTATCGTGTTGGCAAGAAACGTGCGATGTTATCTAGGTGCAATGCGTAATGTTTGCATCATTGCTGTGGTCTATGACATTTGATTAGTAATCGCACGTGGTTTTTGTTCGGACTCTTTTCCCACTTTTCCACCAGTTTCTTCACCTTTTTTTTTAACTTTGCCTATAAAAACTATCAAGTTAATATCGTTTATTTTCATTAAGTGCATAAGACCAACAAGAAATATTTAAAATTGTGGCTTAAGTCATTTAATTAATTCTCGTAATTTGAACCCATTTGTGATTTTTCTTTCTCTTGCTACTCTTTTGTTTTTTCATTTTGAAGTGTCATATTACCATCTCTTTTCTCCTTCTATAATATGGATACTACATCAGACAAAATACCTGCAGACAAGTTGAAAGACAAAAAAAAACAATAAAATAAAACATTATGGATTCACCTTCTAACACTACCAACACTGTGGCTGGAAACATGAGCAACTTCAAAGCTGTTCTAGAAGAAAAATTGGCCGATCTACGAAAGGATATTGAAGATAAGCTATCAAAATAATCTGTGGACTTAAACGCAGATTTTTCCAAATCTTTCGGCGGCCTCAATAGTCTCATAAATGATGTGCAAGGTCAACTACTTGCCTCTTTAAATTCCAATCTGCCATTGATTTACAGCTGTCAAAAATGGAAAACAAAGTGGTCGACTATGAGCGGAGGCTTGATTTGCTTGAGAGACAACACTGGGCAGCTGATTTGATTCTTTCAGGTGTGCCTGCCATTCCAAATGAAGACTAAAAAATTTATTTTAAAAAATTATGCGATTCTGTTAAAGTTAACAGAACTATGTTTCCTACAAACATTTTTCGCACCTCTTACCCGTCCAAAAAATCGATCGGCAGCCACCACCATCATCGTTAAATTATGTAATGTTGCTGATAAGCTAGATTTTCTTGCCGCTATGAGAGGCACCATTAAAAGCCGCCGTGCTAGTCAACCAAATGTAAAGTCCATGACGCTTGCTGACCTTGGGTTCGAGCAACAACACAATACTCCTTGTGGGGCAATTTACGTAAACGAGAGTTTATCACCGTTTAATTATAAATTAATGAGACAAGCTTTCAATCTGAAGAAAGAAAATCTTTGCGTAGCCATTTTCACTCTCTCTGGATGTGTCTGGGTAAGGAAATCTGAAAATAGCAAAGCAGTACAAATCTCATCAACTTTGGATCTGGATAAGTTGATTGAGTCTGATCAAACCCATGCAGTTACAAAACAACGTTAACATTTTCACATTTACACATTATATATACGTATACATCTTTTAACATTTGTTTTTGTTTTTTACTTTTTCATAATTAAATCTTGTCTATTTTCTTATTATTTGAGTTTCATTTATAACTAATTAAATAATACTTATTTTTCTGAATTTACATATTAACTTTGTTCTTACTAAATTGTCATTTTCTTTTCTTTATTATATTTAGTAGATACTTATTTTACTATAAATTATTTACTATTTCTAAATATTTTTTCCTCGTATAATGTACATATTTCAAAAATCTTAATATGGCCATAACTTCCAAAAGAAGGCTCGTAAGAGGTTGCGGTTAACGTTGTTGAGCAGATAACGGTCAGGCTTTTGCATTGCCGTTCAAAACTCAACTTTTTTTTTCCAATCGATTTTCGAAAAAAGCATGGACTACCCCCTTATCACTAAAAATGCATTTTCTTACGAAAGTCTCTGGAACCCATTGAAACGGACATATATAGAAAGGTTTTGTCAAATGCAACCAGCGCATCCCAAGCAAACCCTTTTATAAGGTCTAGTTTTCGAGATATTTGCATTCAAAGTTAATTTTTTGAGTTATGAATGCTTGTATGACTTTGGATGCCTACAGTTCCGCAAATAAGGCTATGACGTCATTTTTTCTGGCAAAACGCTTTATTAGTATTTCAAGAGCTATCCATAGCTGAAAACTAGAACTTTCTATGGGGTCTGGTTGCGGAGATATCTTAGTTCAAAGTAAATCCATTAAAATCAATTTGTTTCAGTTTTGAAAGTTTGCATGACTTTGGATGTCTATAGTTCCATAAATAAGGCTCGGAAGGCCTTGCGGTTTATTAACCGCTTAATCAGTTTTTGGAGAGCTATCCATTACTGAAAACTAGAGCATTGTGTGGGCTCTGGTTGCAGAGAAATTTCGATTCAAAGTTAATCTTTCTTGTTTCAACCCAAAAACTAAAAATCTTAATATGGCCATAACTTCCAAAAGAAGGCTCGTAAGAGGTTGCGGTTAACGTTGTTGAACAGATAACGGTCAGGCCTTTGCATTGCCGTTCAAAACTCAACTTTTTTTTTCCCAATCGATTTTCGAAAAAAAACGTGGACTACCCCCTTATCACTAAAAATGCATTTTTTTACGAAAGTCTCTGGAACCCATTGAAACGTACATATATAGAAAGGTTTTGTCAAATGCAACCAGCACATCCAAAGCAAACCCTTTTATAAGGTCTAGTTTTCGAGATATTTGCATTCAAAGTTAATTTTTTGAGTTATGAATGCTTGTATGACTTTGGATGCCTACAGTTCCGCAAATAAGGCTGTGACGTCATTTTTTCTGACAAAAAAGCTATCCATAGCTGAAAACTATAACTTTCTATGGGGTCTGGTTGCGTAGATATCTTAATTCAAAGTAAATCCATTAACATCGATTTGTTTGAGTTTTGAAAGTTTGCATGACTTTGGATGTCTACAGTTCCATAAATAAGGCTCGGAAGGCCTTGCGGTTTATTAACCGCTTAATCAGTTTTTGGAGAGCTATCCATTGCTGAAAACTAGAGCATTGTGTGGGCTCTGGTTGCAGAGAAATTTCGATTCAAAGTTAATCTTTCTTGTTTTAACCCAAAAACTAAAAATCTTAATATGGCCATAACTTCCAAAAGAAGGCTCGTAAGAGGTTGCGGTTAACGTTGTTGAGCAGATAACGGTCAGGCTTTTGCATTGCCGTTCAAAACTCAACTTTTTTTTTCCAATCGATTTTCGAAAAAAGCATGGACTACCCCCTTATCACTAAAAATGCATTTTCTTACGAAAGTCTCTGGAACCCATTGAAACGGACATATATAGAAAGGTTTTGTCAAATGCAACCAGCGCATCCCAAGCAAACCCTTTTATAAGGTCTAGTTTTCGAGATATTTGCATTCAAAGTTAATTTTTTGAGTTATGAATGCTTGTATGACTTTGGATGCCTACAGTTCCGCAAATAAGGCTATGACGTCATTTTTTCTGGCAAAACGCTTTATTAGTATTTCAAGAGCTATCCATAGCTGAAAACTAGAACTTTCTATGGGGTCTGGTTGCGGAGATATCTTAGTTCAAAGTAAATCCATTAAAATCGATTTGTTTGAGTTTTGAAAGTTTGCATGACTTTGGATGTCTACAGTTCCAAAAATAAGGCTCGGAAGGCCTTGCGGTTTATTAACCGCTTAATCAAAATTCGGAGAGCTATCCACTGCTGAAAACTAGAGCATTGTGTGGGCTCTGGTTGCAGAGAAATTTCGATTCAAAGTTAATCTTTCTTGTTTCAACCCAAAAACTAAAAATCTTAATATGGCCATAACTTCCAAAAGAAGGCTCGTAAGAGGTTGCGGTTAACGTTGTTGAACAGATAACGGTCAGGCTTTTGCATTGCCGTTCAAAACTCAACTTTTTTTTCCAATCGATTTTCGAAAAAAGCATGGACTACCCCCTTATCACTCTCTGGAACCCATTGAAACGTACATATATAGAAAGGTTTTGTCAAATGCAACCAGCGCATCCAAAGCAAGCCTTTTATAAGGTCTAGTTTTCGAGATATTTGCATTCAAAGTTAATTTTTTGAGTTATGAATGCTTGTATGACTTTGGATGCCTACAGTTCCGCAAATAAGGCTGTGACGTCATTTTTTCTGGCAAAACGCTTTATTAGTATTTCAAGAGCTATCCATAGCTGAAAACTAGAACTTTCTATGGGGTCTGGTTGCGGAGATATCTTAGTTCAAAGTAAATCCATTAAAATCGATTTGTTTGAGTTTTGAAAGTTTGCATGACTTTGGATGTCTACAGTTCCAAAAATAAGGCTCGGAAGGCCTTGCGGTTTATTAACCGCTTAATCAAAATTCGGAGAGCTATCCACTGCTGAAAACTAGAGCATTGTGTGGGCTCTGGTTGCAGAGAAATTTCGATTCAAAGTTAATCTTTCTTGTTTCAACCCAAAAACTAAAAATCTTAATATGGCCATAACTTCCAAAAGAAGGCTCATAAGAGGTTGCGGTTAACGTTGTTGAACAGATAACGGTCAGGCTTTTGTATTGCCGTTCAAAACTCAACTTTTTTTTCCAATCGATTTTCGAAAAAAGCATGGACTACCCCCTTATCACTAAAAATTCATTTTCTTACGAAAGTCTCTGGAACCCATTGAAACGTACATATATAGAAAGGTTTTGTCAAATGCAACCAGCGCATCCAAAGCAAGCCTTTTATAAGGTCTAGTTTTCGAGATATTTGCATTCAAAGTTAATTTTTTGAGTTATGAATGCTTGTATGACTTTGGATGCCTACAGTTCCGCAAATAAGGCTGTGACGTCATTTTTTCTGGCAAAACGCTTTATTAGTATTTCAAGAGCTATCCATAGCTGAAAACTAGAACTTTCTATGGGGTCTGGTTGCGGAGATATCTTAGTTCAAAGTAAATCCATTAAAATCGATTTGTTTGAGTTTTGAAAGTTTGCATGACTTTGGATGTCTACAGTTCCAAAAATAAGGCTCGGAAGGCCTTGCGGTTTATTAACCGCTTAATCAAAATTTGGAGAGCTATCCACTGCTGAAAACTAGAGCATTGTGTGGGCTCTGGTTGCAGAGAAATTTCGATTCAAAGTTAATCTTTCTTGTTTCAACCCAAAAACTAAAAATCTTAATATGGCCATAACTTCCAAAAGAAGGCTCATAAGAGGTTGCGGTTAACGTTGTTGAACAGATAACGGTCAGGCCTTTGCATTGCCGTTCAAAACTCAACTTTTTTTTTCCCAATCGATTTTCGAAAAAAAACGTGGACTACCCCCTTATCACTAAAAATGCATTTTTTTACGAAAGTCTCTGGAACCCATTGAAACGTACATATATAGAAAGGTTTTGTCAAATGCAACCAGCACATCCAAAGCAAGCCTTTTATAAGGTCTAGTTTTCGAGATATTTGCATTCAAAGTTAATTTTTTGAGTTATGAATGCTTGTATGACTTTGGATGCCTACAGTTCCGCAAATAAGGCTGTGACGTCATTTTTTCTGACAAAAAAGCTATCCATAGCTGAAAACTATAACTTTCTATGGGCTCTGGTTGCGTAGATATCTTAATTCAAAGTAAATCCATTAACATCGATTTGTTTGAGTTTTGAAAGTTTGCATGACTTTGGATGTCTACAGTTCCATAAATAAGGCTCGGAAGGCCTTGCGGTTTATTAACCGCTTAATCAGTTTTTGGAAAGCTATTCATTGCTGAAAACTAGAGCATTGTGTGGGCTCTGGTTGCAGAGAAATTTCGATTCAAAGTTAATCTTTCTTGTTTCAACCCAAAAACTAAAAATCTTTATATGGCCATAACTTCCAAAAGAAGGCTCGTAAGAGGTTGCGGTTAACGTTGTTGAAGGAGAGCTATCCATTGCTGAAAACTAGAGCATTGTGTGGGCTCTAGTTGCAGAGAAATTTCGATTCAAAGTTAATCTTTCTTGTTTCATCCCAAAAACTAAAAATCTTTATATGGCCATAACTTCCAAAAGAAGGCCCGTAAGAGGTTGCGGTTAACGTTGTTGAACAGATAACGGTCAGGCCTTTGCATTGCCGTTCAAACCTTAACTTTTTTTTTCCAATCGATTTTCGAAAAAAAGCATGGACTACCCCCTTATCACTAAAAATGCATTTTATTACGAAAGTCTCTGGAACCCATTGAAACGTACATATATAGAAAGGTTTTGTCAAATGCAACCAGCACATCCAAAGCAAACCCTTTTACAAGGTCTAGTATTCGAGATATTTGCATTCAAAGTTAATTTTTTGAGTTATGAATGCTTGTATGACTTTGGATGCCTACAGTTCCGCAAATAAGGCTGTGACGTCATTTTTTCTGACAAAAAAGCTATCCATAGCTGAAAACTATAACTTTCTATGGGCTCTGGTTGCGTAGATATCTTAATTCAAAGTAAATCCATTAACATCGATTTGTTTGAGTTTTGAAAGTTTGCATGACTTTGGATGTCTACAGTTCCATAAATAAGGCTCGGAAGGCCTTGCGGTTTATTAACCGCTTAATCAGTTTTTGGAAAGCTATTCATTGCTGAAAACTAGAGCATTGTGTGGGCTCTGGTTGCAGAGAAATTTCGATTCAAAGTTAATCTTTCTTGTTTCAACCCAAAAACTAAAAATCTTAATATTCCAAAAGAAGGCTCGTAAGAGGTTGCGGTTAACGTTGTTGAGCAGATAACGGTCAGGCTTTTGCATTGCCGTTCAAAACTCAACTTTTTTTTTCCAATCGATTTTCGAAAAAAGCATGGACTACCCCCTTATCACTAAAAATGCATTTTCTTACGAAAGTCTCTGGAACCCATTGAAACGTACATATATAGCAAATGCAACCAGCGCATACAAAGCAAACCCTTTTATAAGGTCTAGTTTTCGAGATATTTGCATTCAAAGTTAATTTTTTGAGTTATGAATGCTTGTATGACTTTGGATGCCTACAGTTCCGCAAATAAGGCTGTAACGTCATTTTTTCT